>JAZKJV010010768.1:625000-936274 GCA_037367405.1 Ottelia alismoides | reverse complement strand
TGAAAACGACGTTTACCTGTCCATTTGGGACTTTCGCCTTCAGATGGATGTCGTTGAGATTGTGGAACCACTCCCTCTACATTTAATAGATGTATATTGGTCATATTCTTAGACATGGTGGGTAGTTTCCTTGAGATTTTTATGGACTGCTTCTTTATCAAATTTGATGCATGTTTTACATATATGGATCGAGCACTTCAATGTTGTTATGAAGTAAATTTATTGCTCGTGTAGGAGAAGAGTCACTTTATGGTAACTGAAGCAATTGTGCTAGACCACATCATCTCCAAGCGAGGCATGGAGGTTGACCAGGCCAAGATGGAAGTGATCTATAAGCTTGATCCCAAATTTTCAATTGAGGTTTGTTTAATTAAATTTAGGTCAAAGAGCAAAATACCACGCACTAGCGTATTTTTGTCTACACTTCTTTTCAGTCCTTTCATATTTCTCACTTTGAGCCATTACTGTATTTCCTCTTCTTATTTCATGTTTCATTCCCTATTCTTCTTATCCACCATGTATATCTTTTTTCTCTCTCGAGATGTCGGATCAAGTATGGTTTAGTTTGGACTGTATGAGCATCCACATCGATTCCCCGATGCCTGTGAGATTGGTTAGTACATTGTGGATCACTCTTAAGACTCCTTATTTCTTTTACTAACAACTTGATGAATCTGTGATTCATCACTCCAAAAGTCAAAAATAGAGCCTTGTTCCCGAGAAAATAGAGGCATATTTCCCCTTATATTGCATAAATAGCATTCAGGCATATATTCATAACTCATGCAGTTTAGCAGCTCATTTGCATTTAAATAATAAGCCAAAAAAATCCCCTGTAAAATACCCATGCACAAAAATAACCTCTTCTCTATAATATGTACTCCTTAGTTAATAATATAGGGACAAAGGCAAAAAATCCCCTTTGTAAAATAGCTAATAAAGCCTGAGAACCCCTGTACATTAAAATGCAAATAAAGCCCTCATGCAAACTCCGAATTAGGTCTACTTACTCTTAGAATACTACACATTAAAAGACCTTTAAAATGAGACTAATTTCATTGAATTTGGATCTTGTATGAGAAAGATGGGTTTTTGGGCCACTTTGTATACTATCTATGTATATCTATGTATCCTTGTATTTATGTATCATATTTGACCTCATCTCCGTCTTTGGTCAACATGAAACTTGTAGATCTCATCGAGATCTACAACTTTCATGTTTTGAGTTTTTTCCAAATTCGGTCCCCTCTTCTCTCTACAAGTGTATTTTTCTCCAACCACTCACAGCAGGCCACGTGGCGCCCTCTGGTTGCGCCACGCGGCCCGGTTCCCCTCGCCTCACCCGCCTGCGTCCTCAACCGGATCTCGCTTCAGATCCAACGGCCCAGCCTTTTCCACGCACGCCCCTTGCTTGGACTATCCGATCATCTCCCTGCATTGATCTACGCCGCTCGTTCGCGCTTTCACCAGAGCCCTCCACGTGGCAGCATCTACGCCGCTTGATCAGACCCTTGATCTCTCAATCGCAGCCCCCCTTCTCCCAGCGAATCACGGCCCTCTGATCAACATCCTCTCCTCATCCAAGCCGTTCGCTCGCGCTTCGCCCACAACGCGCCACGTGGCTACACCACAGCCCTTCATCTCCGCGCCCCAGATCTAATCCTACCCGACCAGCTCCCCTCGATCTCCACCGTTGGATCACAAGATCCAACGGTGGAGACCTCGTCTCCTACCTCCGGGCGCCCCTCTCTCCCACGTCCCTTGCCTTGCGGGAGGGGCGCCCCCTTTCTATTTCCGGCTACACATCAGCCTCCCTCTTCCACCGCTGACACCCCCACGACGTCACCCACTCGTCCTCTCCCTCGCCGTCTACCTCACGCTCCACCACTTCCACCAGAATTGCCCCACGATGACCACCAACCTCGCCTCATCACCAGCCAACCCATCACCTTCACCTTATAAATACGCCGCCACCGGCAACGTTCACCCGCATACGCCACTCCAGAGAGCTTCCCTGAGCTCCGACCTACCAATTGGTGACAGCAATTCGTTGAATCGTTGAGCGAAGAAGGGGGATTCGACTCCGGCGAGATCCACGGACTACACCGCCGTGCTGCAGCCTCCATCCGCGAGCTGCGCGAGCTCAGGCCACCTACCGACCTTCGAGCGACGACCTGGAGCTCCAACCTGAGCTCCATTTCCCAGGTAGATCCCTCCATCCATCGTCCGATCTTTCTCTTATTTTTCTCCGATTTGTCCGACTTTATTCGCCGCCACCGGCCACCTTCTCGCTTCCAATCCACCTCGACGAGCTTCGCGTCGAAGCTCCCATCCTCGCTGTCCCATCTACACACTCCGACGACACCTCTCGCACTATTCCGACCAACAGCTCCGCCAGTGGCCAGACCTCTTCTCCAGCGCACCTCCTTCTCACCGTAGGCCTCGCCGACCATCTACATCTCTCCACGAGCACTCGCACGCCTCGGCTATCTCTTCTAACCCCCTGCAGGTACTTGGCTTCTCACTGAACGGAAGCTCGCCGGAGACGCTATCGAGCTTCATCGACAGAGACACCGGGGCCCTCTCCGACGCTCCCCGAGACCACCATCATTTCTGCCTCCACGCCGCGAAGCTTCCGGGCGATCTCCGACAAGCCGGAGAGCATCAGCAACACGAGGAAGGACGGGCGGAGCTACAGCACGATCGCCGGAGCCCCGCCTTCTCCTCCGCAGGAGGCGGAGGGCCGTCGAGGAAGAAGAGCAACTACCGTTCGATCAAACGATCGAACGGCCCTCACGTCGCCACGCGTCCCCTCACCGCGGCCGTCCTCAAACCGTTGATCGCTCCCCAGATCTGACGGGTCCTCTTGTTGCCACGTGTCTTCACCGCCACCTGTTGGATCGATCTTGATCCGAACGGTCCGAATCACGCCACGTCGACATATACCGAGCCTCAGCCCCAAGCCTAGGCTCGGACAACCCTAGCCTACTCCGAGCCTCATTCCGGACCTCCAGAGCGCCCGAACCTCACTCCGAGCCATCGCAGCCCTCCGAGCCTAGGCCGCCCACGTGAGGAGCACGTGCGGCCCGGGTAAATTGCACCGAGGCCCAGGAGCTTTCAAAAATTGCAAAGAAGTCCCTGTGGAGCAGACCCACGTGAGGAGCACGTGCCCCGTGGAGAATTTGCACAAGAGTCCCCCGCATTATAGGTAATTGCATTTTAGTCCCTGTCTGCATATTTGCTTATTGTAATTTTAATTTCCTGTATTGCATTTACACCCCTGTGTTTGCACGCATCCCTAGATTGCATTTTACATCATTTTGAAATTCTAAAAATTGCATTTTGTTGGAAATTTTGTCCTCTGTCTATTTGTCCACGTGTCATCTTTTGTAAGTTCATTTGAATTATTAATGAATTAATTGGTGAATTGTTGACATATTTTGCCCAGTGACACCTTTTGATTTATAGTTAATTCTTTGTGCTTCCAAAATTCATCAAAAATTCTCAGTAGCTTAAGGACATCATTTTTAACATACCATAAAAATTTCATAGCATTTGCACGCATATCGAGGCCTAAATAAATTGTTAAGTGATTTTCTTAGATTAATTTTAATTAATTCATTTCACAGTGAAATTAAGTTCTGTTAATTTTCCTAGGTCCCTTCTCATTAGTGCCGCCTAGGATAATTTTAGTTCTTGGAAAAATTGTGGTTTGATATTTATTAAAAAATTAAATACTGAAAATCACCCTGTCTGTTCATTTAATTCACAATAAATTTATTTAGTGTCGAAAAATTCCAAAAAAATTAGTGTAGGTCATTTTCATCACCATTAATCATCTGGTCAATTTTCATAATTTTTGGACTTCATTTAATATCATAATTAAATTGAACATTAAATTGGCCTGCATTGTCCCCATAAGTCTGCATAAAAAATTAAAAAGACCAAAAAATTACTCCTCGTAAATCAACACTCGGATCCTTGCTTAAATTCATCTAAGGAGACAGATGCCTCCCTGAGATCGACCTTGGACTTCCACCAAGTAAAAAAAATATTGCCGCTTAAAAATTAACTTCATATTAATCCATAAGTGGTTTTTGATTAACCCCTCGTATCCGACTGCAACGAATCACATTAATTAATTTGGATATTAATTTGACCGAATTAACATAGGGTGCGGGAGCGTTGTCAAAATGGCGCCGTTGCCGGGGAGGCACGGCTTAGGTTAATTTTTAGCAAATTTTTGAGTGTTTGATTTTCCTTCCCCGGGTAGTCTGTCCCCGGTTTTCTTGTAATTATTTTCTCCCATTTATTTTTCCATTATTTTATTATTTTTGTGTAACTCTCTGACCCCCAATTATTTTTTGTGCGAGGACCGCGAGGAGTCGGCGACGCTTCGAGGACTTTAGCATTTTAATTTTTGAGTGAAAGAGAGGCCTTGTAATTACATTTTATTTTATTTCTTTTTCTTTCGCATCATTTCTAGGGGTTCCCGTTTGGGATCTCGCGTGTGTAAAGATAGTGAAACTGTGTCCCGTGTGCTGTGTGGGTGAATTGTAACTTAGCTTGCACTAGCGGCTCCTCGAGCCACTCTAGGACTTGTTTGTGCTCGTAATCAATAGGACCACACAATACACTTAAAAGACGCACCTAGACCGCAGTACTTAGTCAAAATTAAACTGTTCTTCACGCTAATAGAACTGCCTGTCTAGGAGCGGCTTTTCATCGCTTGCATTTGCATGTAGAGTAAGTTTTCAATTCTGTATTGCATCCTGCATAAAAAAGCGAAGGGATCACTGTAAGTATTCTCTACTCAGCATAGCATCATCGATTTTTCGTGCATCGGCTTTTCTCGATTTCCCCTCTGATTTTCTCACTTAAATTAAACAGGAAATTGGGACTGTCCGATAGGCGTGCTTTGTGGTGGACTAATTAAAGTGATAACTTAACTTTAAAAATCGGGACTGCTAACAGTATTGACCAAAAAAAGAGAATAAAATCTGAAAATTGTTTGCGGGAGATTAATCCCCGACCTTGTTTTCAGGCTGAGTGAGGGTACTTGAGTGTGTGTGAACACCTTAAGGCAGAGCCCAAATCCCCGCCTTCCATATCACGAGCCAACTGATCTTAGCAAATATCACGAGTGGGATACTTTTAATCTCATTGACACGTACCAAGTAGCCTCCGCCTTCGCGGGTAGATAGGGCGAACCAGCGGTACTCTGCGACAAGGCCTAGCTTTGTCAGCCTCCGCCTGCTTGCAGGTAGATAGGGGCACGTCATTGAGTCCCCACTCCGGATAGGAGCGCAGAAAGGGAGGATCGACGGTATCTTAGGCGACAGGATAAATAGGGAAGACGCATCCGGCTCTAAGCCGACTTCCCTCTAGGCCGCGTAATCCTTGCTACTTTTGCTTGAATATCACACTTAAAAACTACAAGATAAATTGGACTCAACTTTGAGTCCTCCACTGTGTTGAGTGTGAACCTAGGGTCTTGGATTGTTCTTGTGCTTGCTTCAGGTAGGAGTAAAATCCTATCTTCTTCCCTCTTCATCAAGATGAGTGATTGGGGAGATCTCGACGTGCTATTCACTGATCTCTCTAAGAGTCCCCCAAGTAACTCGTCTTTCTCGGTCCGAGCGCACCTTGGACCACCCAGGACTCATGACCCTCTTGAGTCCTGGTTCCTCATGCTCAGGGTGGTTACTCTCAAACCAACCCTTTTATCTCCTCCGAGATTACCGAGGAAGACCATTGCCTCGGTAATCCCTTCCTTGATTTGCCCTCTAACACCGATCTTATTTTCCAATCCCTAGAACTAGAGGACGAGATGCCGCCAAAAGTTCCACCAGATGAGGAACAAATAAAACAGATTCTTGCTCGCCTCGCTGAAGCCGAACAGAAGAATGCAGATCTCACGGCGCGGATGGGACGGATCATCGTAGCGGAAGGAATCGACCGACCAATGGTTGATACCTATAACCCGGCGGAGAACGAGATTCAGAACTGGTTGGCACCTGCAGTTCCCGCCCAGGCATTTGAGCTGAAGCCCCACTTCCTTAGTCTGCTTCCGAAGTTCAACGGAAACCCTTAATGAAGAACCATACACTTTCCTCCGTGACTTCGAGTTGGTGTGTAACAATCTTAGCCATCCCAATGTTGGCCAAGATTATATTCGGCTGAAGGCCACCCCTTTTGCCTTAGGTGATAAGGCTGCTCATTGGCTGAAAAACTTAGGGGTGGTATGTACTACCTGGATGCAGTTCAAGGACCTTTTCTTGAAAAGTTCTACCCTCTCAGTAGAACTAATCAGATGAGAACAAAGATCGCCAGCTTCGCTCAAGGACCCAGCGAACCGTTCCATGAGGCTTGGGACAGTTCAATGACTTAGTACAGAAATGCCCCTGCCACGGCATTTCAAAGGCGATCTTAGTCCAGACCTTGATCTGTGGTTTAACCCCAGAGATGCAGGGGTTAGTCAGCGCGGCCTGTGGAGGAAGCTATCTGAACAAGAATGAGCACGCTGTATGGAAGATCCTAGAACAGATGGCAGAAACCGGCAGGTCACAGGCCACAAGGGCCTATCAGTTGTCTCCCTCAATCTTATCCAATGAGACAACTAGAAGGACTGTTGCAGATCTGACTGAGGACCTCATCCCCAGCATGGGGATGATAGCCGATAAGCTTACCATGGTCGAGCAGATCCACAAGAGAGTCGCGGAGATGGAGTCTCTTTCGAGCCTTCCCAAGAAAGTGGAGGAACTCTCTGAAAAGGTAGCTAAGATCAAGCTACCCACCCCTTCTGCACCACCTGTACCTGTACACCGAGTCCATCTTGTACAGGAACAGGCACCGGGGTCTCAGAGCAGCTGGGATCAGACTTATACCCAGCCGAACCATCATGCACCCCCACCAGTGGAAACGGACTACGAGGAGCCTCCGCCTGTATACGAGATTAACGGGCTTTGGTATAGACGTGACCCGCTAGTCCGGCAAATCGAGATGGGGAAGGATCAGGCACACCGCCCAACCCCAGTCTACCAAGAGACCAGGCCCGTTACAGTCCCGCGATACCAGTCCATGCCAGAACAGGGGTACCAGCCGCAGCAGCGCACCTACCAGCAGGGGCCAGCACCGTCCCATCAACAGCAGTATCGGCATGGCCAGCAGGGCCAATACAGGACGGCATCAACACAACAGCAAGCCCAGCCCACCGAATTGGAATCACTCACCTTGGCGATCCAGACCCTGTCTGATAGGGTCCAACAGATGCAGAATGACTACCTGGACATTGAGGACCGACATCAATCGGGTCTCTCGTAACCAGGACCAACAAATGGCGCCAAGGACCCCAATCCCGCACAGGTTCAGGCCAACCCAAATAGCATACACCAGGGCCAGAACCGACCTAGAGATCAGGTATATTATTGATGAACCTCAGTTTCATCATCTTTATTTCTCATAATTAACCCCCTTGCTTAAGTTTTTGTCAATAAATCCCTGTGAGTGTCTAATAATTAACAGAGGCCTTAATAAATTAAAAATCACAAAAAAATGGCAAAACAAAAAACTGTGGTATTTTTAGACTTAAAAATACTCTCAAAATATTTTGGGCCTTTGTTTGATTTCATCTCCAGTTTTTGTCAACATGAAACTTGTAGATCTCGTCAAGATCTACAACTTTCATGTTTTGAGTTTTATCAAATTCGGCCATCTTGACCCTCATTTTTCGACTTGAAGTTTGAATAACTCTGATTGGGCCACGTGGGCCCATTCTGGGGGCGCCACGTGGCCCGGCTCTCTTTGTCTTATCCGCCAGCTTCCTCAGCCATTGGATCCCCCCCTTGATCCAACGGCTCAGTCTTCTCCACACGCGCCATTGCCCTTGATCGTCAGATCAGTCCCGCTCTCAATCCGCACCACTCGTTCCCGCCATTCATCAGAGCGTGCCACGTGTCACATCTGGCGCCCTTTGATCGTGCTCTTGATTTCCATCTCAACCGCTCCTTCCTATGGCGCGCCTCTACCCTTCGATCATCTTAGCTCCCTATCCAAGCCGCTCGTCAGCGCCTTACTCCGCAGCGCGACACGTGGCTGAATCCTGGACCTTCGATCGCACCGCCGCAGATCTGATCGCAACCGCTCGCTCGCGCCCAAACCCTAACCGTTGGATCTCACGATCCAACGGCCAGGACTCCGTCGTCTACCTCCAGAAGACCCTCTCTTCCCCACGATTTTTGCTCGCGCGCACCACTCCCCCTTCCATTTTTAGCCATATCCCTAGTCATCCTCTCCTCTCTCTAAACACCTCACGACCGAGCCCCATCATCCACCTCCTCCGCGCATCACTCAACTACCCACGACCACCTTCCAGACGACCCACAACTCCCTCGAAATTCTCGGCTTCCACCACATGGACCACCGAGCACCACCTTTAAATACCGTGCCTCCGCCCCACTTCACCCTCGTCCATCAACCAAGGGGCGGTGGCCCAGCCCTCCAGCTCCTCCCTGTGACAGGGGGAGGAGCTTGGATCGAGCGACGACGACCTCCTGCCCCGATGAGACCCGCCGACCTTCAGGCGGCGCTGTGGTGGCTCTAAGCCCCGCCCGAGCTCGCTGGGGAGGCCGCCCAGTATGTGCGACGACCGGGCTTCTTCTCCGACGCCCAGCCCAGGCCACAACCTCCATCTCCGGTCAGGTACGTTCTCTGATCTTCTTTTGTTTTTCTTCTTATTTTTGCCTAATTTTCGTAGCTTCTTCAAGCTCCTTCCCACTCCATTAACCAGTCCATTAGCGCCACCATTCTTCCACCTTCCCCGCGCACCCCTCCGATCATCACCTTACTCTGCCACAACCTCCCTCCATCCCAGGCATCCTCCTCCGCCGGAGGCGGAGGAGGACCCACTCAGGGCGTCGCCTTCTACGCTTCATCAGAGCCCTCCGTCCACTTCATCTCGCACGCACGCACGCCTTAACCCCTTGCAGGTCAACCATGCACCAATGGCCGGACCTCGGGCGGAGCTGAGTTCTAGAGCTCCGCCTCCGGCGACCCGGCGTCGACATGGCATCCCAGGCACCCCCGCGTCTTCTTCGACCTCGGACCTGCATCGCCAGACCTTCAGCAATCTTCCACGAGCTTCAACGAGCACGGCAAGGCACGGCGGAGCTCCAGGCTTCTCGCCGGAGCTCTAATCGCGCCGCCACCTGATGAAGGAGGAGGAAGAGCGGCTACCGTTGGATCTCGCCCCACGGCGGAGATCCAACGGCCCTGGAAGCGCCACGACGACATCCCGGAGCGCGGAGGCTCGGTGGAACCGAGCCTCGCCCGAGTCACCCTCGAGCCGCCACGTGGCCCGAGCCACCTGCTACGGCACCCGAAGCTGTACCGAGCCTCGCCCCCACCCGAGCCTGAGCTCACGTGCGTCAAGCACGTGAGTCCTGGGCTTTTTGCATCGGTGCCCTCGCATGTCCCGCATATTGCATCCAGGTCCCGATACACGTGGCACACCCAGAGACCACGCCGAACCTGATCGACACCAAGCCTGGAGGCTCGGGTACTCCGAGCCAAGCCGAAGCTTCATCGAGCCTCTGCCGAGACCGAGCCTCCGTCCGAGCCTGGGTCGCACGTGCATCGCACGTGTTACCCTGGGAAATTTGCAGAGACGCCTTCGAACTCCTCCATATTTGCAAAAAGGTCCCCGCGCTTTTGGGTAAATTACAGGGAAGGCCTCGCGCTTTATTTTTATTGCATTTCAGTCCTCTCCAGGGACCTTTTTGTAGTTATCTTTTCATGTTTTTCTTTCATTTATGCCCTTATGTTTGAACTTGAATATCTTGAGCTACATAGCTCCAATCAAGTTGATTTCAGTTTCGTTTCGAAGCTCTTTTCGTCCTCTTCACTATGGCATGGTTAAATTTCAGATTTGAGATTAGGAACTGTGATGTATTATTTTATTATTTAAATGCCTTGATCTCTTAATTTATTATGCTCACTTGTTTAATGAGAGTAGAATGCTTCTAAATGCGGACTCATTTCAACTTGCAATTTTTTTTGCTATGGCTTAAGTGATTATTTGGGCATAACATTCGCTTTGCATGTTCATTTAATTGCATTATTAAAATTGATAAAAAAATGCATGTTTAATTTTAATGCATTGCACTGTCATATTGTTGTGTCTTTGCATCATTTGACCTATATGCTTTATTTCAACACTTGATTAAACACACTTAAATTCTGATTAATACAGGAGAAGCACGTGTCCCTGAGTTCGACCTTGGTTTCTTGCCAAGTAAAATAAAAATAACGATCGCCTCGTTTTGATTCATTATCATACATATTTAAACGAGGTGATCTTTTGACGACCAGAATCGGCTCGACTACGATGATGATTTCGAGTGCTAAAAACACTCTCTTAAAGGGACGATTCTGCGGTTCGTCAAATGGCGCCGTTGCCGGGGACACGGCTCATTTCTTTTATTTTTTGGATTTTTGTGTGTTTAATTTAGTGTATCTTTTTATAGGTTAAATGGTCACATATTTTGCATATAAAATTTTTCTTTCTTGATCTCTAACCATTGTTTCTGTGGCAGGGCCCTTGATGGATCAAGGAGGCGAGGAGCAGGACGTTCCCCGCTGCGAGGAGCCGCAGGAGCATGCTTGGAGCAAAAGAAGAAAAGAAAAAAAAATGTGTCTCGCATTTTTGCATTATATTGTTAATAATTCGTCTTTTACAGCGGTCTTCGATCGAAGACTCGCGTATGTAATCGAACGATTGTGGTTGTGTGGGGATCGTCCCCACTTGAGTGTCGACCTAGGACTTAGGCACGCGGCTCTCTGAGCTCAATTTTCATATTCTCTTGTGCTTGATCGTAGGTTAGGACACACTTAAGTAAAGACGCACATAATCTCGTATCACTTAGCTAAAATTAATGAAGATCAAACACCGCTCATAGATGCATGATTAGGTGCGGCTTTTTCGACTTGCATACATGTTTGATTTGGGTTTCAAAACGGCCCTAGATTTTTCGCGGCTTTTATCGTCAAAATCACTGCATGATTTCTCGCTTTGCCTCGATCGCGTTTTTCTTCATCGAATACATGTTTTTCTCGGCTGTCATTTTTCTAGATTGATCACCTAGGATAAATGGAAAATGGAATGAACGGTAGACGATGATTTTCTGATTGATGGCTAACCTTAAATCAGTGACAATTTAAATAAAATTGGGACTGTTAATTGCAAGTCAACTTAAAATGGGGTAAAATTCGGTTTTGGGAGAGCAACACCCGCGCATATGCCTTGATTCACATTTTCTTTGCGTAAAAATCAAATGTTTTATCACCAATAAAATAGACAAGATAATAAACCAACGTAGGTTGGTTTCATGTGTGAGTTGGTGAAACTATGGGTTTGCTTGCTTGATTGAGCCTTTTGTTGCAACACACAGCCCTAAATCCGAAGACACTCCATTTCATCTCCGAAGATTCAACCGCTCAATTGTATATTCATCCCTCTTCTTCGTTCACCTTGGGCCCCTCCCTACATCAAATTCCATCTTTATACTTAGGCTAAATCTCAGCCTAAGTATAGGGGGGACCCAAGTCCCCGTGATTTCTCTACTCATCTTTTCTTGCCTTTATACTTAGGTTATTTCTAACCTAAGTATAGGGGAGCCCCTCTTAGTCCCGTATATTCTTCTATATTTAAATGGACCTATGTTCTTGTAAACATCTAGTGCTATGAGGACATAGCAAAGTTTAAGTATAGGGGGGTATACCGTATATACCGTATATTTACTTTAGCTATAATCTGAAAAATTTGAAAAATTAAAAACTTTTTGGCTAAGGTAAAATTCATTGGACTAAGAAAATTCAAATAATTTCGCGGTTTTTTCGATATTATGTTACACTATTTTATAGAAATATTTTCGAAATTGATTTTTGAAAATGTTTTGAAAACTTTTTTATTTTGTGTGACTGGGTTTTGAAAAATCGCCTTCTCTTTTATCAAGGAAAGTTGAGTCTAACCTGTGTTTAAAAACTAAAATCCATAAAAATTGCAAAATTCAAAAATCCTTTAGGAGCCATTAGTGACTACTAAGCCCCATTAAATAGCCGTGTTCAGTGAGGGTTCGCCCTTAGCAGAGTGGATGGTTTAAAGGACACCGCGTAAGGCTCCGTCCTTAAGGAACGGGCTCCGGCCTGTACTTACATCCATACTGGCTGAATGCAGATGCAACTATTTAATGGAGATTAGGCAGTCCTCATATCTCTTGAAGTGAAAAAAAAATGTGTTTTGGAATGAAGGAGTTGGATTAAACCTCTACACTTACACTTTCACCCAGGATCTGAAATGGTCAAGGAAGCTTGATTTTTGAGGTCTTTGAGATTTGCGGTTAACCAGCCTTAGTCATCAGGGTCATAGACTTAATCATCCACATTCCCCTAGGTTTCTAGATTTGCATGCTATATTCCATGCTTAATCTCAGACAAAGAGAATATGATCAGCACATCACATGCACGACTGCGGTTTTGATTGAGATGAGTTGATTTTTCACCTGAGGGATTGGGATGAGGAAGTCAAGTTTGGATTTTGATCTAATGATGCTCGAGGATGGGATAAAATCTTTGGAGGCTTCATGAAACCTGAGTGTCAGCAATATTAGCCAGTATGAGAACTTGATTCTTATACTAATCTCTTGACATTAACCTAAGTGCCTGGGTGTGAAATAAATAAAAAATTGTTGATCAGTGTGCGCCAACTCTTGGTAAAAGCAGAGGAGCTAGCCACAAATTATTCAAGTCAATGAAATTCAAAGAAAAGCTCTCATTCCACAAAATTACATATCAAAGAGCTTCCACCAAAGGCGAGCGCTCCCAAAATTTTTCAAAGTGTCCACTTGGACCACCGCTATTAGGACCAGGAGTCGGGCTTGCACCAAAAAAGGGCTCTGCATCGTAAATGCTACAAGTCTGGGTGTCGAAGGTACGATAGGTACTCAAAAGAGACACACCCCGGTGTACTCCCAGGAAAACAAGTGCAGACGGCTCCAACTTCTCTTGACGGACGCACTGATCAACACCAAAAAATGTGTTGCGTAAAAGGCACTAGAGAGAATCCTTGTTCCAATGAGAGGGAGAGAAGAATTGACACAATCCCATGCCCTCCATTTCTGGCCTGCCATCCACATTTTATAAGTCTGACAACTAAAGAGACGGTGGACTGAATGCAAAATTTGATTTATTCCCTAGTGCTGAGGATTGGGTCCTTAGGAGATTTTCTCGGACCGAGATTTTGGGTGACAAATTGACTCTACTCTCAGAATTGCAGTCAGCACTAAAAGTCATATCCTTTAGATTATATGTACATCAGAGAGAGTCTAGAGAAATAGAGGAATTGGAAGCCTCTTGATTAAGGCTGGGTTGAACTCTAAAATTTTGGATCTCTGAAGCCGAGTCGACTTGATCAGATTGGATCCTGTATTCACATGCACAAGGGGGTTAATCCAACTTAGTCATTCCTTTTGATGCTCGAGGACGAGCATAGTTTAAGTATAGGGGGGTGATGAACCTCAGTTTCATCATCTTTATTTCTCATAATTAACCCCCTTGCTTAAGTTTTTGTCAATAAATCCCTGTGAGTGTCTAATAATTAACAGAGGCCTTAATAAATTAAAAATCACAAAAAAATGGCAAAACAAAAAAACTGTGGTATTTTTAGACTTAAAAATACTCTCAAAAATATTTTGGGCCTTTGTTTGATTTCATCTCCAGTTTTTGTCAACATGAAACTTGTAGATCTCGTCAAGATCTACAACTTTCATGTTTTGAGTTTTATCAAATTCGGCCATCTTGACCTCATTTTTCGACTTGAAGTTTGAATAACTCTGATTGGGCCACGTGGCCCATTCTGGGGGCGCCACGTGGCCCGGCTCTCTTTGTCTTATCCGCCAGCTTCCTCAGCCATTGGATCCCCCCCTTGATCCAACGGCTCAGTCTTCTCCCACACGCGCCATTGCCCTTGATCGTCAGATCAGTCCCGCTCTCAATCCGCACCACTCGTTCCCGCCATTCATCAGAGCGTGCCACGTGTCACATCTGGCGCCCTTTGATCGTGCTCTTGATTTCCATCTCAACCGCTCCTTCCTATGGCGCGCCTCTACCCTTCGATCATCTTAGCTCCCTATCCAAGCCGCTCGTCAGCGCCTTACTCCGCAGCGCGACACGTGGCTGAATCCTGGACCTTCGATCGCACCGCCGCAGATCTGATCGCAACCGCTCGCTCGCGCCCAAACCCTAACCGTTGGATCTCACGATCCAACGGCCAGGACTCCGTCGTCTACCTCCAGAAGACCCTCTCTTCCCCACGATTTTTGCTCGCGCGCACCACTCCCCCTTCCATTTTTAGCCATATCCCTAGTCATCCTCTCCTCTCTCTAAACACCTCACGACCGAGCCCCATCATCCACCTCCTCCGCGCATCACTCAACTACCCACGACCACCTTCCAGACGACCCACAACTCCCTCGAAATTCTCGGCTTCCACCACATGGACCACCGAGCACCACCTTTAAATACCGTGCCTCCGCCCCACTTCACCCTCGTCCATCAACCCAAGGGGCGGTGGCCCAGCCCTCCAGCTCCTCCCTGTGACAGGGGGAGGAGCTTGGATCGAGCGACGACGACCTCCTGCCCCGATGAGACCCGCCGACCTTCAGGCGGCGCTGCGGTGGCTCTAAGCCCCGCCCGAGCTCGCTGGGGAGGCCGCCCAGTATGTGCGACGACCCGGGCTTCTTCTCCGACGCCCAGCCCAGGCCACAACCTCCATCTCCGGTCAGGTACGTTCTCTGATCTTCTTTTGTTTTTCTTCTTATTTTTGCCTAATTTTCGTAGCTTCTTCAAGCTCCTTCCCACTCCATTAACCAGTCCATTAGCGCCACCATTCTTCCACCTTCCCCGCGCACCCCTCCGATCATCACCTTCCTCTGCCACAACCTCCCTCCATCCCAGGCATCCTCCTCCGCCGGAGGCGGAGGAGGACCCACTCAGGGCGTCGCCTTCTACGCTTCATCAGAGCCCTCCGTCCACTTCATCTCGCACGCACGCACGCCTTAACCCCTTGCAGGTCAACCATGCACCAATGGCCAGACCTCGGGCGGAGCTGAGTTCTAGAGCTCCGCCTCCGGCGACCCGGCGTCGACATGGCATCCCAGGCACCCCCGCGTCTTCTTCGACCTCGGACCTGCATCGCCAGACCTTCAGCAATCTTCCACGAGCTTCAACGAGCACGGCAAGGCACGGCGGAGCTCCAGGCTTCTCGCCGGAGCTCTAATCGCGCCGCCACCTGATGAAGGAGGAGGAAGAGCAGCTACCGTTGGATCTCGCCCCACGGCGGAGATCCAACGGCCCTGGAAGTGCCACGACGACATCCCGGAGCGCGGAGGCTCGGTGGAACCGAGCCTCGCCCGAGTCACCCTCGAGCCGCCACGTGGCCCGAGCCACCTGCTACGGCACCCGAAGCTGTACCGAGCCTCGCCCCCACCCGAGCCTGAGCTCACGTGCGTCAAGCACGTGAGTCCTGGGCTTTTTGCATCGGTGCCCTCGCATGTCCCGCATATTGCATCCAGGTCCCGATACACGTGGCACACCCAGAGACCACGCCGAACCTGATCGACACCAAGCCTGGAGGCTCGGGTACTCCGAGCCAAGCCGAAGCTTCATCGAGCCTCTGCCGAGACCGAGCCTCCGTCCGAGCCTGGGTCGCACGTGCATCGCACGTGTTACCCTGGGAAATTTGCAGAGACGCCTTCGAACTCCTCCATATTTGCAAAAAGGTCCCCGCGCTTTTGGGTAAATTACAGGGAAGGCCTCGCGCTTTATTTTTATTGCATTTCAGTCCTCTCCAGGGACCTTTTTGTAGTTATCTTTTCATGTTTTTCTTTCATTTATGCCCTTATGTTTGAACTTGAATATCTTGAGCTACATAGCTCCAATCAAGTTGATTTCAGTTTCGTTTCGAAGCTCTTTTCGTCCTCTTCACTATGGCATGGTTAAATTTCAGATTTGAGATTAGGAACTGTGATGTATTATTTTATTATTTAAATGCCTTGATCTCTTAATTTATTATGCTCACTTGTTTAATGAGAGTAGAATGCTTCTAAATGCGGACTCATTTCAACTTGCAATTTTTTTTTGCTATGGCTTAAGTGATTATTTGGGCATAACATTCGCTTTGCATGTTCATTTAATTGCATTATTAAAATTGATAAAAAATGCATGTTTAATTTTAATGCATTGCACTGTCATATTGTTGTGTCTTTGCATCATTTGACCTATATGCTTTATTTCAACACTTGATTAAACACACTTAAATTCTGATTAATACAGGAGAAGCACGTGTCCCTGAGTTCGACCTTGGTTTCTTGCCAAGTAAAATAAAAATAACGATCGCCTCATTTTGATTCATTATCATACATATTTAAACGAGGTGATCTTTTGACGACCAGAATCGGCTCGACTACGATGATGATTTCGAGTGCTAAAAACACTCTCTTAAAGGGACGATTCTGCGGTTCGTCAAATGGCGCCGTTGCCGGGGACACGGCTCATTTCTTTTATTTTTTGGATTTTTGTGTGTTTAATTTAGTGTATCTTTTTATAGGTTAAATGGTCACATATTTTGCATATAAAATTTTTCTTTCTTGATCTCTAACCATTGTTTCTGTGGCAGGGCCCTTGATGGATCAAGGAGGCGAGGAGCAGGACGTTCCCCGCTGCGAGGAGCCGCAGGAGCATGCTTGGAGCAAAAGAAGAAAAGAAAAAAAAATGTGTCTCGCATTTTTGCATTATATTGTTAATAATTCGTCTTTTACAGCGGTCTTCGATCGAAGACTCGCGTATGTAATCGAACGATTGTGGTTGTGTGGGGATCGTCCCCACTTGAGTGTCGACCTAGGACTTAGGCACGCGGCTCTCTGAGCTCAATTTTCATATTCTCTTGTGCTTGATCGTAGGTTAGGACACACTTAAGTAAAGACGCACATAATCTCGTATCACTTAGCTAAAATTAATGAAGATCAAACACCGCTCATAGATGCATGATTAGGTGCGGCTTTTTCGACTTGCATACATGTTTGATTTGGGTTTCAAAACGGCCCCTAGATTTTTCGCGGCTTTTATCGTCAAAATCACTGCATGATTTCTCGCTTTGCCTCGATCGCGTTTTTCTTCATCGAATACATGTTTTTCTCGGCTGTCATTTTTCTAGATTGATCACCTAGGATAAATGGAAAATGGAATGAACGGTAGACGATGATTTTCTGATTGATGGCTAACCTTAAATCAGTGACAATTTAAATAAAATTGGGACTGTTAATTGCAAGTCAACTTAAAATGGGGTAAAATTCGGTTTTGGGAGAGCAACACCCGCGCATATGCCTTGATTCACATTTTCTTTGCGTAAAAATCAAATGTTTTATCACCAATAAAATAGACAAGATAATAAACCAACGTAGGTTGGTTTCATGTGTGAGTTGGTGAAACTATGGGTTTGCTTGCTTGATTGAGCCTTTTGTTGCAACACACAGCCCTAAATCCGAAGACACTCCATTTCATCTCCGAAGATTCAACCGCTCAATTGTATATTCATCCCTCTTCTTCGTTCACCTTGGGTCCCTCCCTACATCAAATTCCATCTTTATACTTAGGCTAAATCTCAGCCTAAGTATAGGGGGACCCAAGTCCCCGTGATTTCTCTACTCATCTTTTCTTGCCTTTATACTTAGGTTATTTCTAACCTAAGTATAGGGGAGCCCCTCTTAGTCCCGTATATTCTTCTATATTTAAATGGACCTATGTTCTTGTAAACATCTAGTGCTATGAGGACATAGCAAAGTTTAAGTATAGGGGGGTATACCGTATATACCGTATATTTACTTTAGCTATAATCTGAAAAATTTGAAAAATTAAAAACTTTTTGGCTAAGGTAAAATTCATTGGACTAAGAAAATTCAAATAATTTCGCGGTTTTTTCGATATTATGTTACACTATTTTATAGAAATATTTTCGAAATTGATTTTTGAAAATGTTTTGAAAACTTTTTTATTTTGTGTGACTGGGTTTTGAAAAATCGCCTTCTCTTTTATCAAGGAAAGTTGAGTCTAACCTGTGTTTAAAAACTAAAATCCCATAAAAATTGCAAAATTCAAAAATCCTTTAGGAGCCATTAGTGACTACTAAGCCCCATTAAATAGCCGTGTTCAGTGAGGGTTCGCCCTTAGCAGAGTGGATGGTTTAAAGGACACCGCGTAAGGCTCCGTCCTTAAGGAACGGGCTCCGGCCTGTACTTACATCCATACTGGCTGAATGCAGATGCAACTATTTAATGGAGATTAGGCAGTCCTCATATCTCTTGAAGTGAAAAAAAATGTGTTTTGGAATGAAGGAGTTGGATTAAACCTCTACACTTACACTTTCACCCAGGATCTGAAATGGTCAAGGAAGCTTGATTTTTGAGGTCTTTGAGATTTGCGGTTAACCAGCCTTAGTCATCAGGGTCATAGACTTAATCATCCACATTCCCCTAGGTTTCTAGATTTGCATGCTATATTCCATGCTTAATCTCAGACAAAGAGAATATGATCAGCACATCACATGCACGACTGCGGTTTTGATTGAGATGAGTTGATTTTTCACCTGAGGGATTGGGATGAGGAAGTCAAGTTTGGATTTTGATCTAATGATGCTCGAGGATGGGATAAAATCTTTGGAGGCTTCATGAAACCTGAGTGTCAGCAATATTAGCCAGTATGAGAACTTGATTCTTATACTAATCTCTTGACATTAACCTAAGTGCCTGGGTGTGAAATAAATAAAAAATTGTTGATCAGTGTGCGCCAACTCTTGGTAAAAGCAGAGGAGCTAGCCACAAATTATTCAAGTCAATGAAATTCAAAGAAAAGCTCTCATTCCACAAAATTACATATCAAAGAGCTTCCACCAAAGGCGAGCGCTACCAAAATTTTTCAAAGTGTCCACTTGGACCACCGCTATTAGGACCAGGAGTCGGGCTTGCACCAAAAAAGGGCTCTGCATCGTAAATGCTACAAGTCTGGGTGTCGAAGGTACGATAGGTACTCAAAAGAGACACACCCCGGTGTACTCCCAGGAAAACAAGTGCAGACGGCTCCAACTTCTCTTGACGGACGCACTGATCAACACCAAAAAAATGTGTTGCGTAAAAGGCACTAGAGAGAATCCTTGTTCCAATGAGAGGGAGAGAAGAATTGACACAATCCCATGCCCTCCATTTCTGGCCTGCCATCCACATTTTATAAGTCTGACAACTAAAGAGACGTGGACTGAATGCAAAATTTGATTTATTCCCTAGTGCTGAGGATTGGGTCCTTAGGAGATTTTCTCGGACCGAGATTTTGGGTGACAAATTGACTCTACTCTCAGAATTGCAGTCAGCACTAAAAGTCATATCCTTTAGATTATATGTACATCAGAGAGAGTCTAGAGAAATAGAGGAATTGGAAGCCTCTTGATTAAGGCTGGGTTGAACTCTAAAATTTTGGATCTCTGAAGCCGAGTCGACTTGATCAGATTGGATCCTGTATTCACATGCACAAGGGGGTTAATCCAACTTAGTCATTCCTTTTGATGCTCGAGGACGAGCATAGTTTAAGTATAGGGGGGTGATGAACCTCAGTTTCATCATCTTTATTTCTCATAATTAACCCCCTTGCTTAAGTTTTTGTCAATAAATCCCTGTGAGTGTCTAATAATTAACAGAGGCCTTAATAAATTAAAAATCACAAAAAATGGCAAAACAAAAAAACTGTGGTATTTTTAGACTTAAAAATACTCTCAAAAATATTTTGGGCCTTTGTTTGATTTCATCTCCAGTTTTTGTCAACATGAAACTTGTAGATCTCGTCAAGATCTACAACTTTCATGTTTTGAGTTTTATCAAATTCGGCCATCTTGACCCTCATTTTTCGACTTGAACTTTGAATAACTCTGATTGGGCCACGTGGCCCATTCTGGGGGCGCCACGTGGCCCGGCTCTCTTTGTCTTATCCGCCAGCTTCCTCAGCCATTGGATCCCCCTTGATCCAACGGCTCAGTCTTCTCCACACGCGCCATTGCCCTTGATCGTCAGATCAGTCCCGCTCTCAATCCGCACCACTCGTTCCCGCCATTCATCAGAGCGTGCCACGTGTCACATCTGGCGCCCTTTGATCGTGCTCTTGATTTCCATCTCAACCGCTCCTTCCTATGGGCGCGCCTCTACCCTTCGATCATCTTAGCTCCCTATCCAAGCCGCTCGTCAGCGCCTTACTCCGCAGCGCGACACGTGGCTGAATCCTGGACCTTCGATCGCACCGCCGCAGATCTGATCGCAACCGCTCGCTCGCGCCCAAACCCTAACCGTTGGATCTCACGATCCAACGGCCAGGACTCCGTCGTCTACCTCCAGAAGACCCTCTCTTCCCCACGATTTTTGCTCGCGCGCACCACTCCCCCTTCCATTTTTAGCCATATCCCTAGTCATCCTCTCCTCTCTCTAAACACCTCACGACCGAGCCCCATCATCCACCTCCTCCGCGCATCACTCAACTACCCACGACCACCTTCCAGACGACCCACAACTCCCTCGAAATTCTCGGCTTCCACCACATGGACCACCGAGCACCACCTTTAAATACCGTGCCTCCGCCCCACTTCACCCTCGTCCATCAACCAAGGGGCGGTGGCCCAGCCCTCCAGCTCCTCCCTGTGACAGGGGGAGGAGCTTGGATCGAGCGACGACGACCTCCTGCCCCGATGAGACCCGCCGACCTTCAGGCGGCGCTGCGGTGGCTCTAAGCCCCGCCCGAGCTCGCTGGGGAGGCCGCCCAGTATGTGCGACGACCCGGGCTTCTTCTCCGACGCCCAGCCCAGGCCACAACCTCCATCTCCGGTCAGGTACGTTCTCTGATCTTCTTTTGTTTTTCTTCTTATTTTTGCCTAATTTTCGTAGCTTCTTCAAGCTCCTTCCCACTCCGTTAACCAGTCCATTAGCGCCACCATTCTTCCACCTTCCCCGCGCACCCCTCCGATCATCACCTTCCTCTGCCACAACCTCCCTCCATCCCAGGCATCCTCCTCCGCCGGAGGCGGAGGAGGACCCACTCAGGGCGTCGCCTTCTACGCTTCATCAGAGCCCTCCGTCCACTTCATCTCGCACGCACGCACGCCTTAACCCCTTGCAGGTCAACCATGCACCAATGGCCGGACCTCGGGCGGAGCTGAGTTCTAGAGCTCCGCCTCCGGCGACCCGGCGTCGACATGGCATCCCAGGCACCCCCGCGTCTTCTTCGACCTCGGACCTGCATCGCCAGACCTTCAGCAATCTTCCACGAGCTTCAACGAGCACGGCAAGGCACGGCGGAGCTCCAGGCTTCTCGCCGGAGCTCTAATCGCGCCGCCACCTGATGAAGGAGGAGGAAGAGCAGCTACCGTTGGATCTCGCCCCACGGCGGAGATCCAACGGCCCTGGAAGCGCCACGACGACATCCCGGAGCGCGGAGGCTCGGTGGAACCGAGCCTCGCCCGAGTCACCCTCGAGCCGCCACGTGGCCCGAGCCACCTGCTACGGCACCCGAAGCTGTACCGAGCCTCGCCCCCACCCGAGCCTGAGCTCACGTGCGTCAAGCACGTGAGTCCTGGGCTTTTTGCATCGGTGCCCTCGCATGTCCCGCATATTGCATCCAGGTCCCGATACACGTGGCACACCCAGAGACCACGCCGAACCTGATCGACACCAAGCCTGGAGGCTCGGGTACTCCGAGCCAAGCCGAAGCTTCATCGAGCCTCTGCCGAGACCGAGCCTCCGTCCGAGCCTGGGTCGCACGTGCAT
Organism: Ottelia alismoides; assembly: GCA_037367405.1. NCBI lineage: Eukaryota > Viridiplantae > Streptophyta > Magnoliopsida > Alismatales > Hydrocharitaceae > Ottelia > Ottelia alismoides. Next base: position 914,369 of record JAZKJV010010768.1, on the reverse strand, counting down.
CGCACGTGTTACCCTGGGAAATTTGCAGAGACGCCTTCGAACTCCTCCATATTTGCAAAAAGGTCCCCGCGCTTTTGGGTAAATTACAGGGAAGGCCTCGCGCTTTATTTTTATTGCATTTCAGTCCTCTCCAGGGACCTTTTTGTAGTTATCTTTTCATGTTTTTCTTTCATTTATGCCCTTATGTTTGAACTTGAATATCTTGAGCTACATAGCTCCAATCAAGTTGATTTCAGTTTCGTTTCGAAGCTCTTTTCGTCCTCTTCACTATGGCATGGTTAAATTTCAGATTTGAGATTAGGAACTGTGATGTATTATTTTATTATTTAAATGCCTTGATCTCTTAATTTATTATGCTCACTTGTTTAATGAGAGTAGAATGCTTCTAAATGCGGACTCATTTCAACTTGCAATTTTTTTTTTGCTATGGCTTAAGTGATTATTTGGGCATAACATTCGCTTTGCATGTTCATTTAATTGCATTATTAAAATTGATAAAAAAATGCATGTTTAATTTTAATGCATTGCACTGTCATATTGTTGTGTCTTTGCATCATTTGACCTATATGCTTTATTTCAACACTTGATTAAACACACTTAAATTCTGATTAATACAGGAGAAGCACGTGTCCCTGAGTTCGACCTTGGTTTCTTGCCAAGTAAAATAAAAATAACGATCGCCTCGTTTTGATTCATTATCATACATATTTAAACGAGGTGATCTTTTGACGACCAGAATCGGCTCGACTACGATGATGATTTCGAGTGCTAAAAACACTCTCTTAAAGGGACGATTCTGCGGTTCGTCAATTATTCAGATAATTACTTATCTGAACATGAGATCCTTTCGTACGATAATGTCAATCATATGTCCCTCAGGAGCGGAAGGACCGTGACCATACCTGATCGGGCAATGGCGCAGAAGGAAGGAGCCTCCGAGAATCTACCTGAGGAGAATTCGGAGGAAGAAGAGGAGGAGCATCACCACCACCACCGCCAGCGGAAGAAGAGGACATATGAGTCCTCGAAGCAGCATTCTCGCATCCACCTAGAGTCAGCCGACACCGATGAGCCCGCACCTCCATCTGAGGAGGATCGTCCAGAAGAAGCGGAAGAAGCGTCACCGGTCTCGCCTCAGCATTTTCTTTTTGGTCAGAGTCCAAGTCAGAGTCTGTATCAGAGTCAGAGTCAGAGTCGTGTCCAGAACTCAGTTCCAGCAGTTAATGAGAATATTTCAGTTCCAGAACCTGAGTTGGAGTCAATAATCCCTTTCCCCCGAGCTCTCAAGGGTGGAAAGAAGAAAATCAAAAAATCCAAAAAGATGACCCTGAGATGGCTGAATTTTGCAATAAACACATCAAGGTCACAATCCCTTTTGACAAGTTCGTGGAAATGACCCCTGCATTCCAAAAATACCTTAAGGTGAGATGCACACCTACTAGGGTTAGCAGGAAGGCCAAAAGTCGTGTTGAGAAACACGTTTTATCAGTAGCCACGACTTGTGCAATAAAGAACTCGTTTCCTCAGAAACGAAGAGACATGGGTGCACACTATGTAGTGAGTCATGTTGATGACATCGCGTTTGCACGCACTCTCCTGGACAATGGTTCCTCGATCAACTTAATGCCCACAGCCCTCTATGAGCGGCTTAATCTCGGACCTCTTAGGAAATCTAGAGCTATTCTACAGTTCGCTGACAAATCCACTAAGAGGTCCCAAGGAGAGTTAAGGAACATTGTGATCAAAGTCGAGGGGCAAGAATACATGGTGGACTTCACTGTCCTGGATATGGAAACCCCTCGCAATTGGAGAGATTCCCAGATCATTTTAGGTAGGCCCTTCCTCAGAACAGCGGGGGCCTTATTTGATTATAAGAACGGGAAGATTCAGTTCCAAACTCTCGGCGGAGATGAGGAACTTGAGATGAAGCAGACGAGATGGCAGAGACCGGACTCTGAATCCAGCACCGAGTACTCTTCTACCGGAACAGACTGTGAACATGTAGACGTAGTTGGGCCATGGAGACAGAACCCAGCCAGCATCAATGTGTCCATCTCCTTTGAAGATGATCCAGTGCATGAGTCAGTCTACGAGATCCTCAGGAACGAGTACAGCTCTGAACCTGCATCGCCCTACATCTTCGATGACATAGAGGCCCAGTTGGGCTTGTCAGTCCTTACATCCTTAGGACAATCGGAAGATGAGGATGACGAGTCGTACGAGGCGTTTGCCGATTGTATGGAAAATTTTGACGATCCGACTTCAGAGCCGCGCTTGGTGGCAGCTATTACAGAACATGATCCAGCCACTTCCAACACCGAACCAGATCAGATTGAGCCAGACTTCTTAGACGATCACACTATTCCTGAGCTCAAACCTCTACCCACAACCCTGAAATATGCCTTCCTTGCAGGCCAAGACAAGAAATTTCCGGTCATTATCAGTTCACAATTGACCGAGGAGCAGGAATCTCGCTTGCTAGAGATCCTGGAGAAGAACCGCAAGGCAATAGGCTGGAGCGTTTCCGATCTCCACGGGATAAATTCCGCTCTGTGTTCGCACCATATTTACTTGGAGAACGAAGCCAAACCCTCTCGTGAATTCCAACACCGAATTTACGAGAAGTTGTGAAAAAAGAGATAGAAAAATGGTGCGACGCGGGTTTCATTTACCCAATCTCCGACTCTAAGTGGGTGGCCCCAATCCATGTTGTCCCGAAAAAGTCAGGAATTCAGACGACCACCAACGAGGACGGAGAGGAGATCGTGACGAGAATTCCCACGTCGTGGCGCGTCTGTGTGGATTACAGACGCTTGAATACCGCGACGAAGAAGGATCATTTCCCCCTACCGTTCATTGATCATATCCTAGAAAGATTAGCGGGGAAAGAATTCTTCTGCTTCCTTGATGGGTTCTCGGGCTACAATCAAGTAGCCATAGCTCCTGAGGACCAGGAAAAGACCACGTTTACATGCCCCTTTGGTACCTATGCTTTCAGGCGCATGCCTTTTGGGCTATGCAATGCTCCAGGTACCTTTCAAAGATGCATGATTGCTGTATTCGCCGAAATGGTCGGCGAATTCCTGGAAGTCTTCATGGATGACTTCTCGGTCCACGGCGATTCTTTTGATTCCTGTCTTAGGAATCTGGACCGAGTCCTCAAAAGATGTTGTGAGGTCAATCTGGTGCTCTCCTGGGAGAAAAGTCACTTCATGGTGACGGAGGGCATAGTGTTGGGGCATGTCATCTCTAAGAGAGGAATGGAGGTTGACCCTGCCAAGGTGGACGTGATCAGACGACTCCAGCCACCAACCAACGTAAGGCAGTTGCGGTCGTTCCTCGGGCATGTCGGATTTTATCGAAGATTTATCAAGGATTTTTCCAAGATTGCCCGACCGCTGACTGAGCTTTTAGGCAAAGACACGGAGTTTATTGTAGATCACAAATGTCTTGAGGCCTTTAAGCTGTTACAAGGAATGATCATGGAGGCACCCATCTTACAAGCCCCAGATTGGTCTCTACCTTTTGAGATCATGATGGACGCCTCAGATTATGCTGTTGGGGCTGTATTGGGACAAAGAAGAGACGGCGTCCCATTCGCAATTCACTACGCAAGAAAAGTGCTTGATTCTGCTCAGCGTAACTATACAGTTACAGAAAAGGAAATGCTTGCGGTAGTGTTTGCCTTGGACAAATTCAGATCTCAATTAATCGGATCCAAGGTAACCGTGTTCACAGACCACACGGCACTACGATATTTGATGGAGAAGAAGGACGCGAAGGCGCGTCTTCTTCGTTGGATTTTACTTATCCAGGAGTTTGATTTGGACATCCGTGATAAACCTGGAAAGAAGAACGTAGTGGCCGATCATCTTTCTCGTCTCGAAGATCTTAATACTTCCGAGGTTTCCCCGATTCGAGACTCCTTCCCTGACGAGTCGATTTTGTTATCGACTCACTCCCATGGTACGCCAACATCGTGAACTATCTTGTCTCCAAGAAAGTTCCCGAGGATTGGCCCAAGAGCCAAATCGACCGACTAAAGTCGGATGCTAGACACTACCATTGGGAGGATCCGATCCTTTTCTTTGAAGGACTGGATTGTATCTGGAGATGTTGTATTCCTCAGGAGGAATACCAGAGTGTCCTTTCTTTATGCCATAGCTTAGAGGCAGGAGGACACCACTTCGGGAAGAGGACCGCATGGAAGATACTTCAGTGTGGCTTCTACTGGCCGACTCTGTTTCGCGATGCCACCGCCTTCGCGAAGTCGTGCCCAATTTGCCAGAGAATGGGAGGAACCGTTGGTTTCAAGGATGAGATGCCAATGCAGCCGGTCATCATTTGTGATGTCTTTGACGCCTGGGGCATCGATTTCATGGGCCCGTTCCCTGTCAGCCATGGGTTCGAATATATCCTCCTTGCGGTAGATTATCTATCCAGATGGGTGGAGGGTATCCCGACCCGAGCCGCAGACAGCAGGACTGTCTGTAAGTTCATCAGAGAGAACATAATCTCTAGGTTCGGGATCCCCAAAATGATGATATCAGATGGGGGTAGCCATTTTGTAAATCGGGAGGTGAAGAAACTCCTGAAGGACTACGGCATCGAACACCATGTCGCGAGTCCTTACCACCCACAAACCAATGGTATGGCTGAGGTGTCGAATAGGGAGGTGAAAACCATATTGCAAAAGCTTGTCCGCCCGGACAGGAAGGACTGGTCTCAGATCTTAGATCAAGTCCTCTGGGCGTATAGGACGGCTTACAAGACACCGTTAGGCACCTCCCCATTCCGAATGGTATTCGGAAAGCCGTGCCATTTGCCCGCAGAGTTAGTGCACAAATCAGAATGGGCAATAAAGAAGGTCAACTGGAACACACACCTGGGTCAGAAACAGAGAGACATGGATCTGAATGAGCTTGTGGAAGTCAGAAACCGAGCATACGACAACAGTTTGGTGTACAAGGACAAGGTGAAGCGTTGGCATGATAGATATATCAGACGAAAGACCTTTGTTCCTGGACAGAAGGTATGGTTGTTCAATGCTAGGCTGAAGATTTTCCAAGGCAAGTTAAAGTCTAAGTGGACGGGACCATTTGTCGTCCGTACGGTGCATGATAGTGGATGTGTCGAGATCTCGGATCTCGCAGATGACGCACCGGAATTCCTAGTAAATGGGCATCTGTTGAAGCACTTCGTTGAATCCAATGAACAGTTAGTCCATGTGGAGAAGATTGTATTCATGCGCGAGACAGATACAACAGATACACCTCAAGCCGCGTATGAAGCCTTGCAGCAATAAACTCCAGCCATCAGCAGCATCTTCGAAAGATTCAGACTGACTCATATGTATATATCATTCTTCCTGTATATCCTATCCTTTACCCCCACGATTCTAGTAACCCATCCTATCCCCACATCATCGAGCCATTATCTTGGACTATACTTAGGATGACCAGATCCTAAGTATAGGGGGGAGGGGTCACCCGAGTCGATTCACTGTACATCCTCCAGATCACATTGGTCCTCATACTCATTTCCTACCGATACTTAGGCTGACCTGAGCCTAAGTATAGGGGGGACCGATGCCCGCATTGATACTCATCCATTTCCCACCTTTTCCTCGTCCGCCCCATTTTTGATCTTCTTCTACACGTAGGCTGCCAGAGCCTAAGTATAGGGGGGGCGAGACGACTTCTATACTTTTTGTTAATTTTGGCTCTCCCACGCTTAGCACGAGCTATGTCTTTTTCCTCGCTCTTCGTGCTCTGAGGACATAGCACACGCTAAGTATAGGGGGGCGTGTATATATTCCATATATACTTTACCCATAGCTTGTACTTTCGCGTATTTTTGTATATATTTTACAATAATTACGGGTGGGTAAAAATCGAAAAAAAATGAAAAAAATGAAAAATATAAAAATAGGCTTCTTATTTACTCTTGCATATCATCTCTGCATAGAAAAATAAGAGTATTGCATTTTCATAGCATGACATCTCATCTCATCTGCAGACTTTGCATATGCAAAGCGAAAAGCTAGTGGGTTCTGAACCAAGTTATGAGCAGATATTGAGGATGGAAATGATTTGACCTTAATCCACCTATATTCAGAGGAACCTTATAGGAACTGGAGTTAAGATTTTTCAGGTCAGGTGACTTAATTCTTTAAGTCTGCAAGTCTATGTTCATATGTCATCTTGACAAGCCTGAGTAGAGAACTTAACAACACACACATGACTCTTAGAGACAATGGCTTGACGTGCACCAGCACTTTACACATGGCTCTCTACGGATGAGGTGATGAGGAGGCAGTTTCCTTTAGCTTGGGGTAGCATATGAGGGTAGTACTTCTAGGCGGAACCTCTCTTCTTCTTCTAGTGAAGGAAGTGCGTCTCAACTTGGACTAGTGGTGATGAAGGCTAAAGACAGAAGCAGTGGGTTGCAATAAAGCTTCAAAAGAGGGATAGTCTACTGGCTCAAGAGGAAATTTCTTGCATCCATGCTGCACCATGTAAATATGTTGTACAGAGGCATGTTGTTGACAAAAAAATGCCGAAAAGAACTCCAAAAAAGTGGTGGGTCGGATTGAAAATTTAATAACCCCACCGGAGTGTATGTAGTCAAGAAAAGCAAAAGCTTATGGTCACCATGTTACATCTCATGAAGCTTGCAGCGGGAGACTTAGCTACACTGGCTGAGCTCCCAAAAGTCTATACTTCTTCCCCCTCTTCTTGAGCCGGTTGAACTTGAACTTAGAAGGGAATACCCCGCTTCTCGAGGAAAGAGTTGCTAGACCGAGGCATTAGAGTTACCAGGTTGGGGGAGGTTGTTTCTTTGTTACTTCTGAGGTGGGGAGTCATATATCACTTACACTGCATGAAAAGATTCATGGTCATTAGAGTTTGTGTATGTAGACTTGTTCTGATTAGGTGAGTTGAGGAGTCTTGAATAGAAGACTTGTGGAACTTGAAGTCTGTTAAGTCTTAAACTCAGATCCCAATAAGGTTCCGACACATGATTAATCCAAAGGTCAAGTCAAGCTCTATTTTTAACTTTTGTTCATGACCTTGGCATGGAACCCACTCTCATTTCACTCTTGCATTTCATTTAGTTGCTTGGGGACGAGCAAGGTTTAAGTATAGGGGGTTGATGAATCTGTGATTCATCACTCCAAAAGTCAAAAATAGAGCCTTGTTCCCGAGAAAATAGAGGCATATTTCCCCTTATATTGCATAAATAGCATTCAGGCATATATTCATAACTCATGCAGTTTAGCAGCTCATTTGCATTTAAATAAGAAGCCAAAAAAATCCCCTGTAAAATACCCATGCACTAAAATAACCTCTTCTCTATAATATGTACTCCTTAGTTAATAATATAGGGAAAAGGCCAAAAATCCCCTTTGTAAAATAGCCAATAAAGCCTGAGAACCCCTGTACATTAAAATGCAAATAAAGCCCTCATGCAAACTCCGAATTAGGTCTACTTACTCTTAGAATACTACACATTAAAAGACCTTTAAAATGAGACTAATTTCATTGAATTTGGATCTTGTATGAGAAAGATGGGTTTTTGGGCCACTTTGTATACTATCTATGTATATCTATGTATCCTTGTATTTATGTATCATATTTGACCTCATCTCCATCTTTGGTCAACATGAAACTTGTAGATCTCATCGAGATCTACAACTTTCATGTTTTGAGTTTTTCCAAATTCGGTCCCCTCTTCTCTCTACAAGTGTATTTTTCTCCAACCACTCACAGCAGGCCACGTGGCGCCCTCTGGTTGCGCCACGCGGCCCGGTTCCCCTCGCCTCACCCGCCTGCGTCCTCAACCGTTGGATCTCACTTCAGATCCAACGGCCCAGCCTTTTCCAAGCACGCCCCTTGCCTGGACCATCCGATCATCTCCTGCATTGATCTACGCCGCTCGTTCGCGCTTTCACCAGAGCCCTCCACGTGGCAGCATCTACGCCGCTTGATCAGACCCTTGATCTCTCAATCGCAGCCGCCCTTCTCCCAGCGAATCGCGGCCCTCTGATCAACATCCTCTCCTCATCCAAGCCGTTCGCTCGCGCTTCGCCCACAACGCGCCACGTGGCTACACCACAGCCCTTCATCTCCGCGCCCCAGATCTAATCCTACCCGACCAGCTCCCCTCGATCGCCACCGTTGGATCACAAGATCCAACGGTGGAGACCTCGTCTGCTACCTCCGGGCGCCCCTCTCTCCCACGTCCCTTGCCTTGCGGGAGGGGCGCCCCCTTTCTATTTCCGGCTACACATCAGCCTCCCTCTTCCACCGCTGACACCCCCACGACGTCACCCACTCGTCCCTCTCCCTCGCCGTCTACCTCACGCTCCACCACTTCCACCAGAATCGCCCCACGACGACCACCAACCTCGCCTCGTCACCAGCCAACCCATCGCCTTCACCTTATAAATACGTCGCCACCAGCAACGTTCACCCGCATCCGCCACTCCAGAGAGCTTCCCTGAGCTCCGACCTACCAATTGGTGACAGCAATTCGTTGAATCGTTGAGCGAAGAAGGGGATTCGACTCCGGCGAGATCCACGGCCTACACCGCCGTGCTGCAGCCTCCATCCGCGAGCTGCGCGAGCTCAGGCCACCTACCGACCTTCGAGCGACGACCTGGAGCTCCAACCTGAGCTCCATTTCCCAGGTAGATCCCTCCATCCATCGTCCGATCTTTCTCTTATTTTTCTCCGATTTCTCCGACTTTATTCGCCGCCACCGACCACCTTCTCGCTTCCAATCCACCTCGACGAGCTTCGCGTCGAAGCTCCCATCCTCGCTGTCCCATCTACACACTCCGACGATGCCTCTCGCACTATTCCGACCAACAGCTCCGCCAGTTGGTCGGAGCTCTTCTCCAGCGCACCTCCTTCTCATCGTAGGCCTCGCCGACCATCTACATCTCTCCACGAGCACTCGCACGCCTCGGCTATCTCTTCTAACCCCCTGTAGGTACTTGGCTTCTCACTGAATGGAAGCTCGCCGGAGACGCTATTGAGCTTCATCGACAGAGACACCGGGGCCCTCTCCGACGCTCCCGAGACCACCATCATTTTTGCCTCCACGCCGCGAAGCTTCCGGGCGATCTCCGACAAGCCGGAGAGCATCAGCAACACGAGGAAGGACGGGCGGAGCTACAGCACGATCGCCGGAGCCCCGCCTTCTCCTCCGCAGGAGGCGGAGGGCCGTCGAGGAAGAAGAGCAGCTACCGTTCGATCAAACGATCGAACGGCCCTCACGTCGCCACGCGTCCCCTCACCGCGACCGTCCTCAACCGTTGATCGCTCCCCAGATCTGACGGGTCCTCCCGTTGCCACGTGTCTTCACCGCCACCCGTTGGATCGATCTTGATCCGAACGGTCCGAATCACACCACGTCGACATATACCGAGCCTCAGCCCCAAGCCTAGGCTCGGACAACCCTAGCCTACTCCGAGCCTCATTCCGGACCTCCAGAGCGCCCGAACCTCACTCCGAGCCACCGCAGCCCTCCGAGCCTAGGCCGCCCACGTGAGGAGCACGTGCGGCCCGGGTAAATTACACCGAGGCCTAGGAGCTTTCCAAAATTGCAAAGAAGTCCCTGTGGAGCAGACCCACGTGAGGAGCACGTGCCCTATGGAGAATTTGCACAAGAGTCCCCCGCATTATAGGTAATTGCATTTTAGTCCCTGACTGCATATTTGCTTATTGTAATTTTAATTTCCTGTATTGCATTTACACCCCTGTGTTTGCACGCATCCCTAGATTGCATTTTACATCATTTTGAAATTCTAAAAATTGCATTTTGTTGGAAATTTTGTCCTCTGTCTATTTGTCCACGTGTCATATTTTTGTAAGTTCATTTGAATTATTAATGAATTAATTGGTGAATTGTTGACATATTTTGCCTAGTGACACCTTTTGATTTATAGTTAATTCTTTGTGCTTCCAAAATTCATCAAAAATTCTCAGTAGCTTAAGGACACCATTTTTAACATACCATAAAAATTTCATAGCATTTGCACGCATATCGAGGCCTAAATAAATTGTTAAGTGATTTTCTTAGATTAATTTTAATTAATTCATTTCACAATGAAATTAAGTTCTGTTAATTTTCCTAGGTCCCTTCTCATTAGAGCCGCCTAGGATAATTTTAGTTCTTGGAAAAATTGTGGTTTGATATTTATTAAAAATTAAATACTGAAAATTACCCTGTCTGTTCATTTAATTCACAGTAAATTTATTTAGTGTCGAAAAATTCCAAAAAAATTAGTGTAGGTCATTTTCATCACCATTAATCATCTGGTCAATTTTCATAATTTTTGGACTTCATTTGAGGTCATAATTAAATTGAACATTAAATTGGCATGCATTGTCCCCATAAGTCTGCATAAAAAATTAAAAAGACCAAAAAATTACTCCTCGTAAATCAACACTCGGATCCTTGCTTAAATTCATCTGAGGAGACAGATGCCTCCCTGAGATCGACCTTGGACTTCCACCAAGTAAAAAAAATATTGCCGCTTAAAATTAACTTCATATTAATCCATAAGTGGTTTTTGATTAACCCCTCGTATCCGACTGCAACGAATCACATTAATTAATTTGGACATTAATTTGACCGAATTAACATAGGGTGCGGGAGCGTTGTCACAACTCGAGATGACTCTCTTCATGGGTTGTATTCCTTTCGAATGGAAATCGATATCCATTCACATCCCCAATCTTAATACAATTCAGGATTGACCCTAATTCTGAACTCTTCTCTACATCTAGTGCTTATTTTCAATCTGATCAGGGCATGTTTCCTCTTACAGACCGAGAACCTGATCTAGGATATTCACTATCAGATTCAGAAGTAGAGTTGTCTCCACACGGAAGTGACAACATATTGAGCAGAATGAAGTCAATGCGTAGATGCTTGCCTCTATACATGCGATATAGGAACAACTGACTGCACATGCTGAAGCACGGGAATCATTGAGTCATCTTTCCAAAATCACCAAATCATACTTTCTTGAGTAGACCACTATACTGATCACTGAAACTTTCCTAGATGAGGCGATTTTGTATGTCACCTCTCTCCTATGGTATGCCAATATTGTCAACTATCTTGTTTCCAAGGAAGTTCCACAAGATTAGCTGAAACTAAAAATTGACAAATTCTTATCTGAGATCCATTTTTACCACTAGGAGGACTCGCACTTATTTTAGAAGAGCATAGTTTGCATCTAGAGAAGATGCATTCCTAGGAAGGAGTACACAAGTGTCCTAGAGCATTGTCACAAGTTAGAATCTAGGGGACACCATTCTAGGAAGCGTATTATAGATAAAATTCTTCAATGTTGCCTTTGGTGGTGGACTCTTTTAAAGGATGATACTGAGTATGTGAAAGGTTATATTGATTGTCGGAAGTTGGGAGTCACCATGGGTTCTAAAGATGCAATTCATCTCAAGTACATTTAGATGTCGAACGTTTTTTATGCTTGAGGCATTAACTTCATGGACTTGTTCCCTAACAGTCAGAGCTTTTAGTAAATCATTCATGCGGTAGATTATGTTGGTCATTGGTGGAAGCTATCGTAGATAGCTGCATAGTGTGTTGTTTTCTCAAGGATAATCTTATATTACATTTATGGATTTTGAAGATTCTCATATCAGATGGGGGAAGCCAGACACTCTTGCATAAACTATTTAGGTCGGATAGGAAGAATCGATCTCAATTACTTGACTTAGTTCTATGGTCATATCATACAACATACAAGTCTCTCTTGGGAATGACTCCCTATAACTTTGTATATTGTAAGCCATGCCATAAGCCATGCCATTTTCCCATAGAACTCATTCACAAATCTTTTTGGGAAATTAATGTTTGTAACTTGGATTCAGAGAAAGACATCCATACTAAAAAAGTTGTCCTGAATAGATTGTTAGAATCCATAGACTATGCGTACAACAACATCCTTATGTACAAATAGAAAGTCAAAAGATGGCACGATAAGCATCTCATAAAGACTTTCGAAATCAGCCAGAAGATGTGGTTGTTTTACGCAATGTTGAAGTTATTTTCAGGCAAACTGAAGTACAAATGGACAAGATCATTTTTAGTCAGAAATGTGTGTGACAATAGTAGTATAGCCATATCAAGATTATCATCTGAGGCACAACCATTTCTGGTCAACAAACAGTTGTTGAAGCTGTATTTGGAGCATGACACGTTCATGTTCGTTGTTGATTCGATTCAGGTGATATTTCAAGAAGAGTTCCCTGAATTAGAAGGATAAGACACATGATCTCTGAAAATAATCTTCTTTCATTTCTTTTTCATTTATTTCCTTCTCCCACATACTCATTGATGAATATGTGATTCAACACTCTAATTAGCTGAAAATAGAGCTTCGTCCAGAGAAATTAGGTGCATTAACATGTTTAGGTCACGAAATTAACATTAAGACACATGTAAATAATTTACCATTTTTAATTAATTCATGCTAACTCCAACTAATATGAAAATGATTTCAATGTGTACATATTACTAACATTAATCAAAGAAAATCCTAAAAAGTATTAACTTGTGTATAGTCACAATAAATCCAAACCATAATTTCAGAACAAAAAAACGTAAAAGGTGGTATCTCTCTCATATTGTGTCCAATTTCACTCTATGCACTTTTGAGTTATTGTACGTTCAATTATCTATAAACCAAGACCAAATTCAAAACAATCAGAGTTCACTTCTGAAAATTAGATTTTGTGATCTAACTATGTATTGCACATATTCATAATTTTTAACTTATTATTTCATGTAAATATACCACTCTTCTTGATTTATTCCTATTTCTTTAATTTAATTCATGTTTTATTTATTTTTAATTTCTTTAATTTAATTCATGTTTTAACTAATTACATAAAATCAAAATCTAAAAATCAGAAAAATAATGAAAAAGATCCATTCTGACCTGAGCACATTGACCAATTCATCTGTATATACCTCTCATTTTCTAATTATTTTTAATTAATAAAAATCCAAAGAAATGTACGTGTGCCTACTACATTACTTCACATCATTATTGAATTTTTCATTCATTATTTACTTACATAAAATCAAATAAAAAATATTATACTTAAAAAATTAATATTTTATAAACATAAAATATCACCAAAAAATCATATCTTGCATCATTCATACTGTTTGCATTTGAGTCCGTCATGAAAATTGTAGGGTGCATTTAGATCTACATTTTTCATTTTGGTCAATTGTGCATTTGAGATGGTCTGATAATTTTTTTATCTATTTTTCTTTTATTTCTTGCATTAGGCGACATAGTCAATGCATCCATGTGTCAACCCATGGTTGGTCCACCTAATCCTCCAGGTCAAACATACCTCAAAGCATGGTCAATTCTCTTTGTCTCATAGTACACCCAACCTCCACTATTGGACTGATTTAGATCCAATGGTGGAGCCCATCCTCGCATATTTTCACTTCCGCGTCACATGCCTAGCACATGCTTTATCTCGAATTGTTGGATCTTGGAAGCTCCAATGGTACCAGTGATTTCTCCTACCTCCAACAGAGCTCCACTGAACTACCACCTGCACCACTTGCCCCTCTTGCCTCCGTTACAACTCCTCTGATCAACAATAGAGCTCAGTTTTATCGTCATCACCAGTGCACTTCTCCTTGCACCATCTCCGTCAACCTAACCCATCTACAATCTTACCCTAATCGCTTAGATGCTAACGACCCGACCCTGATCTCCCAAGAACCTTATCTCTCATCACCATTAGAAACCCAAGCATCCCACACTCTAACTACATTATTGACGAGCGTGGAAATCCTTACATTTATTGGGTGAAATTAACAAATGATGTATCGAAGTTGTACTTAGAAAATTCAACGATTCATTAATAATGATCACACCAAGAAATGATATGGAAAATCAAGTCTCATTGCGATTGAACTTGTTTATTTTACTTGGGTAAGTCCAAAGGTAGAACTCAGGAAGGTAATATGAGGGTCTAAAATCAATACTTAATAATCTAGAAATTAGGTTTTCAGAGAGATGAAGAACATATATTTTTTGTGTTTTTATCCTTTTCAATTTTTATGGGTTTTTAATTAAAGATGTAATTAATTCAAAAAAGAAACATGATGCATCAATTTGCAAAATAATTTTAATTCAGAGAAATAATGATATGTTGCGATGGTGAGAGTGAAACAAATAAACAAATACAATATTTTTGGTGGCTTTTATGAATTTTAAGTAATATGATGCAAGCATGATGAATTTCGATGCAAGGCGAATGCACAAGAGCAAGCAACAAGTGATCAATCCAAGATAATTAAATAAATTCAAGCACCCTCCCCTTTGGTTTAATTAGTGGTTCAATTAATTTCAAATGAATCTCCCAAAAAATCCCCTTATCAAATCACAAATTATTGAGCAATAAAAGAAATTGATATCAAGAATAATTGTGCTCACAATATAAGAAATAGTCTCCTCAACTAATTAATGTCAAACTATATCAAAAGTAGAATTTCAGAGTTTGATATGATAGAGGATCAAATAAGTTTCAAAACAATAGCAAGTACATGAAAATCGGATAAATAATGCTCAAGATATGAATAATTGAAGTTCATGGACTAAAATGGGAATAAAATAAATAAAATGTTTGCAATTATACCATGGAAAAATATGTTATGTAGTTTTTGAAAACCACGAGACCTCTACTGCAAAATTCCCTTAGTAGGGGTATGTGTAATTCTGGAAATTTAAGAGGATGGTGGTGCAATTTGGATAAAGTGTCACGTGCATGGCACATGTGTTGACATCACTAGGATGGCAGGGACTCACGTGCAAATGCTGGAATCTGGAGAGGGGTCTTCGCAATTTTCTCAACGAGAGCACGCGCTAGGGTGTGTGAAGTTCTGTACATGCGCGTGTGTCACGCATGGGGAGACTGGCTCGATGGGTGCCTCATTTTCCAACCCTCCACACGACATCCTATGGTGCTTTGAGCCTTTCTAAAGCTACTGGTTTGGAGACAGGTTTGAAAGTTGATCAGGGTCATTAGATGAAAACTTTGATTGACGATTGAGGTTTGGACATGCCCTGATAGTCTGGATTGGGATGTTTCTTGATCTAAGGGCACTTAGAGGTTGAGGCTTGAATTGGGGCTCCTCGTCGACCTATTGTCTAGCTGCTCCATCGGTCCTGCCTGAAGCTGGATGAAGTTGGTACGTGAAGGAGCTCCTCAAGGTGATGGACGGAGCAAGGTGGTGAAAGGGTGTGGAGGATATATATGAAGGGAGGAGGAAGTTCGATGATGGTGGCGATGATCGTTGCTGGGGAAGAATCGAAGAGCATGAAGAAGATAATAGAGAAGCAGAAAAAATAGAGAGGAAAAAGGAGGTATTTCGCCTGTAGTGAGCAAGGGTCTCTCTTCGATCTTCACCTGCAGAGACCTGGGGAGGGAGGCCTCGCAGCTGGTGTTGCTTGGAGCAGTAGCACAAGGAGGTGCCCCTGTGGATCACGCCTAAGGGAGGAGGAAGAGGTCGTCGTCGATAAGAGTGGGAGCGTTGTCACCGCCCCTCCTCTGTATCTTTCTCTCTCGATTTTTTTACGATAATAGAAGATATCAATGGATGCCTTTGCTCAAGTGCCAATGATGGCTTAAATAGGAGGGAAATCCTTGAGGGGGTTTGGTCGACGAGGAGGATTAGGAAGATGCGTTAGGTTTTGTGTGAGGAGATAAGGTTTATTTTAAGTGAGGTTTGCATAAGGCCTTAAAGAGGATAAGGAGAAAAGAGGATCGATGAGGGGGTTGGTCGTTAGAGGGAAGAGATAGGGTGGTTCACGATTTTTAAGGATAGAGAAAGGTAACTGGAGGGGATGAGGGAATCGGCCTTTGGATCGAGGAGATGGCCGGTGATGGGTGCGTAACGATCGAGAGGATGTAGTTATTAGGTGGAGAAAGGGGAAGGCTCGGTCAATGGAAACATGATATAGGTGAAGGATACAGGAAAAAACCTCAAGCGTATTACAGAAACATGGTGATCGCATCGAATGTGATCGGGAGTGACTAGTCGTACTAGTTTCTCGATGCAGCGGAATTTAAAAAAAATATTTGATGAAACCACGTGATCCTAGAACACTTCTCGGATCGTTTCATCTAAACCACAAACAAGTAATAGGATTACCTCTTGAAGCATAGTTGCGACCGAGTCTCTAAATGAAGAGACCTCCTGTCTCAAGTCCGATCCAACGGAGGAGACGTTTGCGAGCGCATGGATGAATCGTATGTTCCTCGCAATCCATGTTGATGATCCAAGCGGCGGATCTCCTGATCTCATCACACGAGATCCAACATCTTCTTCACGAGCGGGACGCACTGAAGGAGATGGAGATCCATGAGTAGATGATCCAGCAGCATAATGACGATAATGTGTCGATGACGACTCTCATAATGGCTCCATGGTGGACGGGCATTATAAGAGAGAGAGAGAGAGGGGCTTGGCATGTAGAGAAGAGAGAGAGAGAGAGCATTCATAATTCATATTACCTATCTAGAAGAGCAAGGGTTGCCTCTTCTTATATAGGGTTTTGGGAGTCCATGGATCCCAATCCATGGACAACACACAATCAATGGTTGAGATTGATTTGTGTTTCTTTCAATGGCTATGATCTTGTTGTAAAAACACAACAACAATTAATTTAATTTAATATATATTGATAAATCAATATATTTAAATTCAAATCAATTAATTATCCTTGGAGATAATGAGGAGACAAACCATATCCCCTAAAAAGGGGGGATGGCTACCAACATCTCATGAGATCTCATTTATCTCATGAGATCTCATTGTCTCATGAGATCTCATTGTCTCATGATATATCTCCAAAATTTACAACAACAATTGTTGTAAATTATTTTACATATATTCACAATTATCTTGTGAAATATTGCAATCATGCCAATTAAAGAAATGTGCATCACATTCACATCCCAAAACAAAATGTAAATTATATTTTCAATTAATCATCTAATGTGAATCCAATTCACATTAATAATTAATTAAGAAATATAAATCACAATATGCTCTCTTATATATTATAAATCACATTTATAATATATATGATTAATATGGATAGTGCTATCCACATTATTCATATCCATGATAATTAAATCACATTTAATCATCTTGGATCTCTTTTCTCATGTGCCCAAATAACATGAATCACATTCACATTATTCATATCTTTGATAATTAAATCACATTTAATTATCTTAGATATCTCTTCTTATAATATGAATCAAATTCATATTATCCATGATAATTAAATCACATTTAATTATCAATTTTCTCGATGCTTAGATACTTATATAAACAATGAAATTAACCATGAACTCTTTCAAGGATAATGTGTTTTCTCCGCGGATACTTGGAGATAAGGACATGGCGATTGTATTGTTCCATGTATAGTGACTTGGATATTGAGATCATATCTCAATCCAGATCTCTGGCCTCCCATTGATGCTTGATTAAATCAAGACCGCAAATCTAATCTTCTCATTGCATCTGAATCACATTCATATCAATTCCCAACATTCGGACCAAGATCAGATTACTTCTCTATTGAGAGGAGTCACTAAAATCCAGACCAATTTCATCACTCCCTAGGAATGGAAGCATCATGGTTATACAATCGTTTATGATCATATCACCCTCAGGTATTCCCAACACCTGTACATCATGCATACTAGAAGACCCAGAATAAATCCGAAGTATTAGATCAGCTTTATACTGTCTACTTTAGGGTTATATCAGTAAGTTTCTCATTTGATCATTGGGAGTTGGTATCGATCATATACTTTCCAAAAGCATATATCATACCTAGGTCTTGATCATATACTTTCAAAAAGTATATATCAAACCCACAAATTCAATCAAGCTTCCAAAGTGAGACGACCGTGCACGGAATTTGATTCTTCCCAATATCTCATGAGTGAGCTCATGTCTTCCGGTTCAGTAGTGAACCTATATGATCCCTTTGAGAGATCGTATTACTCATATGCCCTTATATAGACACCAACACGTTGGTGTATAGACCTTGGTTAGGTCATCAACCTATTGGTCTGCCAAATGTACATACTCAAACATATAGTAATACATCTGTCTCCGGTCAGAGGATTGTGCCTATATCGTGATAGCATATGACATAGGACTTTGGTTATCTCGATCTCATTAAGTCAACTCTTTGACCTAACTAATCTGACACCTCCGAATCTCTATTCCTAGGCAGAGGACCTGCATCAAGAGGTCGGCCAGATATCAGCATATGTGAGAAAGGATTGCCATCTCCTATTCAGGCTGTAGATCATCTCTTAACAATCATTTGACGATGCTTGATGAGTCCTCAATCTAACTATTTAGATATTCATCCAAGCACCAGCCTATATGATTAAATAGTTGAACCAACAGTTGTATGATTATTAAGATGACCATGGTACATAACCCTAATTGTACTAAGGGACCTATTATGCAAATTAGTTATTCTTCATTTCAGATCAGGGAATGATATTCGCAACAATATTTATTGCATAATGGCTCGTCATGGGCTCGCATGTCCAACAATCTCCCACTAGACCAAAGAGCCATTAATGGGCTAATCATTTAAACCCACACTCATGTGACAATTATAGGCTATTTAGAAAATAGTTAGGTAAGCTGATCAGTCACTCTGTTCCCAAAAGACTATGCCAAATCCTTTTACGGCACTTGCATATCCTAGGTAACAGTGCTCGCATCCAATGCGAATGTTGCATCTTATGCAACCAATACTCAATCTTGATAAAGCAATTATAGTGTCCGTGATACTATTGCTCAGTAATTATTATAACCAGCATTTCCATAATCCTTATCAGAATACCTTTATTCCTGGATATCTCTATCTCCCAAGGCATCTACAGTTAAGACCCTTATACATCACTATCTACAAGGTCTTAAACTTTTGAAGATAAGACTTTGAGATCACTATCTCAAAAAATCTTTTCATCTATGAATATTTTGTTATTACTGCAATCAAGTATTTTCTCTCTATAGTAGGATTAGCAACACTTTACTACTCCCACTGCATGGCAGATATCTGGATTTTGTACACACTTAGCTTCTTATAACTAATGCACAAGTGCAAGCAGTTCTAGCATTTACTTCCTCAACTCTTTGAGGTGCTATCCCTTTAGATAGATCAGTATCATATCTTAAGGAAAGGAAGCCTTCCTTGGGGTTTTCCAAGAATGGAACATGTACAATCCCAATACCCTCTTTTCTTTGCTTCTGAACAACTTCAGAACTAAGATCTAAGAGGTATTCTCGAGATCATATCTCAAGGTATGGAATAACCAGTCTATAAAACACTTATTATCATCCTTATATCATTCCAAATGATTAGGATATTATATACATTTAGCACGATGAACACAAAGGCACTCCCACTAAGCTTCAAATGGTTCTTCAAGATTCTATCTGGAATCATAACATTTATAATTTCGTCAAATCTGTTGTTCCAACTACAAGAAGCTTATTTGAGTCCATGGATGTATTTCTTTAGCTTTCACACCTTACTTTCCCCAATCATGTAGCCCTAGGGTTCTTCATGTGAATATCCTCAAAGAGGCATTCATAGAGGAATGTAATCTTGACTTCCATCTCGAAGATGTCAAAGCCAAGTTGTGTAGCTATAGTTAGAAATAATCCGATGGGTTTAAGCATGGTTACTGTAGAGAAAGTCTCATCGCAAGCAATGTCTCCTCCTCCAGTGTGTAGCTCACGGCTACGAACCGAGCTTTGAAGGTCTCGACCTTATCATCAGATTCCCTTTCTCTTGAAGATCCATTTACACCTTTAAAGGTCTTACCCATATAGGTGGATCCTCGAGGGTCCATATACAACACTTGTATATGAAGTCTACTTTAGACTTTATTGCTAATATCCATCTTTCCATGTCATGATCCTTAGGAGCTTCATCACATAAAGTCCGATCATTGTCAGACTTAATCGACACATGGAATACATCCTCAAACTCATTTGAAGAGGTATTAATGTTTCATCTTTAATTATCCTTTTAGTTTCCGATTTCAGGAGCCTCATTATCATCTCAAGATTAAATGAGTTTCTTTACTTCATTTTCTTCTAGATTCTCAAGAGTCTCAGCCTCTAAGAATCACATTCTCAGATATGAGATATTTTAAGAATCTTAAGGTCATAAAGTAGGTATCACATACCATCCTTTATTTTCCTAATGAAGTAGCACTCTCAAGTGCTAGATTCTAGTTTACATGCATGGAACCTTATTAAGGATATATATATATATATATTGTAGTCTTTACTACACATATATACCTGGAAACTAAGGGATAATTATGCTAAAATTCATCATTGATCAAATCATGTCACACATGATCCAATTGTATCTCCCTACAACTCCATTGAGTTTAGGTGTGTTATAAGGATTGAGATAGAAATGATATTCATATCTTCATGAGGTATTCTTTGAATT
Source organism: Ottelia alismoides (assembly GCA_037367405.1). NCBI lineage: Eukaryota > Viridiplantae > Streptophyta > Magnoliopsida > Alismatales > Hydrocharitaceae > Ottelia > Ottelia alismoides. Next base: position 893,782 of record JAZKJV010010768.1, on the reverse strand, counting down.
CATCCAATAGGTACTTGCTACCTTGGTTAGATCAAATTCATTTAATCTTCCTTCAAACTTTGGTTCTAAACCAAAATTGTGAAATCTTTGAACATTTCAAAGGTTTCTCAGGTGAAGAGAAGAAATCTCATATCATACATAATCATCAATAGATATCATATATCCATGATGTTCACTATGATACAGATGATCTACATACATCAATATGTATGAGATCCAGAATACCTTGACATCTTACACCTTTCCCAGAGAAGGGTATATTCACAAGTATGTAAGATTTGAAATTTTAGACATTCTAAAGTTTCATATCTTACTAGTTTATTGATCAAATCAACAGATAAATGTCCAAGACTTGATGCCAGATCATTTTCAAATGGTCTTCATCCTCCTACTGATCTTTTAAAGGTTTCATTTTCAGTATTAGAAATCTTAATGAACCATTCATTAATTTTCTAATTTTGTAGAGTCCACTGGATGTTAGATTACTATATGAAATATATCCATCATAACCTTTTATGATAATTCTATCTCAGAATTCATGTTTATTTCCAACATTTAGAAACAAACAATGAGTGTATTCTAATATCTAGGTCATAGAGACATTCTCTAAGACTAAGGCTCTCCCAGTGAAACTTTGAAGTCTATCAATCCAACAGAGATTGTTGCAATAATTACAGCAATATCCATGTAGATGACTACTAAACCTTAAGATCAAATTTCTAATCTTCTAATATATATATGCAACCAGTTATAAATGTCATTAGAAGATTGGAATACAATTGTCAGACTTTATCCTATAAAATAAGTAAGCCAGAGTCAATGATTATATGTAGATTATTCTGAAGCTCTATTTGAGTCCTTCACTAAGGATTTTAGACAGACTTGATAGTCATACTATCAACACATCAACTTATTGCAGTATTGGCATTCATTCAACTCTTTGGATGTCATACGGATGTCACAGAAGTACAATCAACTCTTTGACTTTCCTTCTCACATGGGTCCAACCCAAGCTTCCACTGTGCTCTCTTAATCTATAAACAACCATTGTTCAAGACAAAGAATCTCTTATGTTGAATTCAAAAGATTTCAATACAAGAGCACTTCAACATTTATACATGCTTCATTAAATTCATACAAAATGATTATTATGAAGATTCATGAATGACTTGAGTATAGATAGTAGAATGATGGCACTCATCATATCTACATACATCTTAACTCTTAGAGACTTAGGTTCAGATAGGTATTCAAACATTTTGAATACATCATCTCTTTCGAGCTACCATTTTGCATAATGCAGAGAACCATGTCATTCATGATTAAATGTCTAGAGCACATATGTATGCCAGAACATCTTCTTGGATTCTATAAGGATTATTTGACAATTGCGATCATCGTCAACATGTCACTTCCAAGGTACACTCGATGAAAGATCAAGACTATAGAGACATACAAACCCCAAGGTGATGTCTTAGTATCTTATTTAATTGTCATTCCTCATTATGTTGAGGAAACTTGCACATTGCAACCACATACATTGTGTGTCCAATTGCAAGTACAATTCTGGATCATGAGTCCAATCCATGATATTTTACTGATTATTATTGAGTATAACATTGAGTGGGTTTTATGAAGGATTATCTGAAATAAGAAATTTGCATAGGTGTATATATTCATATACATATATACATATTTTACTTTGATTTAGGAATTTTTATATCAAAGTTGTCTTGCCTGTCAACAATGAAAGTTCATTCCCTTAATCACTTTCAATGTAAGAGATATTCTTACCATTATATCTCTAGCAAGATCTGAGATCTCCTTTCCTGTCTTTGTCACATCCCAATAATATGAGAACTTGTGACTCCGATAAAAAGAAGCGGGAATACATTCCACCTTGCAAGTCCAACTTGCATCTCCCAATTCGGTCTTTAACACTCGGGCCCACCACCCCTAAGGTGATGTTGACCCGTCATTAATTGAACCAACTGTCAACAGGATTAATACTCGCTATACACAATCCAATATCACCCCAATAATATGAGGACTCGATATTGGGGTCACTACATATACGGCCTTACTCTTTCGAGAATCGAAGAGCCCGATCCAAATGGCTTGTATGCAGGAGCTGTCACTTCGGACAGACGTCTCTGACATACAATCTCTGGTGACGAAACCCTCCGCCATGATGGGAGACCGTGGATGTCACTAATTTGATCCTCCATATCATATTTAAATTCCAATTAATCATCATGAATCACATTCATTATGATCAATTCTTCCAAGGGAAATACACATCTATTCATAATAGAGTGCTTTTAATTGGATATAATCAATTTAATCACATTAAATTTATTATCAATCTAGTTTTCAATCAACAAACTTGATTATTACTTGAATAGTAGGTATAATCTCAAAGTACGTATTATTTGAGTTTAATAATTAGAAAAATACACTTTGATTTCTCCGGCATTATCGAGTCCCTACCTATTGTCATGGCCAGTACCCGCGAGAGTGGGACGGACCACATCGTTGCAACCCGCTACCCCAATGCTCTCTGACTAGACACCATATCCACCTCATGAAAGGATAATGCCAGATAGATCATTGTGTACTTTGAGATACTCATCGGGTTTTCAACCGAAATTATACCATATAATATACATCAAAAGCATTTTGATTATCTTATAAGGAGATTTGCTAAACAAATCCCCAATCCTATTCAAGCAATAGGGTTTTGCATGTAAAAGTTGTCCTATAACTATTGTAGGATAAACTAGGGTTTTGCATGAAAACAATGTTTGTTGATGATTTCATATCAATCAATTATGATCAAGATCAACTATCTTATCATTTTGGTTAGTGAAATGTCATTCAAAGAAACAATTATCATCTTTAAATATTTCACAAATATTTATCAATAATCATTTCAGAAAATTAACAATTAATTTTCATTAATTTATTTGAATGACAATTACAAGGTTTTGGAAAATCATGCAATTTCCAGAGTGACCCTCACTAACTAAAAATAACATATCTCATTCATTTTAAATCCAAATTAAGCAAAATCAATTTCCAGAGATTTATAACTTGATTTAAAAACGAAATCATGTGATAAACATGCATTTTCAAGCGTTTTAAAAGCCGTAATTAAGATCTTAATTACGTCTCTAATTGCCATCACCGAAACAGTGGATATATGGTTAATAAAACGACCATATCTTGAGAAAACGGAATCCAAATTACACAAACTCAAATCCTATTGTTTCCTTGATTAATGGGGAATATTATTCAAAATTTGTGTTTAAACATTTTAAATAAGGTCGAAATTTTATCACAAGACAGGGATGCGAAAATTGAAATGCTAAAATCTTCACAAGCCCAAACGAGCCAAAATATTCGTAGGTTCATGGATCTAATCCAAAACCTTCTACAACCTGGCTCTAATAGAACTTGAAGGATACAAGAAAAAACCTCAAGTGCATCACGGAAGCGTGATGATCGCATCGAATGCGATCGGGAGCGACTAGTCGTACTAGTCGCTCGATGCAGCGGAATTTTAAAAAAATTTATTTGATGAAACCACATGATCCAAGAACACTTCTCGGATCGTTTCATATAAATCACAAAAAAGTAATAGGATTACCTCTTGAAGCGTGCTTGTGATCGAGTCTCTAAACGAAGAGACCTCCTATCTCAAGTCTGATCCAATGGAGGAGACGCTTGCGAGCGCAGGGATGAATCGCGTGCTCCTCGCAATCCATGTTGATGATCCAAGCGACGGATATTCTGATCTCGTCACATGATATTCAACATCTTCTTCACGAGTGAGACACACCGAAGGAGATGGAGATCCACGAGTAGATGTTCCAGCAGCATAATGATGATGTTGCGTCGATGACGACTCTTACAATGGCTCCATGGTGGACGACCATTATAAGAGAGAGAGAGAGAGGGTTGGCATGTAGAGAAGAGAGAGAGAGAGAGAGAGAGCATTCTTAATTCGTATTACCTATCTAGAAGAGCAAGGGGTGCCTTTTCTTATATAGGGTTTTGGGAGTCCATGGATCCCAATCCATGGACAACCCACAATAAATGGTTGAGATTGATTTGTGTTTCTTTCAATGACTATGATCTTGTTGTAAAAATACAATAACAATTAATTTAATTTAATTTAATTTAACATATATTGATAAATCAATATATTTAAATTCAAATCAAATCAATTATTTATCCTCGGAGATAATGAGGAGATAGACCATATCCCCTAAAAAGGGAGGATGGCTGCCATCATCTCATGAGATCTCATTTATCTCATGAGATCTCATTGTCTCATGAGATCTCATTGTCTCATGATATATCTCCAAAATTTACAACAACAATTGTTGTAAATTATTTCACAAATATAATTCACAATAATCTTGTGAAATATTGCAATCATGCCAATTAAAAAAATGTGCATCACATTCACATCCCAAAATAAAATGTAAATTATATTTCCAATTAATCATCTAATGTGAATCCAATTTACATTAATAATTAATTAACAAATATAAATCACAATATGCTCTCTCTTGTATATTATAAATCACATTTATAATATATATGATTAATATAGATAGTGCTATCCACATTATTCATATCCATGATAATTAAATCACATTTAATTATCTTCGATCTCTTTTCTCATGTGTCCGAATAACATGAATCACATTCACATTATTCATATCTTTGATAATTAAATCACATTTAATTATCTTAGATATCTCTCCTTATAATATGAATCAAATTCATATTATCCGTGATAATTAAATCATATTTAATTATCAATTTTCTCGATGCTTGGATACTTATATCAACAATGAAATTATACATGAACTCTTTCAAGGATAATGCGCTTTCTTCGCGGATACTTGGAGATAAGGACAGGGTGATTGTATTGTTCCACGTATAGTGACTTGGATATTGAGATCAAATCTCAAATCCAGATCTCGGGCCTCCCATAGATGCTTGATTAAATCAAGACCGCAAATCTAATCTTCTCATTGCATCTGAATCACATTCAGATCAATGTCCAACATTCGGACCAAGATCAGATTACTTCTCTATTGAGAGGAGTCACTAAAATCCATATCCGTTTCATCACTCCCTAGGAATGGAAGCATCACGGTTATACAATCGTTTATGATCACATCACCCTCAGGTATTCCCAATACCTGTACATCTGCATACTGGAAGACCCAGAATAAACCTGAAGTATTGGATCAACTTTATACTGTCTAATTCATGGTTTTAGAAGTAAGTTTCTCATTTGATCATTGGGAGTTGGTATCGATCATATACTTTCCAAAAACATATACCATACCTAGGTCTTGATCATATACTTTCCAACAGTATATATCAAACCCACAAATTCAGTCAAGCTTCCAAAGCGAGACGACCGTGCACAGAATTTGATTCTTCCCAATATCTCATGAGTGAGCTCATGTCTTCCAGTTCAGGAATGAACCTGTATGATCCCTTTGAGAGATCGTATTACTCATATGCCCTTATATGCACACCAACGCGCCGGTGTATAGACCTTGGTTAGGTCATCAACCTATTGGTCTGCCAAATGTACATACACAAACATATAGTAACACATATGTCTCCGATCAGAGGATGTGTGCCTATATCGTGACAACATACGACATAGGACTTTGGTTATCTCAATCTCATTAAGTCAACTCTTTGACCTAACTAATCTGACACATCCGAATCTCTATTCCTATGTAGAGGACCTGCATTAAGAGGTCGGTCAGATATCAGCCTATGTGAGAAAGGATTGCCATCTCCTACGCAGGCTAGAGATCATCTCTTAACAATCATTTGACAGTGCTTGATGAGTCCTCAATCTAACTCTTTAGATATTCATCCAAGCACCAGCCTCTATGATTCAATAGTTGAACAAACAACTGTATGATTATTAAGATGGCCATGGTACATAACTCTAATTGTACTAAGGGACCTATTATGCAAATTAGTTATTCTTCATTTCAGATGAGGGAATGATATTCGTAATAACATTTATTGCATAATGGCTCGTCGTGGGCTCGCATGTCCAACAAGAGGATGGTTGCATTTCTCGATGCGGCAGAGCAAGCAGAGTCAACGATGATTGATGAGGTAAAGGAGGAAGAGGACCCTCACGTGCGTGATACATAAGGAGGAGGAGGGTCATAAGTCACATGCCAGGCACGTGCGGAGGAGTGGGGCATATGGAACGTGCTTGGCACATGAAGAGGGAGGGAAGAAGGGTGACCAGGGACAGGTGGTCCAGTGAGAGTGTGCCACATGGCGCGGTTGACTGTGCATTGAACAAGACTTAAAATGCATAAACAAATCACTTAAAAATAGAGAATGGACATGGATGGAAAAGTGCATAACACAAAAAATGTTTGTTTAAATGCAACCTACAATGTTTGTGAAGGACAAAAATGCAAATGAAATGATCCATGCGAGATATGATTTCTTTGGTGATATTTTATGTATATAAACTTTAATTTTTTATTTTGAAATTTTTAATTGATTTTCTGTGGATAAATAAATACATGGGAAACTATTACAAGCTATGAAATGATGTAATGGACCCAAATGTATTTTTTTGGAATTTTTATGGGTTTTAAATAGGTCATACAAATTAGGGAAGCTAATTATGTACATGTGGATCAAATCAATAAACTCAAGTTAGAATTGGTCTTTTTAATTGCCTTTCTGTTTTTTTTAGATTTTTATTTTTATGTGATTTTTATTAAAATAGTCAATAAATTAAATAAATGAAAGAGAAAATAATTAGAATGAATGAAATATGGACATGAAATGATAGGTCAAAATCAATGAAATGTACAATGCACTATTAGGTCCCAAAACTCAATTTTCACAAATGGACTCTGACTCTTTTGAATTTTGTATTGATCTGTAGATATTTGAATTTACTTCAATAGTGAGTAGAGTTCATTTGGACATTGTATGAGAGAGATATCAAGGTTTTCGTCTGTCTTTCTTGAAATTAGGGTTTAAGATTATTTTTCATATATACGAGATATAATTTTTAGGAGTTTCCATGGATTATGGTTATTGATATGTACATCATGAAGTTGGTTTCATGTCAAATGGAGTTAGCATGAATTAATTAAAAATACATGAGGTTAGGTGAAAATATGAAGGTAAATATGAATGCAGAATAGAATGCTAATTTATGCCAATTAATTATGAGTGCATGAAAGTTATTTTATGAAGTTAACATGTAAGTGATCCTAAATTCTCAAGATGAAGCTCTATTTTCAGCTAATTAGAGTGATGAATCATTGATTCATCAATTATCCCCTCAGGCAAAGTCCCATTGTGGTTATCCAATCCTTTTGATCTAAGACCCATGCTCTTACGCCTCTCCTCCCTATTTAGACCTCCCTCCTTTGAAACCTAATTTGCCGAATATGCCATAATTCGATCCTAAACAAGAGAAACAAGAGAGGAAGAGGGAGAGCTGGGAGTTGGGTTGGTGAGAGCGAACCCAACTCCGAGGGCGATCCTTGGGTGTGATCCGAAGGCCATGAGTATTCATCGCAGTGCGTTCTCAAGTGACTACAAAGCCTCCGCCATCATTAGGTGTTGAGGGAGATGACCAAGAGAGGCGATCATACCTTCCATATATAGGCACTACTACCCCTTCCCCTTATTCTTCTTCCTCACTCTGTTCTCCTCAACCACAACTTGCACCGTACCCCACATTTCATATTATTCTCATCACCAACCTTTGAGCAACGATGAACCATCTTCACCATTTTCAACCTTCTAGTTCTCCTTCTACCATACACAACCCCTCGTCGATATTGCACCTATCCTCCACCATTTCAAGAGCCACCATCCACCGAGCCTCCATTCAAGAAGAAGTATCAAGAACCAGTATTAAATAGGGGAAGAAGGAAATCTGACCTTTAGAGCTTACAAATACCCTCGGATCAAGAACACCATTCATCGTAGCTGTCTAATCCAGCCCAAAATTCAGCCATTAGATCAAGCGCCACCAAATGAACAAGATTATCCCCAGACCTAATAGTCATGCATCGTGCCTCGAGAGGAACCAATGCCATCAGGAGAAGCCGTGTGCGAGGCTTGGGGACCCAAATCTACTCCGCTGCTCAAACCTCCAGCACCTCACCTGCACCCCACATGTGCACGATGTCATTTTGCATTGACAATGCTCCGTGTCCCCAAAATCACACGGAAGTCCCTCATGTCCTAGTAGGATAGAATTTCTATTAGCAAGTGAAAGCACAATATAATTTGGCTAAATGAATCTGATCTAGTGCATCTAATTAACTACAATATAGTCCTAGTCCTAAGAGAACAAGAATGAAACTAATAGAAATTCCTATCTTAGGTACAGTTTCCCGTGCATGCATTAGACATGTTTATTAGGGAATTGAAATTATGTTTAACATCCCGCACTAAGATTGGAAGGAAAGACTGTAAGTATTTTTGACTTTGTATTCATCATCGTGTTTCCTATTGCACGACTTTTCTGATTCTCCCTCAGTTTCACTCATCTAGGATTTAAAGGAAATTAGAATCCCCGTGTAGAAGTGCTTTATTTTATTTTCAAATTCAGAGTGATAATCAAATTAAAACAGGATTGCTAAATAAGGTAACTGAAAATTAATTGGAATAAAATTGAAATTTATTGTTTGTGGGAGAGCAACTCAATCCTTGTACATAGGTACATACCTCAAGACTGTGAGTGGTGAGGACGCAGCCATAAGGTTAGATCCCAAAATATTGGACATGCGCCCTAAGTCTCCAGATCTAACTCTTGCGAGTTTGGGAGCTACAAAGCACTCTCCTCCAACCATAGTCGATGTTTTGGGTGTGTCCATCTACTATCTCCCTTAGCGGAGTGATATAACTCGATGGCCTGGGTGGATCACTCCTTTGATTGAGGACTAGTAGAACCACACCTGAGCATCAGGGTGACAAGCATGTGTGTAATAGGCTCAAAGATTGTTTTATCACCAATTTAAAATTGAAAAGATAATTAGCCAGACTTTTGTGGCCTTCACTGTGTGAAGTTGGGGTTTTGCATTGCGTATTGTATTGTGCGCGTTCGAAGTTCAGTTCACTTGCATACATATATCAAGGTTCGTGAGTCCACCCTCCTTTTCGAAGATGTCAGAATATTGGTATCCATACCCGGACTTCATGGGTCAATCTTATACGATCGGGTTCTAACCATCTTCATCATCATTTTTCATTTCAAGAGAACCCTCCCTTCGAGTCGGTTCTCCCCCAGCCATCATTCCCTTAACCCTTACACCCCACCTCTTTCTTGATTGAGTTTTCAAGATATGTATCACTCGCAAACTCAAATGGATACTATGGGGACATAATAGAGCAAGCAAATTTGAGAATGGACAAGAGCGTAATCGAATTTGAATGTAAAACACGATTCTCAGTTATGATTGATGATTTACAGTTTGAACTAATCCCTACTTGGGACGACTCTTTTCCTAGGTATGACCACTTTTCCTTTGACCAAACATGTGAGATCTTAAGTCAAGGAAATATGACTCATGACTAGCCAAAGACCACTGAGAATAATTACTCTATTCAGGATGGTATGCTAGAATCACGACATGAAGAATATAATTATTCACCTCCAACTCATGAGACGATTGCGGATGACATAACTCGAATTAATAGAAGAGTCGATGCTTTGACTGAACAACTTCATAACATCATCCATTAAAGAAATTATTAACAACCAAGGAGGAGTGATGGTCCCACCGAGCGAACCCAAGAAAAATCTTGTGCAACATTTTCAAACACTGACACCACATGCACCTGACACCAATGACCTGTCCACCGACTATAGGAAAAATACAAAAGCACAAAAATATCCTTATTTTCAAATTTTAATTTTCTATATTATTTAATTATTAAGTCTATACCCTCATATTACCTCCATGAGTTCAACCTTAGGACTTACCTAAGTAAAAATAAAATATTTGATGACATCGAGATTTAATTATCTATATTATTTCTCGATGCGATCACTTCTTGACAGATCCCGAATTGCCCGGCTACAATATATAAAAATGATGAATTAATAGGGTGATTCTGGGAGCTTCATCACTCATTCATCCCTTGCATTCAGGGCTATATTTAGGTTGACTAGATCCTGAGTATATGAGGATGAGTGATTTGAGTGTTCATTCTTTGAACTCTTGCTTGTCTCTCAACCTATTCATAATATGTTCTATACCCAATGATTCTTTACCCTAAGAATAGGGGGAGACAAGCCGAGTCGTTGATTTCTGTGAATTCGAATCCTCGATCATCTCCTCTTTGTGTACAATATGCAATACTTATTAGTTAATCTTAAGTATAGGGGGACGATCGACTTCTCATTCTTTTATTTTAAGACATTGTAATATAGACTTTTCTATACTTAGCATGAGTTATGTCTTCCTTTATTGCTCTTTGATCACTATAAGAACATAGTTCGATCTAAATATGTGAGGCCGTATATATGTATATATGTATATATGTATATATGTATATATATATACATATGCTAGCCATAACTTGTACTTTCATATTTTCAATAATATGTCTAATATACTAAAAAGAATAAGTGTTTACAATAAAACAACTGTAAAGAATAACTCTTGTAATATGTATAAAAATTTTAAAATTGTTCATAAAAATTAGTTCACAATGTTTTCCAAAGGATTTGAAAAATGATTGTAAAATGCCTTGAAAAGTCTTTTGAAAACTCTTGAAAATCTTTATAAAATATTTTCAAACCATTTGAAAAATAAGATATTTGTAAATGTTTGCAAATGTTTGTAAAATTTATTTGTAAAAATATTTTTGAAAATTTTTTGTATTTTTTGTAAAATAAGTTTTCAAAATGTTTGATAAATTTTTGTAAACATTTTTCAAGTTAATATATTGAAAAACATGAGATAATATCCTTGCAAAAAAATCTTCAAATAAAACATGTATATATCTATACCAGATTCTTTATATACTTGTATAAAAGCATGTACATTAATTGTATAAAATTCTTTGTAAACATGTATAAAATTCTTGTGAACTTATGAATACACCTAATCCACTAATCCATTTTAAAAATTCGATAAAAAAATTACAAAATTCTAAAAAATATAAAATAGGAAAATGTTTTTAAAACTCAATAAAAATTTCCAAAACTTTTTGACATTTCCATAAAAAGATCAAAACCAGAAAATGATTTCATAAAAAATAGTTTTTGCATTGCATAAGCATTTTCTGAATGATTTTGATAATTGAAAAAGTCTAAGTAAAATCTTAAAATTGGATCTTAGTTTAAACCTTAATCCACTTAATTTCATAGGAACTTATAGGAACTGGAATTGAGACTTTTCATCGCAATGAGACTTAGCTCTTTGAGTCCACAATATTATGTTCACATGTCATCTTGATTAGCCTAAGTAGAGTATTTCTAAGCGCACATATGACTGTTGCTGATAATGACCTAACTTGGACACTACATTCTTCATTTAGCTTCTGAGGAGGTAATGAAGGCAGGATTCTTTAGCTTGAGGAAGGACATGTGTGGCAACATACATCGCCCCAATAGGTGGTCAATGCCCCCAACCCGGTCTAGTGGCATGGTCATCTAAAGATGGGACGATGTGGGTTGCAATAAATATTCAAAAAGAGGGATAGTCTACTGGTTCAAGAGGAAAAATTCCTTATGTAAAGGTTGTTCTATTTATTAAAAAATGCAAATCAAAATCTTCAAAAGAATATATGGGGAAAAGTCCATGAAAAATTAAATATTGTCAGAGTATATATGAAATAAGCAAGACATTTTTCTTCAAAGTCAAATATCACAAGGCTGCCCATAGCAGGAGACTTAACTACACTAGTCAAGCTCCATATGAGATGTGACTACACTGATCACAAACCATTCTTCTCTATACTCCCTCTTTTTGAGTCGGTTGTACATGAACTTGGAAGGAAATACCCCGGTCCTCGAGGAAAGAGTAGTTAGATTGGGGAATTAGGGTTATCTTGTTAAGGGAGATTTTTCCTTGTTATTTATGATGATAAGAGCTTCATCCATTGACACTGTACAGGTAGGACTCATAGTCATAGGGGTTTGCGTATGAAGAGACTTATCCTAACCTTGCTATTGAGGCGAACCAAATAGAGACTTGTGGAACTAAAGGGCTGTTAAGTTTTAGATCCTATTTCCAATAAGGTTCCGAACAAACTGACAATCCAAAGGTTTTAACTGAGCTCCAAAGTTTTATTTTGTGAAGACAAGTTTGAAAATCAACATCATTCTCACTTTGTTTATTTTCCTTTTCTTTATTTTTCTCTTTTGCATCATTTAGTTTTCTAATAATTATTTGCTAGGGACTATAAATGGTAAGTACAAGGGGGTAATGAATAGACGTTCATATACCTTTATTCTTTCATTTTATCTTTAAATCCCTATCAAAACGCTTGTAAATACAGTTAACTTGTCCGAATTAGCATTCATTATTCATCTATAATTAGTCTTTAATTACCGTAAAACTTATAAAAAAATCTTTTTATTTTTGCTTTGGTGACTAACTTAGATCCTTTCTCTTTACTGAACATGTCCCTGCTTTTGGACCAGGGTATTCATCGTTCATACTAAATGCCAAGGCACCTGGGGCAAGTAAACTCTTTGTTGGCCTGTGGCTGTTTGGGTGACGTGCTTGGCACCACCTATGGACAACTTTATTCTTAGGAATGGACTACGATTGTTTGTCAAAAAAGAGTGAGGATAAACTAATTGCTATATAATTTCATTTAAATTAATTTTTAATCCTAACCATATTTTTAAAAATGCGAAGAATTGCGACTTTAAATAATTTCCCATGTCTTATAAACCTGAAAATGAAGATTCTGTAAAAAAGATTTGAGGTTCATCATGGAAAAGCTACAGTCTATAAATAGTTCGTCTAATAGAAATTAAACTTATTTAATTGATGTAGCTGATAAGAATTCCATTACTTTTTATAGTTCGCCTAATAGAAATTAAACTTATTTAATTGATCTAGCTGATATGAATGTCATTACTCAAGACGTAACCGTTTAGTATTTTAATAATTTACAACAATGACATTTAGGGATGCAAACGGATGGATACATATACTGATATAGGTATTATCATATATATTATCTATTTTAAAATGCAGATACGGATACAAAAATTGATACATTGTCGAGATTGAAAATTGCAAATCATATCCTTAAATATGGATACGGACATGGAAACAAATAATCATAATTCATATGTGGATATTTTACGAACGGAAACGAATTATCCTGCAGATAAGAAATGCCTTATAAGTTCTAACACTTAGTTTTTAATAGGATTGTTTGGTAAAGTTGAAAGTAATAACTAATTAAATCAAAATTAATAAACTACAAGACAACAAAATACAAAAAATATAGTATTATACTAAGTTTAGTAATTGTATAATAAATGATTAAATAATATAGAGATGTATATTTTTCTTTTCATATTTGAAAATGACTCAAGATGTAATATATTGCAACTAATCCTGTAACATATTTGGAGATATACACATACATAAGTTGATATATGTATATACAACATAAGCAAAGATTCAACAATGTGGATATCCATATCCGTATTCGTCAAAAAATATGTAATCATATATGTATACATATCCTTAAAAATTTTGAAAACAATATCTGTATCATTATTTATATCAGCAAAAAAATTAAAATATCATATCCATATCAGTATCTGTGTTCGTTAAAATAAAAAAAATCATATCCACATTCTCTTAAAAATAAATACTATGATAGACAGATACAGATATATCCCTATTCGATTGCATCCCTAGTGACATTATTTAGATATGGGCAGAAGTATCAGAGTCAATTAATTTGATTAGTTGATATCATTAATTAGGTTCTTTGTTGTGAGTGGCTTTAAAAAAAACTATCCCTCTATAAATAAACACATGCCACCAACTACTAATCAACGGGCAAGAAAGTCTTTACGGATACGGGATATAGGGGTTACTACGTTCTTATCCGTTTTTAAATATGAACACGGAATACAAATAGACAGGTATGAAAACAATGTTACTATATCTTTAAAAAATAGATACATGTAAAACGGATATTGATCGTATATGAATAATATTATAAATACTTTATAGATTAGCTTAAATTGTACATGTATTAGCTGGAATACACATGGTATAAATATACTAAATATGCTTATATCATAATAATTATAGCAAATATGCTGAAGATATATAATTATGTTATAAATGGTAAAAACAAATCGGCAATAGTATTTATATATGAAAACAGATAGAAGGATACAGATAGGAATCTTTTTGTGGATATCAAAGTATCTGCATTTATATCCATTTTAAAACATATATGGATACAAATATCAAAATATGTATAAAATAAATATGGTGACCTATCAAATATGGATATATCACTATATGTTCACATCACCAACCCTTTTTTTTCTACCAAACAGAGAACGTCGAATACTTACCACTAATCCCCCTCCAACTAAACATATGCCTCACAAACACCAAATCTCCTACCAAACAATATATTAAAAGAACTGTTGAGACAAGGCCAATTAGCAGTTCTATACTTCTGTTAATGTTAATCAACAACATTAGAAAACTTTGTCCACTTGCAAAGAATAAGCTCGCCATCATAGGAATAAAAGATGGAGCAATAGATCTAGTGGTACAAATTAGAATGACAACGATATATATAAGTATAATCATACAAGAAAGGGAATTTAATTCACGAAGTAAGTAACTTTACCTATTTCATGTTTATTTTTGAGATTTTTGTTACTTTTTTTGAAAAATATCACAATGGAGTTTTATAACTATATTCCTCTAATATGTCATTCAAATTTCATCAAAAACAGTGACTCATATGCCCTTCATCCAGAAAAGGCCCTTCATCCAGAAAAGGCTGATTACAACAAATTTAAGAATGTTAAAATTACCTATTCTGCATGAAGGATATATAAGTCATTGTTTCTGATGAAATTTGAAATGACATATTAGAGAGATATAACTATGAAAATCCATGGTGATACTTTCCAAAAAATAAAAAAATTGTCAAAACAGACATAAAGTAGGTAAGATTACCTACTTCCTCATAATCATATCCTTATTTTAAATATGAATGCAAATGTTGATAAGAATATTGACAAATATAAAATTGTGATACCATATTCTTAAAAATGAATATGAATCAGATACGAATAATAACATAAATCTTTAATAAATTAACTAAAATATACATGTTTAAGATGATTTTCACATAAAATAAATAAACTAAATATATTTATCTCATGACAATTATATCAACAATGATGAATACAATCATAAAATGTCGTTACAATTACAGATAAATCTCTTTATGTATATAAAAATGAATGTTCGAATATGAATGCGGATATTAGCAAATGTCAAAGTGATATCCATATACGCATCCACTTTAAAACGAATACAAATGTAAATGTCAAAATATGTATAAAACGAGTACGGCAACAAATAGGATATGAATGCATTCTTATTGATTTTCATCCCTAAAGCAAATGCATGTGACAACCCTCAACTAAAAAGTTAAGGTGACCACCTCCTATGAGTTTACTTACTCAAGAAAATTATGATGCCAGTAGTGGCCACACATGAATACAAAAAAAGGTTAGGTGGGGGATGCTTCTCTGCAACAGAAAGAGAATCCAATGCCAAGACAAAGTCCACTCACGAGAGAGCACATACACACATCCATCCATACAAACACATCACTTTCCCAATAGTATGCACCCCTCCCCACATGCACATCACCATCAAGCATTAAAAGGCACCAGCTTTTCCACTGTTACAGACCCAACCCACACTTATTTACAGCTCTAGAAATTAGAGAATGGATCCATCCCAGTGTCCTCGAAGAAGAAAGGAAGAAATAAGAATAAGAACCCAATTCAAGACCGCATCCATTCATCCAATAAGATCTGAGCAGATCACACTCCAGAGGGAGGAGCAGGAATAGAGCCAAAATACACAGGATGGGCAGGAAACTAGAAGGGGAATAGTCATCACCTCACACAACCCTCTCTCTCCATCTTGCTTGTGTGGAGAGAGCAAAGTAAGAGAAAAGAAAAGGAGCAAGAATTCTCTAAAAGCTTGAGAGGTATATAATGGGGGAGAGAGGAGAAACTTTGGAGCCTTGGTTAACACTGAATGGTACATTGAAAGGGAAGGGGGTGGGAGTTATAAAGGCACTGTTTATCCTTTCAGGGGCAGTTGGCATTTCTACCAGGGCCACCATAGTAGAAATAGTTACCCCAATCCCCATTGTTTCCATTTTGTACATCATAGCAATTGGACTGCTCTGTGAAGGTGGAAATCCCCTTGGGGGTTCTGAGGTTGTTGGACTCGTCAACGACTTGTATGTTCCTGAAGTAGCTCGCCTTGCCGAAGCCTTCCTCCGGGAAATGGCCACTGCCCATCTGGGTGGAGGTGTGCTCCCCTTCAGATTCCGAGTTCACCACCTCCCCTCCCCACTCAATCATGGAGGCACTGTCCGCTAGGTAGGAGAAGAGGAAGGAAGGCCAGTAACCAAGAACATAGTCATTGCCAAACTGCATCCACCAATTCCCTTCCTTCGGATCCTACACACATTTTAAACGTTCATTTTAACATCTCATGATCAATAGTTAGGCAGGTGAAATTAAGTGTAGAAAAATAAATAGAACCAAGATGCATAATGAACAAGAAACAAGTCAAGGAGGCATAATGGTCAGAGATTCTAGTCTCTGCCAGCACATCAAATACTTCTATCATTTCAAGGCAAACTTATAAAGATGTTCTGCATTTTAATGAGGTATTTTTTTTCTTTTACCTTCCAGACAAGTATACTGATATCATATTGGGATCCCTTGTAGCTAGAGAGGGGGAAGATGCTGGCACCCATTGCAATCTCACTATTGATTTGAATAAATCCTGAGCAAAGGAGGTTGTAACAGCCAGTTGCTTGGTAAGCATCACTCTGTCGAATTCCAGAGAATATCATATAAGAATCCTCAGAAAACACATTTAAAAGACCACGGAAAGTATATATTTTTAAAGGGAAAGCAACCAATATATCTTTAATGTCCATGCAAGTAGACAATGATGACTAAGCAAAAGCTGTCTCCATGTTTAGATTCATCAACAGCTTAAATTATTTAAGGGAAATGGGGACAATCTACCTATATTATTATGGAATGAAATCAGAGAAGACTATAAAAATAAAGAACCAAGGCAGGAGAATGACTTACAGTCCAGTAAGTGAAGAGCCTTGTGTTGTTATCACCATATAGATCGGGACTGACCTGTTCATTGCATTTAAGGACCATATGTGAGCACTATGTTGACTAGCGTTTTCATGGTATGATTAAGTTTCCAGCATCTGATATGCACCTGCCACCCAGCTTCAATGCTGTTGAGATCTTCCCCGAATGAGCCACCCAATATCCACAACTGGGAGAGGCTGAACTCATTGGGCTGCTGGATCTTAGGATCCCAAACATTAATGGTTGCCTTTGCCCCATAGTACTTATCTCCTTGGACATAAGCAATTGCGTGCTATCAAATGAGACCACCAAAGAGTAGCCGGAGACTAGCGTGTGAGATAATGAAGCTAGAAAGCAGCAAGACTAAAAAAGTAATAGATCATTTGAATGCAAATGGATCTATTAAAGTACCTGGTGGCCACTCTCATTGATCATGTCAGGATCTGCATACGTGGGTACTGGGATGGTTTTGTGCTTCTTCCTCCCATACCTTTTGACAGAACTTGCTCTGAGGACGTCATCCTCCCTAGTCCTTCTTATGGGAATGGTGTCCTGTGGGCATCTTCCATTCAAGTGCCACAGCTGAGCGGGCTTTGTGCTGCTACCTTCTGTTCTAACTTTGTTAACATCATAGAGGCCTTCAGGGTGATAAGTTGGCCTCATCTAAAAGGTTTATGAAGTGAAGTTAGTGGGACTATAAAGTAAGAAATCATGGAAAATGCATTGAAAATATTAACAATAAAAAACCAAAAGGGCAGACCTGAACTGTGTGGTTCTTCAGGAATGGGTGATCAAAGGCAGGTTGGTGAGAGACGTGAACACAATCTATCACATCTCCATCTGGGCTCTAGGATTTCCACACACACAAAAGATCAGAAGCAATTCTTAGACAGTCAAAACGTCCAGAAACATTCCAAAATTGAACAAATTTATATGAAACAGAGATATGGAATCATCAGCACTTTCATGAATCATCTAAGAACAGAGAATACATTTAATAGCGATGCCATAAGAAAGTGTAAGGATTAATTATCTGCAGATAACAGCCTTACGCAAAAACTTCTACAGATGTAAAGAAAGGAATTTAACGCTAAATTTGTTTCTGATCAAAGCTCTCGGTACAAATCAACAAATCAAAATACAAGTTATGCAAGAGAAAAAGTTACCAAGAAAAATTTATGAGACCAAACTCAAAGAACGCTAAATGAGCACGAGAAAGGGCTTCATAAAGGCACCGCAAACAAGAAAGTGAGACTATTTTCAGCAATGGACTCCAAAAACGGTCTCAAAGTTACCAAACACCTTAACATGCACGATTAACTGATGAAAGTGACAACCAAAATCAGAAAAAGGGACAGATAAGAAAGAAGAGAAAAAGATGATCAAAACCAAGAACGCACTGCAAAGTAAGAGATGTAAACCATTTCCCATAGAAAATACCACTAAAAGCCACCTTTACAAAGACCACATTCTTCCACAATCACAATTTCTGAAGAAAAAAAATAGAGAAAAGAAACGCCCAAAATCTGTCGCCTCCAGCAAACAATGATGAACCCATCAAAATCCAATCTTTCTACACCCAAGAAACAAATACGCAAAAAAATCGAAATGGGTGACACCCATTTACCTTTATGGTCTTGATCGGAGTCTTGTTCAAGCGCTTCAGATGTCGTTTCACGGACAGCTTCTGTCTCTCCACTGGGATCCTCGCAGCGCCGCAAGAGATCCAGAAGAAGAGCATCAAAACCAACAGCACCGCCAGAGATCCATGGAGGGCACCGCCGTCCATGGCCGGTTGAGAAGGGGCGCGCGCGTGGCGACTAGGTAAGGGGGCCGCTTGATTTCACGAGATGGAGAGACCCATCAAAATATCGGAATGATCTGCTGTTGTTTCCCTCTGTCTTTTGGGCCTTTCCTGTGGAGGCAGTTGGCGTTCCTCCACCTCCCTTCACACAACCTTCGCCTCTGCTGCTGCTGCTGCTCTCTCTCTCTCTCTCTCTCTCTCTCTCTGCGTTAGTGCTGTGTGTTGGGCTCAACTCTATCTCGTTGGACACAGGGGGCAGTGCCGTTGGAAGGGGCCTAGGGGAGGAGGAAGGGGAGCGTTGCAGTCTAGTGGAGAGATGGGGAGTAAAGGAGACCTATCTACGTGCGGGCAATTGAAATTGTTGTGACAATTGTGTTTGACCCCTCGTACTTTTACCCATTTACTAAATAACTTCTAGGTTACGAACACGTGAAACCCCTTGCAACTTCTGAGGTGGCATATCGTTTTTTTTTTCAGAATTTCATCGTATCTTATCAATACTCAAGAAGTGAGTACAATGCTTCGGGAATATCGTTCGTCATCCATTCTGCATATATGGAATTATAGCTGGCCATTCTTGCAAGGTTGTGTGCCTGCCTAACTTTCTTCCTGTTTACATCCTTCACATAGTCTTTTTATACGCCAAGGAGGGGGTTGTATGCATGTCATTATTTCTACTGCATTTTTACTATCAGAGTAAATGCTCATATCTTTCATTTTGAATCCTCCCGCCATCTGTAATCCAAGATTTAAGGCTTTTGCTTCTGCTTCCAACACTGACGTTGCTTCTGATCTGATGCATTTTGTCATGAGAACTTCCTTTTCGGAGTTGTAGCTAACAATGATATGCCATGAGATGGCATATCATTGTTACTTTAATCCAAAAAAAAATCACGCTCATATATTCATTCATCCCTGTATTCATAGCTGTAGCATCTTTCTCACTAGCTTCTCGTGATTAATCAGTAATCACAGATTATATTAACTTGCTTGAATTTGGCAACAGCCGGATACATTAAATTTACCCACATTCTACACTTAATTCGTACGCACCTATATATTACACAAATATTCTATTTCGATTCTCAACCTTTAATTCTCTATTTTGATTTTATGGACTGAATCGTAATCTTCATTTTAGTGATTTCAAGATTGAAGGGCTGCTGTGGAGAAGATGAAATTTGTTGATAGAACTGGGCTTTAGAGCTGGTTTGCGCAAACATAAGTTGATGTATGCACAACCATATAAGTTCTCAAACACTTCCTTTTGCAAGGAATCTCGACGAGGTACGTCTTACGCTTTGGTAGCGAGGGAGAACAAGGATAGAGAGGAGAGATGGAGAGAGTGATGGGGGGCTCCCGATGTCGAGGTTCCGATAATGTGTTTTATTTTCCCCTCCCTAAGGGAGGTTTATATAGGGTGTGAGCCCCCGCATCGTCCGCCCCTACCTCCACGCCCGGGTGGTTAGACTCGCCGGGAGATCCGGTCTTGCGTAACCGTCGTTGACGGTTTTGACCATCCGGTCATCCGCGCGACTCGTTCTATCACCTTTTTGGTCATGATTCTCCTTCTTCAATCTTTACTCGTTAATTTACGCTTATTATTGAGTTATTTTTATCACGATTCTCCTTCTTCAATCTCTACTTGCTAAATTATGCTTATTATTGAGGCATGAAATGAAGAGGATGAAGAAAAAGATGAAGGATGACTTTTGGACTATATTGCTGATATGGGAGCTTCTATCATTGCCTCGGAAATTATATATACTTTTAAATATAGTAGAAGCTGTTCCTTTTTAAAATTTCCATTAGAAGACAAGTTGTTGTAGTCTCCGATCCGTTTCGAGAAAAACTGGCACTGACAACTTATTAGGTACATGCCTAGATGAATCCGTTCGCAACTACCCAAAATGTTTAAGCTTAAGTTGGTAAGTAGCAATCCACACCACTTATAACTCACTCTAACACGTTGTGAGTTTTAGATGTAGGAATATGTTTGGGGGTATGGGTGTTACAGTTATTATATTTAAGGACTTATCTATTGGAGTAACTACCCATATCGGGTTAAACTTCTTATATGAGATGTTTCAATTGTCATAAGGATCAAGTTCAACATTGAAGCTGCTTACATTTATTTATGAAAGATGTTAGTTGGGAGGTATTATGGTCGATTTCTATCAACGGTCTAAACATTGAACATGTTTAAATACCTTTAGTTTTTTAGAAGTTCTTAAGTTATAGTACTTGAGCAAATTAATGATGCATTTGAGCTATTGGAGACTATAAGGATAATGAAGTTTGAACTTCTTCAAATATAAAGAAAGAGCTAGAGTTATGTAGGAAATCAGGTTGGTTATAAATAGGTTGATATTTCCCCAAACTCAAATCTGATAAAGAGTTCCGAAGAAATACAACCGTAGGAGCCTTCTAGAAATGGATACAAACAAAATCAAGGTTAGAAGGATTTAAGTTCCATATGATGAGGACAAATTTTGATAGTTAGAGGCATATTACACTCAGCAGACGAAAGAAACCTACGCTTTATGTTTGAAAACACTATGTTTTACAAGCTTAAACTCATATATGCATCCTTATATCTCTACATATATATATACCCCAAGAAGAACTCATTTCTATGTTTCTCAAGTTTCAATAAATTAAGCTTTACCTAAGTCGCCAAAATTGGGTTTACTATTAAAAAGTAAATTGAAGGGAGATTAAATCTTGTGCATTACAGAAGTGTAGAATAAATGGTTCAAATTCATCGAATAAGTTGTTCATCATATGGGCACCAATGCAATGATATAACAAAAAAATGATTGCAATTCCGAAATCACACGGTAATGGAAATAGTTTTGGCTTGGATCAAAAACCAAGTGTTACAGTATAATAATAAAGTAAAGATTACAACAATATGTAAAACCTCAAATATAAATATACAATGCAAATAATGAGGTTAAGAAAATGCACGTTATAATAAATAATTGAATTGCAATCCAAGCGTGTAGATGAATGGCTCTCAAGATATGATCTTAAAGTAGAGAGCACGAGAGATTGCTTCGAATAGAGCTTTGAAAGAGAGAGAGAGAGAGAGAGAGAGAGGCTTTGCCTTGGAATGTGTGTTCTAAACAATGGGTCTAGGGTCTTATTTATAGTGGTGAGGGACAAGCTCTCAAAAATATAGCCGTTGGAAACAAATCTGGAAAGAAATCATCAAGATTTGATATAAATGATCGATCATACAAGGAAGGAGATAAACTAAAGTTGATTAATCATGTAGATCAAGGTGATCGTTCATCTCATATTGCCAGGGGCTTGAATTCAAATTGTGATCAATCGTACAAGACAACTGGGCGATCAAGGGTGATCAATAAGGTCAAGTGGGTTTATCCATCAGTAATGGTTGATCGGGTCAATTAGGTTGATCAATCAAAGGGAGTAGACCGATCCGATCAAGAAGGTTGATCGATTGTAATTGCTTGGAATTAATATGCCTACATGTCATTTCCCTCTATTTATACTGTAAAAGATTTGTTATCATCAAAATAATGATGTAATTAGTATGCAATCAAGATACTAACATTTCCCTCTTTTTGATGATGACAAATAAATAAAATTTAGAGATTAACATCTTAACTTCTTCTCCCCATTTTAACATATCAAAAAGATTTCATTTAAAAGACAATTCTTCGTTTTCTCCTTCTTTCAAATATATAAAAAGCTTCATCCATTTTTATTTGAAAAATATGTTGATCAATCCATGATTCATCTACTCTATAAGGATATCTTAACAAAATCTCCTTATTAATTCACTAATCAAATCCTCTAAAATAGATTAATTAACATTAATAAATGTACAAGAAATATTATCTAAAATCTGTAAATAAATAACATTGATTTTTACCTAACTCGAGCTTATTATTTTATGTGTAAAATATCACCTTTGTGTAAAATATCACCATAAATTGAGATGATGAGTTCTACAACAAATGGCAAGATATGCTCTTACAATATTCTTTGATGGACAACACATGGTTACAATCAATGTATGCTTTGACGCATAAGTGGGGAAAAGCTTTTATGAAAAATGCATTCACACTTAATATTCGGAGTACACAACTTTCAGAAAATCTTAATTCAGACCTCAAGGATTATCTATGGGTGGATTGTAATTTATTACAATTTCTTCGGCATTTTGAACGTGTTGTTGCTGATAAGAGGCATAATGAATTGCTCGTTGAATATGAAGCACGCCAAAAATTGCCTAATATTAAGATGCATGTCCCAATGATCATGCAAATGAGCAAAGTGTATACAAACAACTATATTTACCGTCTTTCAAAAAGATTATGACTTGCATTTAGCGGTAATTATTATAAATGGATGCTCACATCAGATGATTTTATTCAATGGAAAGTCACTGCATATGAGTCAGAAAAAACATATTAAGTATTTGTGAAGCAAGATTCTTCTATTATAAATTGCAGCTGGAGATTGTTTGAAATAGTTGGTATCTTGTGTTGCCATTTTATCAAAATATTAGAACACATGGGTGTAAATTGTTACCCCAACTTTTATATACTACAACATTGGAGAAAAGATGTTCGGGATACAATTTTGCATAGCACAAATATGAGTAACAGTCGCAATGATCCTCTCTTAAATACTTCTGATCGTCGTATAGTTTTAACATCTTTATCATTGAATGTGACTTTCTTAGCCACTGAAAGTGAAGATGCAACTGAATATGCTATAAATGCAATGACAAACTATATCAAATATTTACAATGTCATCATACTGCCTCAGAAGAAGAAGTACATGACAATCAAACAATCCCTGAAAAGTATGCAAATGTACGAGGAGTCAAAACTAAAAAGATCCAAAAGAGCAAACATCAAAAGCAGAAGAAAAGGTTCATAGAGAAAGAGAGGAAACATCGACGCTCTTCAAATTTTGAGATATTAAGTTATAAATGATATACTTACCTTTTTTTGAAGTTCTTCTTTTATTAAATGTTTGTCAATAAGTTCATGGAGATAACGTATAACATGGTAATGTCAACACAACATTGCAACTTTAAACCCACTTGCAAGAACATGTGTATGTGGTGGGGATATTATCATTTTTACTGTGAGTTTTATATGATTAACTCCAACCTTGTTATTAGTTTATATTGTTGTTATATGTTAATAAATTTATTATTATAGGTGGTACAAGTAAATTTAGATCTGATGAAAACTTCTTCAAGTGGATTGGGAAGGAAGACATACATTTGTTGCGGAATATTTTTTTGGAGGGGAGATCTGTCATCAATCTTGGTTTCTTTTAGGAATTTTTTTATGTTTATGTGTTACTTAAATGGTACATATATTGATATTTTATGTTAAATTATTGTAATGATGTCGTATGCTTGATTTAATTAAGCTTCCTTATTCGAAAATGAAATATTTTGTATGGAGGTTACTATGTATGTGTATATAGTTATTAGTTATTCTATTTTGCATTAAATTAATTTTGCATGGCATGTACATAATTTTATATTGCAAATAATTAATTTCTAATAATTAATGTCTTGAGTTTGTTTGTCATGGAATTAGTTGTTGAGAATTAATGCTACAATATTAATTGACATTTATTATCCTTGATATATAGTTAGATTTTAGCCATATGGATTGGAGATGATGTGGCTTCCATCTAAAGCACTTTACCTACTCTAGTTAAAAGTAAATTTACCTAGAGGATCCATACCCAACTCATAGGAGGTGGTCGTCTTAACTTTTTAGTTGAGGGTTGTCACATGCATTTGCTTTAGGGACGAAAATGAATATGAATGCATTCATATCCTATCTATTATTGTATTCATTTTATATATATTTTGACATTCATATTTGTATTTGTTTTAAAGTGGATGTGTATATGGATACCAATATTCGCTAATATCTGCATTCATATTCGAACATTTATTTTTATATATAAAAATTGAGATTTATCTGTAATTGTAATGCCATATTATAATTTTATTCACCATTGTTGATATATTTATCATGAAATAAATATATTTAGTATATTTATTTTATGTGAAAACCATCCTAAACATGTATATTTTAGTTAATTTATTAAAGATTTCTCTTGTTATTCGATTCTGATTCATATTCATTTTAAGGATATTGTATCACATTTTTCATATCTGTCAATATTTGTATCAATATTTGCATTCATATTTTAAAATGAATAAGGATATGACTGAGGAAAGAGAGCTTACTTCATGAAGTAGGTAACCTTGTATACTTTATACCTATTTTGGTAAATTTTTTATTTTTGGAAA
This sequence comes from Ottelia alismoides, assembly GCA_037367405.1. NCBI lineage: Eukaryota > Viridiplantae > Streptophyta > Magnoliopsida > Alismatales > Hydrocharitaceae > Ottelia > Ottelia alismoides. The sequence continues at coordinate 868,224 of JAZKJV010010768.1, read as the reverse complement.
ATGTCACCATAGATTTCATAGCTACATTCCTCTAATATGTCGTTCAAATTTCGTTAGAAACAAAGACTCTTATACCCCTCCATCCAGAATAGGTAATTTTAATGGTCTTAGATTTGCTGTAATTGGCATTTTCTGGGTGGAGGGCACATGAGTCTTTGTCTCTGACAGAATTCGAATGACATATTAGAGTGACATAGTTATAAATCCATGGTGTTATTTTAAAAAAAAATAAAAAATTCTAAAAAATGAACATGAAAGAGGTAAGGTTACTTACTTCATGAATTAGACTCCTTTACCTATGTGATTATACCTCTCTCTCTCTCTCTCTCTATATATATATATATATATATATATATATCATTGTCATTCCTAATTTATACCACTAGATCTATTGATCCATTTTTTAGATCCTAGAAATTGTAGGCAGAAGCTCCTTTTTCAATGCTGTCACCTCTACATGATGTTATTCCCAATGTAATGTTTGGATGTCTTCTATTCCTATGATGGCGAGCTTATTCTTTGCAAGTGGGGTTGAGCATTGGGCCGGGCTAGCCCGACCCGACCGGCAATCCGACCCGTTAAGTCCGACTCGAACCCATTTAAATTTGGGTCGGGCTCAGGCCCCGAAAAAGAGCTCGTTTCTAAAACGGACTGGGTTTGGGCTGAGTAGAGCTCGACCCGAAGCCCGACCTGAAAACCCGTCCCAAAACCTGGCCTGAAGCCCGATTCCAATCCTTTATAATATAATATATATAATATATTACTTTAACCCAAATCTCTCATGGCCCACACCAACCCAAACCCCCTCAAACCCTATCTCCACTCTCCAACGATAATACCATGCACCAAAAATTCAAAGTTTTGGAAAAAATAAAATGTATATGAAAAAATCATAAGTTTTGAAGAGAAAAAATCATAAGTTTTGAAGAGAAAAAATCAAACATTTCAAATATTTTTCTTAAAATGCCATAGGGATGTCAAAATTCTTAGATTTATCACATGTTTTTAAAAAAATAAAAAGTTTTTTAAAAAGACATTTCCATATCACTCGTTGATTTAAGCATTTTAAAAAAATCATAAGTTTTTAAAGGGAAAAAAGTTACTGGGTCGATCCGACCCAAATCCGACTCGTTTAACTTCGGGCCAGGTTCGGGTTCGGGCTGGCTCACCCAATTTTTTTCAGGCTGCAACCCTATATTTAAATCTCTATCAAAACACATGTAAATACATCTAATTTATACAAATTAGCATTCAATATTCATCTATAATTAAACTTTAATAACTATACAAATATATGTATTTAAATCTAGATTAAAAGAATAAAGAAAAGAAAATAAAAATAAATGAAGTATCAAAAATACTAAATAACCCTAAACCCTGAGACCAAGTCAATATTGACTTGGTCGATAATGAATAAAGTAAGGGGAGATAAGAGTCTATAATTTATATGTAAACCCTAATTTTTATTCTTCAAAATAAACATTCCTACTCTATTTTATACTTCTTTTTTGGCACTTCAAATAATAAAATGATCTACATGAAACTTGTACATAAAAGCACGTAGAAAATTATAGAAATAAGTGCACATAAAAATAACGCACTATGCAAATGGAACACACATATGAGAAAGGCCATAAATTGAACTTCACCGATCAATATCTTCTCCATATGAACTCCAAATTCACCAAATTCACATTCACTATATTTAAAATTAACTTGCTTGTTTAATGAAGGGTTTCAATGAAAATAGAATTAAGATACAAAAGTTGACTTTCCAGGGTCCTATTGTACTATATATCTGAATATTTTATTCATATAATTTATTCTTTAGTTTTGTACTCGTTTTTTATTTTGTAATATTTGTATATATAATTTGAAATAGATTAAAACTGTAAATATAAAATAAAACCATTAAAATGCATTAAAATAAATAATAGAATAAAATATATAGGTATATTAACCTATAATGTACATAACTATATTCATTTAAGCATCCAAATAGAACAAAAATATATTTTACTATATTATAAATATGTAAATATATACATAAGATAATAAAATTTTAAAATACAAAATAAAAATAAAATACCTAAAATATAGGTAATATACCTATGTATATACTTGTAAAAATTAACACCTAATAGATAATGTTGTAAAAATAAATAAAAATACCCATAAAATAGATTGAAAAATAAGAATATTTTTCATTTTTTGAGTTTTAATTGATAAAGTCATTTATTATTTTTTAATCAAATTAATAAAGGAATTAACCTTTATTTTATCCTAACTTGGTCCATGTGAACCAATCAGGACTCGTGAAATGTTGACCTACAGGTCAATTGTCCTTCCTCCCACTGCCCTCTTGTTAGACCTCTCGAGCAGTCCATTTTCTCGAATTTTATACACATTGTACACAACTCAAATCAAGTTACCTTCTTCATGAAAAATCATCTCGGCACCTTCCTCCATCACGCGACCCACTCCTCATCATCATACACCCCTCGATTCACATGTAAATGTTAATCATTTTGGCATAGCCACACTTGTGTATAAATAAGTTCCAGCTATGTTTTTTCGCAGTCTGATCTCTCTTGGCCCTCCGTAACCTCAATACTTAGAGTGTCTCCAAGGTGTTCACGAGGATAAGGAGTGGTTAGAGTCTATCCACCATCGTCGAGCATCATCTCCGATGAGGTTGCTCTGCACCCGAGTTTCCCAAGGTTTGAGCTATTTTTTTATCGTAATTCTAGATAGATTTTTGTTACAATATCTTAGTGTAGCTTTCATTTCATGCATTTAATCTTTATCTTATCTTAAATCCCAACTTAGAAGTACATCAGAGCTCTAGAGCTCTAACCACTGTCTCGCTCGTTTGACCCATGTTCCAGCCACATGATGCTACCACTTCACTCCCCTTCATGTTCCATCCCCTTAAGACATCCCATCCACCTCAATTCTTCATGAATTGAGCACACGTCTCTCCCTACTCCGCCCTTCACTAGAGAGCCTTCACTCCACTCCGCCATGTCCCATTTCTGTCAAATAAAGAGGGGGAATAGATCCACCCTTGTTCCCAGTGTCTTCACATACAGGTTTCAATGCCAAGGGCATCATCTGGAGGCCAATTGCTTTAACACGAGGAGCATTCATGTGCTTATGTTTCCCTTGAGCTCCAGGTTCCCCTCGACAGGACCTGGACCTATTTAAGCATGTCTCCAGCTGTGGACCACCTCCAGGATCATTTTGCTTACCTTAACAATCTCATAATCCATCGGAGCGAGGAGATAGAGAAGATTGAATGAGCCCAACACGTTAGTTCATTCATATTCTTCTAGGGACCTTCATTGATGTCTGATCATTATAGCACTTCAAGTGCCATAGGATCCATAGTATCTTGCCACGCCTCCATCGTCGGATCCTCTTTGGGATCTAATCTTAACCATAGATCCGCAAACCGGCATCAACAATCACGATTGCTGATCAAGGTAAGTGAATCATCGTGGACTGCCCATCAATGCACCTTTAAGCGGTAAATTACAAAGAGACCCTCTTATTTTTTATTTTTATTAATTAGTCATGTAGATTTTAATTTAGTTTAATATCTTGTGTAAATATTACAACTAGTACTTAAGCATTACTTTAATTACATTATAGTCCAGTCCACGTCACCTCACGTCTCGTCCCATGTGAGATGCATGGATTTTTGCAATATTTATCCTACTATTTTGGACATGTTCTTGATTGAATGTTAAATAATTGCAAATAGGTCCTTGTAAACTGAAGTATTTTATTTTTATTTATTTTGTACATATTATATATTTTTATTTCTCCAAAAATTATAGGAAAATCATGTTAAATGCCTAACATGTTGCTTGTGTACATCTAATTTTATTTTGGCATTTTACACATTTTCCTATTTATCAAAAATAAAGAAATATGTGTTTTTCTTCTATTTAAATATTAAAACCCTTAAAATTAGAAAAACAACTCCAAAAATTACCCAAAAATATAGTAGTTATTAACTAATTAAATAGAATAAATGATTTTATTAATATTTGATTATAATATAAAAATTATCTATTATTTTATGTAATATTTTATTATTATTATATTTATTTTTTTATGTTTTGTTTATTATAAGTTAATTTTTAAGGATATATTTATTGATATATTCATCTATGATTTGAGCATTTTAGTTTTTGTTCGTCCTTTGTATTTTAGTATTTTTATGTTATTTTATATATTTAGAACTTACTTTTATACAGAAAAGTATATTTTTATTATATTTTTTGTTGTTATTTGTATAGGGGTATACATTAATAGGTATAAGTGTTATATATTCATCTATGTATTTATATATACTTATTTTATTTTGTGTTTTCTTGATGCTTTTATTCTATTCTAATTGTGTACATGTATTATAAATAATATTTATAAATTATGAAAATATAGAATTGTAAAAGTAATAAATAATAAATAAAAATGAATATTTATTCAGGTAGTATATACAACAGGGGTCCAAAACCTAACTTTCACATATTAACTCCAAAAAATATGAAACCACTTCACTAAATAGCTTATTAAAATTTATATACAATTAAAGATGATTTTGATACATTTCGAGTTTTTGTTTAGGAGATATTGGTCTGGGAAGTTTGGGTTTTGGCTTTTAATTTATGATATAAAATGTATACTGAGTATTATTTTTGTGCAATCTAAATTTTGTATTTTTCTTGTACATTATCATCTACAACTTTCATTTACAAAGTTTCTTTATTTGATATATAAGTAATAAAGAATAAAAAGGGTACCAAAAATGCTTTATTGAAGAATAAATAAGTAGGCTTTTATTGTATATTTGGCCCTTATCTCTCCCTACTTTATTCCTTGTCGACCAAATCAATTCTTGACTTGGTCTCAGGGTTTAGGTCATAAAATGCCCTTGCTATTTTATCCTTTTTATTTTCTTGGTCTCGGGGTTTAGGTCATATAATTTTGGCATTTAAAAATAGTGTTTTATATACAATAAATAGGATAAATAATGAATGTTAATTAATACAAATTAATATATTTACATGCATTAGCTAGGGTTTAAAGTAAAAAATGATAGAATAAAGGTGATGAAATGGAGTTTCATCATATACCTATACATAAAAGTAAATATTAACATGTAATAAATAGTCTTGTAAAAATAAATAAAAATCAGAACAAAATACTATATAAAATAATAAACATTGTTCATGTTTTGATAAAAAATAAAAGTTTTTATTATGTTTAATGTATTTAATAAAGGAATTAATCTAAGCTCTTTTCTAGTTAGTCCACGTGAACCAACCAGGAGTCAACATTTGTTTACACCCAGTCAACTACCCTCTCTCCCCCTCGAGCATTGTGTTTTATTAGAATGTTCATTCCATTTATGCTCTGGCTATGGCCAGCTGAACAAAAAGTAGAGATTTGATCTCCCTAAACCATGTCCAAGCTCTAGATCTAATCGATCTTCATCAATTTAAGCAAAATCCATGCTGTAAGATACCTCCTCCATTTGTGTTTAAATAAAACCTTCATGCCCCTTTTCAATTTCGATCGCTCTTCCTGCTTCATAACCCCAAAGAAACCATCGAGTACGAGTCTCTGGTGACAACTGAGCCTCCCAGCCATTCAACGTGAAGAAGGAGCGGCTAGAGGAGGTCCACCATCATCGAGTTTCACAACTCTGGAGAGGGTTTCTTGCTCCCTATTTTACACAAGTATGAGCTGCCAATTTAGGTCTATTTCTTTTTTAGTTCTAGTAGTGTAATGTAGTTTCAGTTGATCGATTAGGTTGTAGGTTAGTCCAAATTTTGAGTTTTAGATCTATTGGAGCTTTCAGCTCCAGCTTGAAATTCATCGTGTCCCGATTGTTTCAACCGATATATCCACCCTTCTTCGATCTCGGTGCCTTCTCCGCACTTCCCCTTTGTTTCCCCCGTCTATCTTGCATGAATCGAGGTCCATCAAAGCTCACATGGTGCCATTCATTGGAGCTTCAATGCCCATCCACTCCACTATGTTGCAAGCTTCAAATTTTAGCTGAGGACCTTCTTCTCAAGACTGTGATTCTTTTCGTGCAGGAGTTGATCTCAACGAACCCCTTGGAGACAAGATTGAAGTTCAACTAGGAGCTCTAGGTACTAAGATCTCCAGTCCCTTTCCAATGAGGCTTGGAACCCATTGAGACATCCTGCTAACATGGAAGATCTCCATGAAGGTATAGAGACAGTCAGCCTAGAGAACGAACGTCAGACTTGGCCTTAATCAACAATTAAGCTCATTGGCTGCCTATTCTTACAGTATTCTTCATGAAACTGTAAGAGCCACTGGATCAAGGTGTTGCTCCAGATTATATTGCAGTCGTCCGATCAAGAGCTGAAACGAAGCCTTTATCTGTCGTTGATCGAGCGTGGCAAGCTATGCACCGCCCGATCCACGCTTTGGAGGGGTGAATTAATTAGTAGCCCTCCCTTTTTTGTATTTTATATTGTTCCTATAAATATTAAGTTATATTTTAAATTTTGTGTAATAATTACAACTAAGCCCCCGTATTTATCGTATATTGCATTTAGGGCCATGCTAGGTCACCTCACGTGGCGGCCCACATGAGATGGGTAAATTGCAAGTAAGACCTCATGGCTCCTTGTATTTATATTTAGTAAATAAATTTTTGAAATAAGTGTAATATTTCATGAATATATGCATGCATGTACATGTAGAATGTTTTTAATGCAAATATACCCTTGCCAGCACTTTTATTTTTCATTTCTTGTCTTTTATTTTTAGTAATTAGGTCTAGTGCCTTCAAATTTATGGGAAAATTATTGTATATGCCTGGTATATTACTCATTTACGCTCTATTTTTATTTTGGTATTTAATTTCCTTATTAAATTTATCCAAAATCATTTAGGAGCTATTTTTAGTTCTTATCTAGCTATAAAAACACAAAAAATATAACACATATCTGAAAATTCCAAAAAAATATATATTATATCTTAATATATATTAACCCCGGACCAAAACCACAAAAATATAAAAGAAAAACAATAAAAATTGAAAACCCCTAAAACTTATAAAAATCAGTAAAAATTCTTTAAAAATCCAAAAGTATTTATGTCTATTTCTTAATTTTATTTGTATCATATACTGTATGTTTAAAATAGTTTTGGACATTTTTTAAATATTTATCTATTATTAAAATCCAAACAATCTGGCCTATTATTATAATTAATATCTTGTTATATTTAACAACTAAAAGTACCTAACAATTAGAAAAAAATATAAGAAAAATTACAAAAATTATAGGAAAATTAAAAAACATGAAAATAATTTATTTTGTAATTTTTAAATCTATATAGCTATATTTAAAAATATAAAACCTATATCGACTATATATACTTACTTACTTATATACTTATTATAATAATTATTGTTATTACTTATAAATACCTACTTATATATTTAAAACCTTAAAAAAGGTCTGCTCTTATTTATATTTTCTGTATTTTTTATATATTTATTATTTTGTATTATATTATTCTATATATTGCTATTATTATTACTACGAAGACATATATGTATTTACATATTACATCTTTAAAAAATAAAAAGAAATTAAAAATCAGAAAAATACTAAAAGCATATAAAAAATTCAAAACATAATAATATAAAAAATTAAAAATCTAAAATTACAAAAATAGTTGTTGTTTAGTTTTATACAATAATTATACCCTATCCCCATTGCTCTCAGTGGTTTGACGGTCTACATACTATACACTATACACATATATTTTGTAGAGTTAAAATAAAAATAAATTTTGACTTATACATTTGCACTGAAATATCATACTTTGTAGGTTAATTGTTGATTACTGGTTGAGATACATTCTGAGTACCGTGAGATGGGTACATATAGCGATTGTCGCATCCAACATGTCGGGTACAAGCCCTCCAGGACCGGGTGTTAGGAGCTTGATCCCATCTATAAGTACTGCCTTGTTATTGATTTGAATCACGAAGTATTGCCACTTCTATCATAAGTGGGCGAATAGGGCTTTGTTTGCTTGCAGAATTAGTCTGAAGTATGGAGCTTAGGCAATCCACTCATGGAGGTGTCTGTTTCATCATTCTATGTTTGAGTACCCGCAAGGGGGAATTATTAGTTTCACATATTGGCTTCCTCTTCTATCCCTTGTCTTAGTAGTGGATCGATATCTAATAGTAAGGATTCTCTTAAAAAGTGCATGCCACATGTTACAAAGGAAGTAGAAAGTATGAGATACTCTTTTGGCAGTACTCACTTATCTATAGGGTTAGCCTCTGAGGACTTGCTATAAGATTGCTTGAAAACAAAATAAAATTGAAAAGATAAAAATAGCTGAACTCTTACAGCTTCACTTGTGTTGGGTTGGTGAATCCATTTGCATTATGTTTGTTTGAATTATATTTAGGTCAAAGATCCAATCCTATGCACTTGCACCCTTTTCATTTCATCTCTTTCCATTTCTTTCTGTTTTTATTACTTTGAGCCTTCTATTATCCTCCCTCTTCATTTCATCTATTTTTTGTTGTCGTATTCATTACTCATCTATTCTACTTCTCTCGTGAGATGTTGACTCATGGATGGTTTAATCGGGGCTCCGTCGACACCTACAACGATTCCATGAATTCGACATCTTCAATAATTCAAGGTAATTGCTGACAACCTAGTTCAGACTTCACGAATCCTTCTCAACTCGTCATCTTCTTCTCATCCCTCAATAAATCAGAATCACTCTTGTCCAGACATTCACCCCTTGTGGATGGCGATCGATTTATTTTTGTATCAAATTCTCCAATCTCATTATTCTTGAATTTAAACCTAATTCTAGATTTATCTCTCCATCCGGTGCCAATAACTGTTAGTCTGAACGTGATGAATCTTATTTGGCAGAACCTAACCTGGACCTCATGAAGATAAATTCCTTTATGTTTGATTCATAGATGGATCCTCAGTGAAAATGGAAGGGACTTGAAGAAACACTTACAAGCAAGGTGTCTAACATCTGGTCTTGGAGGGCCTGTAGTGACCAACAAGTTGGATCTGACAATCGTTGTATCAATCCCTCTCTCGGCTCTCATCACCCAACTCAAGCGTGTCAATCAACAATCAACCAATATAATAAATAGACAATGAATCAAAGTGAGATGAAATTTATTGTACCCCACAAATAAGTATGTATAGTACACAAGTGTAAAGGTCGAACCATAAAGGAGCAACATTGATAGGTACAAAAATTGATAATCAAAGAGAAAATCAACAAACGAGTTTTTGTGTCTTTATAGGGGTTTTACACTTTTTGTGGGGTTTTTATATTAATATTTATATTTTATAGATTTTTAATTATATTTTTCTATTTTTAGTTTTAAATTTTTAGTTTTTAATATTTTTTTGATTTTTAGTTTCTTTTTAAATATGTGATAAGAAGATATATAAGTATATATGTATAATATGATAATATAATTACTTATATGTTACGAATATAATATAATATAATATAATATAATATAATATATTTATTATCGAGAAAAATACAAGTAAGTACAATAATTTATATTTTTAATAGTTTTAAAATATATTTTAGGTATTTATAATAATATCATTATTAATAAACTTATAATTATATATAGGTATATATAATCAATATAGGCTTTCATATTTATAAATATAACTATAGATATTCAAAAATTAGAAAATAAAAAGTTTTTATCTTTTTTATATTTTTCTATAATTTTGTGATCTTTAGGTAATTTTTTCTATTTTTATATATTTTTAATTGATTAAAAATGTCAAAATAATGACTTATAAAACTAGGATAAATTATTTTGGGATTTAAAAATAGATAAATATCTCAAAAGTTCCCAAAAATAGTTTTTATATAATATATAATAGACAAAAATCAGAGAAAAAATAAATATTTTTGTTTTTTTTATAAAAACTTTACTGATTTTTTCTAAGGTTTTTGGGGTTTTATTAAGTTTAGTGTTTTCTTTTACAATTTTTAGTGATGGTTGGTCTGAAATTACAAAATATAATAATAAAGATATCTTATTTTTTTTGGATTTTTTAAAAGTTATTTTTTGAATTTTTTGTATTTTTCTATGCAAATGTGGAATAAATACTATGTTTTTTATTTTCAATAATTTTAAAAATAATAAATGCCTTAATAAAAAATATATCTATTAGAATAATATTTAAGCATCTAACCTATTTTTTCTAGAATTTTTAGAGAATAAGAGTATTTAATGAAGGTAAAAGCAGGAAAAAGAAAATACAATACTATTAGGGACCTTTTTGCAATTTAATAAAGTTTCAATCATTCTAGAACACCTGACAAAAGTTCAGGGGAATACATGCAAAAATCCCAGATATTTCAATACTAAATGTGTTGATAGGGGTATTTATGCAATATAAAAATTTATAGGTCCTGGTTGTAATTCAGAAAATTATTACATTAATATTTAACTTCTTTCGACCAAATAATAACACAAACTCAAAGGGTTGTCCTAAAAAAAATATCAATCCCCTCACGCGTATAGGCACGCAAGGTGATGTGGATTAGACTAACATGCAAATAAGGAAAACTTAGGATCCTAAGTACAAATATTAAAAAAATATTTGAACTTCAAATCAAAGTTTGTGGAATAAAAATAAAAGATAAAATAAAGGAGGGAGGAGATGTCAAATACCCGTAATACACATCGATGGACGGCGGATGGAGTGCCACTTATACACGTGGCACGCAATAGACGACTGATGTCGCTTCACAAATGAAGGGTTGACATTAGATATCGCCCACCGATCTAAGGATGGGCTTGGCGAGATCATACATCAGCTGCTGCACCTAGGGATGGATCTTGATCTGACAGTTGGGAGCGCACATGGAAGAACAAGTAAGAACACTCAGCTGGGAGAGCTTCGATCTGTGCCCCTTCTTATCTCCGACCACTTGGGAGGTTCCTAGGTGTCTTAAAATGAATTTGAATCTCCTCCGCATCAGTGGATATTCTCAGGAAGGTTCGAGACCCATCAGTGGGGTCCTGGACAACGTGGGAAGTTCAAGTTCCTGGGATATCTTTGATCGAACAAAATTCAACTCATGATGGGCCCTCAAGCACTAAAAGCTATAGGATTAGCTTGCAAACAAAGATACAGTGGTCTGGGGCTTGATTTGGGGCAAAAAGACGGTGAAGTGAGTTGGAGCAGAAGTGTTTCGGTGAGAGGTGGTGGAGGAACACGACTCTCTCAGATCTGTGCGGGATCTGATGTGGTGATGAGTTGGGGCAACAAAATATAGTGAGGTCAATGTGATGAGTTGGTCAAAGATGTCATAGGATGGTCGAAAGACAATGAACAGAGGCTGGATCTTGAATCTTCGATGAACTTCAATTTTGTATTTTATGGAATTAGAGACGAAATAAATCAAAATAAAAAGCTACTCTACTCTACTGCTAGTTCTAGGAATTGAAAAAGCAAGATAAAGTGGCCTCACCTGTCGTAGTATGTACGAGAGCACAAGAAGCTTCACCAGAAGGTACGACCAGAGATTGGATTGCTTCTCCTCCACGTTGTGTGCGCTACAAATCCATGAGGGACTCGTTGTCACTGAGCTCTATTTGTTTGGCCAGGGATATGAGGGTTCTAGTGATCAAAGAAGGATCAAAATAAAAATAGGGGAAAGGAGGAGCTTATGTACAAGATGAGGTTTGACTGTGGATTCGACTCGATGTAGTGATCCATCGATCGTGGAGAGGTGTATGCGTAAAAGGGTGTGGATCGTGGAATAAAAGTCAAGAAGGGGTCGAGCTAAAAAGGGTGAAAGAATTAGGCATAGGAAAATGAATCTAAGGTGCTAGGCTCCGACAAACACAAGACCTTGGGGAACGAGGAGTTGACCAAGGTCAACATTGACTTGCCTCCCATTGGTCCCCATCAGACGTTAACAAACAAAAACATGGATTAAATCCCTTATTAAATAGATTTAAAATAATATATGATTTTATTATTTTTAGGAGAAAACATGAAAAAAGTTTATTATTTTATCTAGTATTTTATTATGCTTTTTATTTATTTTTAGGAGTTAATTTATTTGTATTAATTTTTACAAGTATGATTATATGTATATTTACCAATGTGTGAGGTATTTTATTTTTATTTTTATTTTGTATTTTATTATTTTATGTACATGAATTTTGTATTTATAACTTTTTTAAATACATATGTACATATTTTATTTTATTTTTTCTGAAGTTATTTATTACCTTAATGATTATAGGTATATATTATGCTGGTGTAATATAGGTTTATTATACTATATTCTATAGATTTATTTATTTTTATGTATTTTCATGGTTTTACTATATTTTCATTATGTATATATTATTTACAAATATATAAAAATATAAGGTTAGTGAAAAAAATAATGAATAAATTTATTGAATATTTTATACATGTATATTGCACAATGAGGGCTCAAATGTCAACTTTTGCATCTTAACTCAAAATTGAATGAAACTACCTTCATTAAACGATAATTTAATTCTATAAACAATAAAGGTGAATTTTTCCAATTTTTAATTAGTATGGAGAAGATACAAGTCTAGAAAGTTTCTTTGCGGCTTTTTATTCTATATGTCCCGAGCACACTGTGCATTATTTTCAAGTGAAATAGATATTTTTCTTTATATTTTTATATACAATTTTCACATTCAAAGTTTTATTAATTTAGTTATAAATATACGAAAATAAAATAGGTCCCAAAGTCCTATTATTGATGACTTAAATTTAGGGTTTTTGTGCAATTATTAACTGTTATTTCCCCTACTTAATTCCTTGTCGACCAAATCATCATGATGACTGTGTCTCAAGATTTAGGGTAAACTAGTGTCTTTGACACTTTATTCTTTTTCTTTTGTTTCCTTCATTATTTTATTTTGACATTAAATATAGTATATTATACCATATTTGTGTGTATATTATTGAATGTTATTTTTCATAAATTAATGCCATATACTTGCATTTAACTCGGGATTTAAGGTCAAAATGAGAGAATAAAGGTAATGAATTGGAGATTCATCACCCCATATACTTTCCTTTGCTAGTCCCTAGCAAACACTTATGCCTATAAGTGCAGAAAAGAAAATAAAGAAAAGAAAAGAAATAACTTGGATTGATATTAACTTTTAAACTTATCTCCATAAAATCAAGTTTGGAGCTCAGTCGGAACTTTAGGTTTTTAGTTTTGTCGACACCTCATTGGGAAGCGATCTTCGATATCAACAACCTTGAAGAACCACAAAACTCTGCCCAAGTCTCTTCAAAAGCTAGGTCAGAACAAGTTGATGTCATACACAATCCCTTATGACTATGAGTTTATCCTATACAGTGTTAGTGTATCTCCTCTCAGCTGAAGCGGTAAAGAGACAGACTTCTCCAATATGGTGACCCTATTCCACAATCCAGTAATTATTTCCAGGAGGAGCGGGGTATTCACTTCTAAGTTCAAGTGCAACTGGCTCAAGAAGAGGAGGTGGAGATGAGAATTGATAGTAGCCAGTTTAGCTACCTATCCTAGGATTCTTAACTAGTGTAGCCAAGTCATCTGGCTGCAGGCTCAAATGTATCTTTGACTTTGAAGTACATGCTTGCTTATTGAATACATATATACTCCGATGGAGATTGATTTTTCTTCGAGTTTGCCCGTCTATTCTTTTTGGAGTTTTGATTTTTCATTTTTTACACTATTAGAACAACATTTACATAAAGACTTATTCTTCTTGAGACAATAGCCTATCCCTATTTTGAAGCATTATTGCAATCCACACCCTTCTGTCTTTGGACCTCATCGCTACTGGATAAGGTTGGGCACAATGGACACAGATTGTGACTTCGTTTATTTCCATTTGCTTGTGTCTCATGCTGGAAAATCCAAACCCTATACCGCTTTAACTGAGTTGAGAAAAGTGTAAGGTGCATGTGAGCAGGTTAGGGCATTGTCGACATGAGTCATGTGTGTATTCTGAAATATTCTACTTAGACATTAAAGATGACATATGAACCTAGTCTTGTGGTCTCAAAGAATTAAGCCTAGAAGACTGGAAGCATCTCAATTCCAATTCCTATAAGGTTCTTGTGATTAAGCGGATTAAGGTCTAACCAACCTTCAATCTTTGGATTTTATTCAAACTAGCTCAATTATCATTATAATCCGAAAAATGCAAATGCAATGCAATGAAGAAAATATCCTTTTGTGATGCATTTTCTATTTTCGAGCTTTTTATGAATTTTTGAAAAAGTTTTGCAAATTGTTGTGCAATTTTTGAAAACATTTTGCAAATTTTTTGTTTTGAAAATTTTACGGATTTTTTGCGTAAAGGTTAGTGAAAGAATTATGTGCATATGTTTACACGAGAATGCATCAATATCTACAAGAACTAGTTGAAGAATTTACATTAGGAATATATACATGAATAAGTTAGTTGTTATTTACACAAGGTTCTCAAAGCATTTAAAATCATTTTCAGAAACATTTTAAAAACATAATTTTGCAAATAATTTTTATTTTTTTGTAAATATTTACATCTTCATTAAATATTTACAAGCCAAATTTTGCATCTGTACTGTAAATTGAAAGAAACCACCTTCATTAAATTGATAATTTACTTTTATGAGCAATAAAGGTGAGTTTGGTTATATTTGAATCAATATGGAGAAGATACAATGTTGGGAAGTTTTCTTTGCGGCCTGTCATTATGTGTGTCCCGAACACACTGTGCATTATTTTTGAGTGAAATAAAATTTGTATTTTTCTTTATATTATTATGTATAATGATCATGTTCAAAGTTTATTAATTTGAGGTATAAAAATATGAAATAAAGTAGGTCCCAAAAGGCTTATTATTAGTGACTTAAAGTTAGGGTTTTGTGCAATTATTGGCCTTTTCTTTCCATGCTTTATTCCTTTTCGACCAAGTCATCATGGTGATGGGGTCTCAGGGTTTAGGGTCACTCTGTATATTTGACATCTCATTCCTTTTATTTTCTTTCCTTTATTCTCTTATGTTTGCATTAAATAGATCATTTTATACCGTATTTATGTGTCTATTATTGATCATTATTTTTCATAAATTAATGCTATATACATGCATTTAACTAGGGATTTAAGTCCAAAATGAGAGAATAAAGGTGTTAAATGGAAATTCATCAGGACCACAATAGCCGAATCAGGCCCATAACCAGATCAGAATACAGTAAATGCTCAGTTGCTAGCTTCCATTTAGTCTATTTAACAACAGCTTATGGATCAGGATCTTTTCCAGGTCGCCTTCTAGGACATGCTCAATGACCTAAGGAGGGAGGGAGGGAGAGGGAGAACAGAGGAGGAGGAGAGAATAGTGATGAACAAGGAGATGGACCCTGTGGAGGAGCAACAACTGAGTCCAGGAGAGAGGCTCCCAAGCCTACTCTCAAAGATACATACAACCCTGGCTCCGGCCAGATGAATAAGTAGATACAGATCACTATAGTCCACAGACACTTTGATTTAAAGACTCAGTTATTGGCTCTTCTTCCTTCCTTCCATGGGAACACCAACGAAGATCCCTATATCCATCTCCAGCATTTTTCACACATCTGCCACACCACTCACTACCCTAACATTCTATTAGGTGTAATCAAAATGATTGCATTCTTCCTCAGCCTTCAAGACAAGGCTTTATATTGGATCAATCATTTGGGGAGGGCTGTGATGACTTGGGAGGAACTGAAGTTTGTTTTCCTCCATAAACTCTACCCTCTTGGTCATCTCAATTAGATGAGAGCTAGGATCAGTAACTTTTGCCAAGGACCGCACGAGACCATTCATGAATCCTGGGTTAGGTTTAAAGATTTGCAAGAGAAGTGCTCCCACCATGATATTCCTTGGACTAACCCAATCCAACACTTATTTGGGGGCCTCACACAAGAGAGCCAGAGGCTCATAGACGTCGCATGTGGTGGCTCTCATTTCAATAAGGACGAAGATGTTGTATGGCAGATTTTTAAAGAAATGGTCGATGGAGAGGTTGCCTTGCCTTCATCACGAGCTAGCCAATGTCAACCACAAATCCATCGCAAGCATGTCAACATGGTGACATCTCAAGATACTACTTTAAATTTTATTGCAATATGGTGACATCTCAACATGGTGGCATCTCAACATGGTGACATCACTTTATTGCAACATGGTGACATCTCAAGCACGTCAACATGGTGCATCTCAACATGGTGAGATCACTTTATTGCAAATAGATCCATGCCATCACTTTAAATTTTATGAACTTATTTATTTTTTTAAATCCTATTATTTGTATGGGTTTGATGTGGCTGCCCCTTGCGGGCAGCCATGTTGGCTGCCCGCCCTTGTTTTTTCCGCATTTTTTTAATTTTTTGAAAAATTCCACCATGTATATTCGTCCCTATATCCCTCCTACATGTCATTCAAATTTCGTCAGAAACAGAGACTCGTACGGCCTCCATCCAGACATTCATTTTTTAACGGTAACAGGATTTTTTAAATCGACGCCATCTCGATGGAGGCCGTACGAGTCTCTGTTTCTGACGAAATTTGAATGACATATAGGAGGGATATAGGGATGAATATACATGGTGGAATTTTTCAAAAAAATAAAAAAAATGTGGAAAAAAATAAGGGCGGGGCATCCAACATTGGTTGCCCGCAAGGACAGCCCCATTTTTTCCTATTTGTATTTACTCTTGGGAAAATGCACAAAAATCCCTTGACTGATGTATTTCAGTGCCATGATTTCTATTTTGCATTTGAGGTGTTTATCTATTGATTAAAATTCAAACAGTGAGCATTTTAACCATGTTTAACTATAAAAGTGCCAAAAAATAGCACAATGCCTTTAAAAGTTAAAAAATTATATGTTGTTCATTATTACCTATATTAACTCCAAACCAAAACCCCTAAAATTAGAAAAAGAAAATGATAAAAAATTAAAATGCTACAAAATCCATTAAAAAGGAAAAATCACTAAATACCCCAAAATATTTATTTTTATTTATGCATTTTCTATATATTATTATTTATGTATTATAATTGGTTTGGAGAATTTTTGACACTTTTTTCTATTTTTAATCTCCAATTCAATCCAACCTGTTATTTAATCCCTATTTTTGGATATTTTTTACTTTAAAAATACATAAAATATGCAAAAATTCTAAAACAACACAAAAAAATAAGTAAAATATAAAAAACCTAAAAATTATTTTCCTAGATTTTTGAACTATTTGTAAATATATATCTATATGCATATACATACATATATATATATCTATATACTTATACTATGTGATAATATATTCTATATAAATATACTCTTATTTATTTTTAAATAATAAAAAATAAATACATAAATTGCAAATTAAAAATTTAAAAAATTTTAAAACCTTAAAAAAGAGGAAAAATAGACCTTGTTTGTATTTGATTGTCTCTTTCTCTTCTATATCCCTATATATATTAATATATAATTATCTTATTATTATTATTAAATACCTATATACATGTATTCAATATTAATTTAAAAAATTATAAAACCAAAAACCGATATCAAAAGGCTTAAAGACAAGTATGTACATAGATCACATTGATTAGCAATAATCGTTAGGCTACCTAGCTAGTTCTCTGTGGATCGACATCTACATGTATACATGCTATACATCTTTATTTATAGAGTATACTAAATTGTGCCTCACATTTTTGGCCATTCATTGCTTAATTTTACATTGTGGGTACTTATTAATTGATTCCAAAATTCTTGTGGGTCGTCTCTCTTGGACATGCGAGCCCACGGTGAGCCATTATGCAATAAATATTATTGCATATATCATTCCCTGATCTGAAATGAAGAATGAATAATTTTCATAATAGGTCCCTTAGTACAATTAGGGTTATGTACCATGGCCATCTTAATAATCATACAGCTGTTGATTCAACTATTGAATCATAGAGGCTGGTGCTTGGATGAATATCTAAAGGGTTAGATTGAGGACTCATCAAGCACCGACAAATGATTATTAAGAGATGATCTCCAGCCTTAGTAGGAGATGGGAATCCTTATCTCTGAAGGCTGACATATGACAGACCTCTTGATGCATGTCCTCTACATAGGAATAGAGACTCGGAGGTGTCAGATTAGTTAGGTCAAAGAGTTGACTTAACGAGATCGAGATAACCAAAGTCCTATATCATATGCTGTCATGATATAGGCACGCATCCTCTGATCGGAGACAAATGTGTTACTATATGTCTGAGTATGTACATTTGGCAGACCAATAGGTTGATGACCTAACCAAGATCTATACACCGGCGTGCTGGTGTGCATATAAGGGCATATGAGTAATACGATCTCTCAAAGGGATCATACAGGTTCAGTTACTGAACCAGAAGACATGAGCTCACTCATGAGATATTGGGAAGAATCAAATTCCATGCGCATGGTCTTCTCGCTTTGGAAGCTTGACTGAATTTGTAGGTTTGATGTATACTTTTGGAAAGTATATGATCAAGACCTAGGTATGATATACGCTTTTGGAAAGTGTATGATTGATACCTACTCCCAATGATCGAATGAGAAACTTACTCATAAAACCATGAAATAGACAATATAAAGTTGATCCAATACTTCGGGTTTAATCCGAGTCTTCCAGTATGCAGGATGTATAGGTATTGGGAATACCTGAGGGTGATGTGATCCTATACGATTGTATAACCATGACGCTTCCATTCCTAGGAGTGATGAAACATGTCTGGATTTTAGTGACTCCTCTCAGTAGAGAAGTGATCTGATCTTGGTCCAAGTGTTGGACATTGATCTGAATGTGATTCAGATACAATGAGAAGATTATATTTAGGGTCTTGATTTAATCAAGCATCTATGGGAGGCCTGTGATCTGGATTTGAGATATGATCTCAATATCCATGTCACTATACGTGGAACAATACAATCACCCTATCATTATCTCCAAGTATCTGCGGAGAGATTGCATTATTCTTGAAGGGTTCAAGAATAATTCCATAAGATCTAAGCAATGAAGAAATGATGATTAAATGTGATTTAATCATCTTGATGTGTGAAGAAATTATCCAAGATAATTAAATATGATTTAATTAATGTGGATAAGAATAATATGGATAGAAATATCCAATTATTCATAATATATTATAAATGTGATTTATAATGTATTAGAGAGAGCTAATTATAATTTATATGTGTTGATTAATTATTATGTGTATTGGATACACATTGTGTAATTAATTGACAATGTAAATTATATGTTGTTTTGGGTTGTGAATATGATTCACAAATTTTTCATGGCAAATTGCAATATTCTCAAATATAATTGTGAATTATTTTTGAAGAATAAAACCCAACAAATTTGTTGCAAATAAATAAAGAGAGATTTCCATGGAGATATGCAATCTCATGAATTATCGTGAGATTGCTCTCCCCATGGAAAGAGTGGGCGACACCCTATTCCAAATAGGAATGGGTGGCCATCCACATGGATGGTGCATGGATATGAAATCTCCATGTACATTCTCTCCTTATTTATTGTTTTGATTTAGGACTAATTTATATTTGATTTTGTCAAATATATTTTAACCTAAATTTGTTGGTTTTATCAACAACAATCTTGACCATTGGATTGACATAAATCAATCTCATCCATTGATTTTATATGTCATGGATCCCAAAACCCTATAAATAGAGAGGCATACCGTGCTCTCCATTTACATGCATTTTTTGGATCTCTCTCTCTCTCTTCATACACGATAGCCCTCTCTCCCTCTAATATTGGTGGCCGTCCACCATACCCTAGAGGAGAGAATCATCGACGCCCTCGCCACCGCGTCGCCGCTTCGACGTTCTTCGGTTCTCCGTCTTCTTGGAGTGCTGCACTCACGAAGGAGACGTTCGATCTCGTGTACGAGATCAGGAGCAACTACGCTTGGATCAACTTCTTGGATTGCGAGGACAACGCGGTTCATCCCCGCGCTCACAAGTGGTCTCACCGACGATCGGACTTGAGATAGGAGGTCTCTTTCTTTAGAGAATTGATCAACCACGCTTCAAGAGGTATTGCATTTCACTTGTTGTGGTTATAGATGAAACGATCCGAGAATCGTTCTTGGATCATGTGGTTTCATCACATAAAAAATTTTAAATTCCGCTGCTCAGAACAACTAGTACGCCTAGTCGTTCTTCGTCGTATCCGATACGACGGTCACGCTTCCGTGATGCGGTTGAGGATAATTCCATATCCTTCAGTCTCAACAGCAATTTATCTTCTCATTTCATGAGGATAATTTCTGACCCGCGTGAAATCTCAGTCATCAAATGGCACTGTGGGCCCTTTATGCACGGACGACCTCTTAGGAGGATGATGCAACTGAGCAAGGGGGAGTCTGGTCTTCTTACCATGACCAGTTGGAGAGGCAACAAGCATATCAAGGAGACCAATTAACATAGATGTTTAGTTTAGTATTTTTTATTTTGGTGAGAGAGTGATTCATTCATTTATTATTAATTGTAATAATTATGGACTTGGACACTATTCTACTCTATGGGGTTAATTTCCGAGGTGATTATTCACATGGGGGCCTCGTCATGGTTTTCTTGAGTTTTTATAGCTTTGTTTTATCTGTTTCTTGATGTTTTGAGTTTTCCACCTTTCTTTTTATTTGTGTTGCGTGCATGAGAGCCTATACTTTGGTTTTTCTTGTATTGGTAATTAGGTACAAACACTAACAAGAAATTTGTGCTTATAGTCTCTTACGTTTGGATCTAGTCAAATTAATAATTGTTATTTTTTTGGACTTGAACCCATGTACTGAGAGAACCATCATACAACACTGGCAATACCCATTGTGGTGGGCACCGAGATGTCTCGAAGACCGAACTCTCAGGTTCATT
This sequence comes from Ottelia alismoides, assembly GCA_037367405.1. Lineage (NCBI taxonomy): Eukaryota > Viridiplantae > Streptophyta > Magnoliopsida > Alismatales > Hydrocharitaceae > Ottelia > Ottelia alismoides. The sequence goes on along the minus strand of JAZKJV010010768.1, from coordinate 847,175 downwards.
TCCGAATAATTAACAAATAGTTCTTCATGACTAATAGCAGTTACTGTATAAGATATTTTTTTCGATTTCATACCTCAGTGTAGATATGTTTAAAAGTCTATTTTGCATACCATTTGGAGAGAGCTGGGAAGCACTGTAAATCCTCTAACTCTACATGCATCATTAGATTTAATGATCATATTTCCTTCATCGAATCAAATTGCAGGGTTTTTTTGTTATCTCCCTATGATTTTGGGCACCTAGGGCATAAAATCTACAAAATTGTTAGGAGCTTGTATGCAAAATATCTAAAAAAGCAAAAACTAAAAAATCTAAAACAAAAGTCTGCTAAATAAATTTTGACCTTAATTAAATTCTGTAACGGACTTCATTGCTTTGGGTTCATAAATCCCTCATTGTTTTCCATTAACTCAGGAGGGGATCAAAACCCCTCCCGTGAGCGAGGTGCGACCTGATAAGGATTAGAGCCCAAAATCCAGTCTTTAGCTACCATATGTATCGCTTGGATTTCCAAAGTATTGGAACTTCTATCGTACGTGACCGAACAAGGACCTGTTGGCGATGGTGTTCCCATCTTGTGTGGAACATTAATTCTGTCCGAAGTTATGAGCTTAAGCCATGCCCTCATGGATGTGTCTCTCTCATCGGTTTGCGTCCGAGTAGGTCTTTTCACGTTTACTGGTGATTCTGTTGTGAGGAAGGTCTACAGTAATGGTTTCGCCTTTCGTCTTCCTCCCTCTTATTCTTTGGATGAGTAGGGATCCATGAAGGGTTACATGGACCTCAAGAAGTGCCGACTATAGGTTACAAATGAGGAGGAAAAGTACGGAATACTCTTCCAGCAATATTATCGCTTCTATAGGGTTAGCATCTAAGGACTTGTTAAAAGATATGCCTGAAATAACAACTCTAAAAAGATAAAAATAGCTGATCCTTTACGGCTTCACTTGTGTTGAGTTGGTGAACCCAATTTTGTATTGTGTTTGTAAGGATCTAGATTAAGGTTCCAAGATCAAGTCCCGCACACCTGCACAAATTTTTTTATATGTGTCTCCTCTTTGACATCCTGCTCATTTTAAGCCTTTCTATTATTTTACACTCCTTTTTATTCCTTGTTGACCATCGTATCCTTCTTCCTACGTTGGCCCTCTTTTTCACCACACTGTCGATCCATGGATGGTTTAGTCGGGACTATGCCGATACTTACATCCATTCCATAGATTTGACATCACCAATAATTCGAGGATGTTTCTAAGAACCCAGTTTGGACCTTGCTAACCAATCTCCATAATCATCGACTTCTTTCCACTTTTCTTTATATCCTAATAAACCTGGACCACTTGTGTCCCACTTCTGCCCATTGAGAATGGAAGGCGATTTCAATCTACATCTTTTACTCCATTCACAACCATCTGAGATTGATCCAAATCTCATATTCATCATTGAAGCTGACATTGAAATTCACAGTGGTATGATTAGAATTATCTTACATTGCAGAAAGAAGTTAGTCACAGCCCTGGATCTAAATTCATAATTCATCTCTTTAGACTCAGACCCAGAGATGGCTCCTTAGGCAAAGGGGAAAGGGTAGCAGTTGCCTCGCTAGAGATGGCCAAGTGCTTGACCAGAACCAAGTTAATGCTTAGTTGCTGACTTCCATCCAAGCCATCTAGCAGCAACTGACAGAACAAGCGCTTGTACATACTGCATTTCAAGATATGATGAATGACTTGAGGAACATACCTATAGGAGGAGGATAAAGAAATGAGGATCCATCCCATGATGATCTAGAAGAAGAAGAAGATCCAAGGAATGAGAACCCTAAACCAACAATGAATGATACATATAATAGTGGGGATAACTAGATGACTGAGTGGATTCGCATCCCACCGGTGCACACTCACTTTGAGCTAAAACCTTAGTTCCTTGATCTTTGCCCTCGTTCAACGGGAATACCAATGAGGAACCATACATTCACCTGCAATAGTTCTCTTGCATCTACAGAACTACCCACTGCCCAAACATTCCGTTAGGTGTAGTCAAGATGACTGCATTTCCTTTTAGCCTCCCGGACAAGGCCCTATATTGGATCAATCATTTGGGAAAGGTCGTGATCAATCATTTCAGAAGTTCTACCCTCTCGATCAACTCTATCAGATGCGAGCCAAGATTAGTAACTTTTCTCTGGCAACCCGCAAGTCCATACAAAAAGCATAAGAATGATTAAATGATCAGTATGAAAAGTGACCCCACCATGACATACTGACGACCAACTTGGTCCAACATTTCTTCAAGGTACTGAATGTAGAGAGCAAAAGACTAGTTGGCGATACATGCGGGGATCCCGCTATAACATGGATGAAGATGTAGTCTGGCATATTTTTGAAGAAATGATCAAGGGATAGGCCACCGTGTCTTCATCCCATGCTTATTAGAGACATCCCCATGTCCTCCACAAGCCAGTCCACTTGGCAACATCCTAAGAGGTAGAGAGAGAGAGAGAGAGAGAGAGAGAGAGAAAGAGAGATGAGAGCTCCAACCTTAGCATCATTGAGGGCTATCACTCAAAGGTTGACATTATCAAGAAGCGGTTACAAGATCTTGAAAATCTCGCTATGATCGAATAGAGGACGCAACAACTGAATAAACTAGACCAAATCACCAAGTAGTTGGAGCTACTGGTGGGCACCGTTAACTAATGCCAGTTGGCAACACCATTGTCTGAGACTCCTAATGAGAAGAAAGAGGAACCATCACCTCTACAACAACCTCAACACAATATACAATAGTCGGCGATCCAGCACGTGTACTACGTGCAAGCACCCGAGCAAGCCCCACTGTAACAACAGATGGTGGTCTACAAGCCAGACTACTTATCATCTTCCGATGTAGCATCCTCGCCACCACCCTGGTCCAAGAAGTCAACGGTGTATGGAGCAATGATGCACAACTGGCTCGTCATGATGGAAAACCCCATGGCCGATCACCAACCAATAGAAAATACCACCAACCTCAAGGTGGTCGCGTTGCACAGTCCTCCCAGCCTCAGCCTCAGTATCAACATCACCAATCTCCACAATACCAAAATAATCGGAGACAGTCGCAGTAGAACCCATAGCCGTCATATCGTTAGTGTCATCTATACCACCAATATGCCGTTGTACCTCAACAACAGTATCCTCTTTCTCCATATCAGCATCAGTATCAACTTCCTCACCTTCAGCAACAATATTAACATCACCTACCTCAACCTCCACACCAACCCCGTTTGAGAAGCATGCTGGACCATCTGAGGTGGTTCCTGTGAACTCGAGCCTCAATTATCTGGCCTAATTGGCAAAGGGTCTAGCAGAGATGTCAAGGAAGCTGGACAACCTTACAACCACCAAAACTCAAATCCCATCCCAGGTCGAAGCCAACCCCAATAATTTTAAGACAAAAGAGCAGGTAGATTGTGATGTCCAATTTGTGCATGTAGAATCGGATAATTATGATTTTTCTATGTTTAATGTTGTTACTCTCAGGAGCGGTAGGACTTTGCCTCCATCTACCAGTACCGGGGGAAATACTAAAGCTTCATTAGGTGAACGGTTATCTCCTACATCAATCGTTCTAGCTACAGATGGGTGAGGAAGAAGATGAAGAAGCAATCATGACAACTGTCAGCCATCACCATCTCCATCAGCAAAAATAAAAAAAATCAGAAAATAAAAAAAGATAAAAAAAGATAGTACTTGAAGTGAAGTTGTGCCAGCCATAGAGTATCCAACACCAACAACCTATCTAGTGCCAAACGACGGAGCGGAGACTACAACTTTTGCTCATCCACCAGCAGTAATACCATCATTTCTAAGATGTGCACTTTTTTTGTAGACCATATGTACAATATAATGTGGATAAGAATTATGTTGTAAATAAGAACAATGCTTTAAACTTCAGTTATGTAAATATTACTTTTCCTGATGCTATTAAAAAAACTCCAAAAAATGCAAAAAGAAAAAGTGCATTATCTAATCCAAGTGTTGTGGATATTCTCAAAAATTTGAATGTTGAGTTACCATTGATGCAAGCTATGGAATACATACCCATTGTGAAGAAGGGATTGAAGGAAGCATGTACAAATGAGCATCGTCCGAACTCCAACAACATACAATAGCAAGTTGAGAAGGACACCCTCACCATGGCTATAGTTGCAACCACCAGCAACCTCCCTCAAAAGAAGCCAGGAAAAGGAGCACCATTGATTAGATGCTAGATTTTTGATCAAGTCTTAGAGAGAACCCTACTTGATAGCATCTCTTCCATCAACCTCCTGCCCTCATCATTATTGCAAGAATTCAATCAGGGTCCACTCAAGCAGACACACACGATCCTTCAATTCACTGATCGATCCATTAAGCGACTCGAGGTCTATTGGAAGATGTTGTGTAAAGGTGCAGGACATGTAGTTTCCAGCTGATTTTGTAGTCCTTGATATGGAATCTCCTACACCATTACATTAGACCCCAATCATTTTTGGATGTCCATTCTTGCGCATTGCAAAGGCCATGGTTGATATTGGGTCTGGGAAGATCACATTCATCTTGAACAACAATAGAGTTACCATAGACATGGTCAGTGAGGTAAAAAATCATATCTGATGAAAGTCATGATGCACCACATAAAGTAGACTGTGACTTTATTGCAGAAATCAGAGATACATAACTCCTTTTGAATGACACATGGACCTTGAAAATCCTCTCTCCTGAGGAGGATTTGTAAAGCACAGCCGACACAAGCTCTGATATCACTTGTGAGAGATTCCAATTTGCTGATGCATCTATTTGATTCAGAAGATTCATGCCAGATTGAAAATGATGACTTTATTGCAGATTTGTTCGGCACATTATCAGTTGAACCACATGTCAATGAGGTGAGCAGTACCTCCAAATTTTTAGCAGATCATCCACCTACCGGCACAATTTTCAAAGTGACCAAGAAGCAGGTCAGGTCATAACTAAAATTAAAGACACTTTCAGCAAGCCTTGAGTATACCTTCCTTGCGGTTGCAGAGAATATGTATCTGGTCATCATCAACAACAGTATGTCCCCAGATCAAAAATCTCAAATTTTCGAGATTCTAGAGAAAACCTACAAGGCCCTTGGTTGGCATGTATCAGAGTTCTACAAGATAAATTCTACTTTGTGCTTACACCATATTTATGTGTAAGAAGAAGCCAAGCCATCCCAAGAATTTCAAAGAAGACTGAACCCAAATTTGCGGGACATAGTCATGAAAGAAATCAAGAAATGACATGACACAGGTTTCACTTATCCCATTTCGATTTAAAATGGATGAGACTCTGCATGTAGTTCCCAAGAAATAAGGGATTACCATGGTTACAAATGAAAGATGAGAGGAGATTTTTACTCGAGTACCAAAATCCTAGCGTATATGTGTTGATTACCACCACCTTAATTCCGCAACAAAAAAACACCACTTTCCCCTACCATTTATTGATTATGTACTGGAAATATTGGTAAGCAAGGAGTCCTTCTGCTTTCTGAATGGGTACTCCGGGTACAACCCAGTGGTAATTTCCCTTGAAGATCAAGAGAAGACTACCTTCACTTGCTCATTCGGCATATATGCTTTCATAAGAATGCCCTTTAGTCTGTGCAATGCACCTGCCACATTGTAGATATGCATGCTTGTAGTTTTCAGTGATATGGTTGGCAGTTTTCTTGAGGCGTTCATGATGACATCTCCATCTACGATGACAGTTTTGATTCTTATCTTCAACACATGGATAGAGTACTTCAGAAATACCAAGAAGTCAATCTTGTATTATCTTGGTAAAAGAGACACTTCACAGTCACAAAGGGATTGTGTTGGGTCACGTCATTTTCAAACGTGGCATGGAAGTTGAACCGACAAAGGTGGATGTGATTGCCAATCTCGAGCCACCTCAGACTGTCAGAAATGTGAGGTCATTCATGGGGCATGTCAGTTTCTACAAGAGATTCATCATAGATTTCAATTGCATCACCTGACCTCTCACTAAGTGGATGTGTAAGGAGACCAAGTTTCATGTTGATCAGTAGGTTCTCCTATCTTTTAAACAACTGAAGGAGATAATCACTCTAGATCTAGTCCTCCAATCGCCAGATTGGTCTCTACCCTTTGAGATCATGATGGATGCGTCAGATTTTGTAGCTGGGGTTGTTCTAAGACAAAGGAAAGACAAGGCGTCCTATGCCATTCACTATGCCATCAAAACATTTGATGAAGATCGGAGTAACTACACTATCACGAAGAAAGAATTGGTGGTTGCGGTATTCACCCTTGAGAAGTTCAGATCCTATCTGCTTGGATCTAAAGTTCACCATCTATATTGAGCACCCTGTTATCCAATACTTACAGAAGAAGAAGGATGCCAAGATGAGACTAATCAAGTGGATCCTTCTCCTCAAGGAGTTCGATTTAGAAATCAAAGATATACCTGGAGTTTATAATGTTGTAGCATATCACCTCTCCAGAATTGAACAACAAGATCCTCCACTGAGTAGTGCATCCATCACATACATCTTTCGTGGCAAATCGATTCTGGCAATGAATTCACTCTCTTAGTATGCCTGTATTGTGAACTACCTCATTTCTGGTGTAGTAACGCCAGATTGGACGAAGATGAAGAAGGACAAATTCTTGTCCGAAATCCATATCTACCAATGGGAAGACTCACTTTTATTCAGAGAAGGAGCAGACTGCATTTAGCGTCGGTGTATTCCTCAGGAGGAGCATTATAGTGTCCTCGAGCATTGTCACTTGCTCGAATATAGTGGACACCACTCTAGAGACATAACGACAATGAAAGTACTACAATGTGCCCTCGGGTGGCTGACACTATTCAAGAATGATGAAACATATGTGAAGCATTACACTGAATGTCAGGGATTGGGAGGCACCCTTATAACAAAGGACTCAATGTACCTGGAATTTATTCGGATCTCAGATGTGTTCGATGTGTAGGGCATTTATTTCATGGGACTCTTTCTCAATAGTCAAGGATTTGAGCACATTATTCTTATCATTGACTACGTGAGTCACTGGGTTGAAGCTATTCCCACCTGATCTGCTAACAACCACACTGTGGGTATCTCAGGGTTCATGATTTCAAAGATTCTAATATCAGATGAGGGTAGTCACTTCATTAACAAAGAGGTTATAAATTTAACAAAGGAGTATGACATTGAGAACCGAGTCGCATCTCCTTATCATCCCCGTATAATGGCATGGTAGAGCTATTAAATAAAGGAATCAAGATGATCTTACAGAAGCTTGTGAAGCTGGATAGAAAGAATCGGTCCCAACTCTTGGATTTTGTCCTTTGGGCATACAAAACCGCTTACAAGTCTCCGTTGGGCATGTCATTGTATCATCTCATGTATGGCAAGCCATGTTATCTGCCCATGGATCTGATCCACAAATCATTATGGGCAATCTACATCTGCAACTTGGACTCATGTAAAGGTTGCCAGCAAAGGAAAGAGGATCTGACCAAGCTCCTAGAATTTTGAGACTATGCATATGATAACACCTTGATGTACAAGGAGAAGGTTAAATACTGGCATGACCAACACATCAGAAGAAAGACCTTCAAGACTGGACAAAAAGTGTGGCTATTTGACGCAAAGTTACAGATATTTCGAAGAAAATTAAAGAGTAAATGGACATGGCCATTCAGAGTGAAAGAAGTATGTGACAACAAAAGTATCGTGATATGATACTCGTCAGCTGACGTACAACCATTCGTCATCAACGATCAGTTACTGAAGTCGTACCTTGATCATGATACTTTCTTGGCCATTGTCGACTCAATTCAAGTGATATGCAACGAAGAAGCCTCCGCAACATCAACAACATCGAATGATTCATATAATGTTCCTAAAAAACTCTTCCTCCAGTTTTCTTATTTTCTTATTTTCTACTTTTCAGTTATATTTTCTATGTTCTGCTTTATTTTCCTCACTCATCACCTCTATACTTAGGATATGCTTCATCCAAATATAGGGGGATGAGAGACCTCCTATGTTCATTCTTTGATCCCCTTACCTGTCTTCTCTCCTATTGATATTTTTGCCTACACTTAGGGATATTTTACCCTAAGTATAGGAGGAGACAAACTGAGTTGTGATTTATTTATTCCCACCCTAGACCCTCCCTGCCTAGTGCACAATCTGCTATACTTAAGAATATTTGATCCTAAGCATAGGGGGGATGATCAACTTCTCATTCTTTAGTTCATTATTCTTTAGTCATTGTAGTATAGGCTCTCTTATACTTAGTATGAGTTATATCTTTTCTTTTCTCTTCGATCTATTAGGACATAGCTCAAGCTTAGTGGGGACATATATACTGTGTATATACTTTATCCATAACTTGTACTTTTGTATTTTCAATAAGCATGGCTAAAATGCAATTAATTAAGTGTCAAGAACATACTTGTATAATATTCATTAAAATTCTTTGTATATACCGAATAATAAATCAGGTAAAATTATTTTGAAAATGTTTGAAAAATTATTTGGAAAATTCTTTGAAAAATCTTGTGAAAAATGTTTGGAAAATGTTTTGTAAAATGTTTTCAACCTTTGACCTTTGTAAAAATGTTTGGTTTGTAAAAATTTATTTTCTTTGTGTAAAATAAATTGTCTTGTAAATATATTTACAAATTATTGGAAAATGGTTGAAAACAATATTTGAAAAATCTATATATACTGTTTGAAAAATCTTTGCAAAATAATTTTCAAAATTTGTAAAATATTTGTAAAAAAATATTTGTCAAATTAGTTTGTAAAATAATTTTTTCAATTTTTTTTCAAAAATATTTTCAAATTATTTCTATAACTTCCTACATAATTCGAACAAATAAAGATTCTTTACAAACCTTATATATACAATCATGTAAATTCCTATTATCCAACCCATGTACATAAAGAGATGCACGCCCGTGTAAATATCTATACATACTCCCTTTATGTTCCAAAACTTTTTTGGTTTTCAAAAAAATTTTTATTTTCGAAATTCCCTAAAAAATTTATAATCCAACAAATATTTGTAAAATCTTTTTGAAATTGCATAAAAATTTGCAATAAAAAGTTCAAAACTAGAAAATCACATCATAAAAATATTTTCCTTGAATTGTACATAGAATTCACATTTTTCAGAATAACTTAGACAATTAAAAAAGTCCAAATAAAGTCTGAAGATTGTAGCTTGGGAAAGATCTTACAACACTTAATTTTAGAGGAACCCATTGAGGGCTAGAGTGGAGATATTTCAGGTAACCCATGGGTCAATTCAATGGGCTTAAGTAGAACCCTTCATATCATCCTTAAGACTCTTGAGACAGTATCCTGACTGGAAACCACACATAATACTTAGCTCAACTCAGATGGACTGTTGGAAAATCATGAAGTCTAAGCCAAGACGATGTAAGGGTGCTTGGTCAAGGGTGGCTCAGTAACGATTCTTGGGGATAGCCAACACCCGTACTCTAACACACTTATTTTGGTAACAATGATATCTAGAATCTGGAGATGGATTGAGACGATGCTTCATATGAGGAATGGTCTACCTGCGCAACTTTTTCCAAAATCCCAAAAAAGCGAGTGGAATAAAAGATTTTATATCATCGGGGCACAAACAAGAATGCATAAGCTATAAAAAGTCAAAGAAAAGATATAAAGAAAACTACACTAAATATTTTACAAAAATTTGAGCTTCAGAAAAATCAAGCTTCTTGGTGAAGAATCGGTTACACTGACCAATTTCACAAGGAAATGAAGACTAAACTGGTCCATTCCCACTTCTTTTCCCATTCTTCTAATTTCTTCCCTATTCCGTTGTAAAGACTGTGAGCACCTGACATTAGAAGGGAATATCTATCTCCATGAGGATGAGTTACCAGAAAAGCAGATGCCGTGATGGTTCAACGATTTTGTCTAGGGAGAGCAAAACAATTTCACAGACATGGTTCTATCACTTCAAGGAAGCGGGAGTATGCGACTAAGAGGATGGTTCTGACTTGGTTGTGAATTGGACTAGATCATAAGAGTATCGAACCTAAGGGCTATTATGTCACACTTCTTGACTTCCATGTGGTTCCGAACACACCATTAACCCAAAGGCCTTTGCCGAGCTCCAAGCTTTGACTGTATTAAGACAAGTTTAAATGTTGATAATTATTCCATGTTATTTCTTTTCTTTTCTTTTTTTTATTTTCTGAACATATAAGAATATGTGTTTTCTATGGACGAGCAAAGGCAAGTATAACAGAATGATGAATCTCCATTTCATCACCTTTATTGTTTCATTTTAGCCTTTAAACCATGGCTAAATGCATGCAAATATCATTATTTTATACAAATTAACATTCATTATTTATTGTACAATTATTGTAAAATTATATTTTTAAAGTCAAAATAAAAGAATACATAAAAGAAAAGAAATAAAATGTCAAAGTTATTTTGTGACCCCAAACCCTGAGACCAAGTCAAGAACTGATTTAGTCGATAAGGAATAAAGTACGGGGATAAGGGCCAAAAATATAATAAAACCTTATTTCTTTATTCATCAATAACTCATTTTTGGACCCATTTTATTATTTGTCATTTATCTATCAAACCAAGAAACTTTGTACATGAAAGTCGTAGATAAATATTTATAGAAAAATACAAAATTTAGTTCACACAAAAATAATACATAGTTTAAATTTCATACTCTCAATAAGAATCTAAACCCTAAACTTCCCAGACCTATATCTTCTCAATAAAAACTCAAAATACATTAAAATCACCTTTAATTGTATATAACTTTTAATTAGTTATTAAATGAAGGTGATTTTACTTAATTTGTGAAAGTTAGGTTTTGGACTCCTATTGTATAGTTTACATGAATAAATTATTCATTTTATTTATTCTTTATAAATTTTTAATTTTATATTTGTATAATTTTGTAAATATTATTTATAATATAGGTACATATTTAGAATAGAATAAAACACTAAAGAATACATAAAAATAAAAATACTCTATATAAATACATAAAGGAAATACCTATACTTATATTTATATACAATATACCTAACATCAAAAAAATACAACAAAAATATATTCATGTATATAAAAACAAGTTATAAATATATAAATAAATAGGATAAAATAATAAAATCAAAAATACAAAAAAAATAAAATATTCATAATATAGGTAAATATACCTACAAATAAAGCCCTAAAAAGTAACCTATAATATATGAATCCATAAAAATAAATTGTTATTATTATTAAATACTACATAAAATACTAAACATTTTTATTTTATTACCTAAAATTAAAAAATTCGTTTTCCATATATTATTTATTTTACAAGGCATTTTTTTCCTTACATTTCTCTGGTTGGTCCACGTGGACCAATCAAAACTCAGCTTTTGTTGACCTCGGTCAACTGCCTGTCTCTTCTCTACAGCATGTCAAAACCTCAAGTGCATCCCATTAATCCTCCTCCGCCAGGTCAATCTGATCAGCAAAATTCCTAAAGACCTTCATGAAATCTATTCACACCATGACGATGATATACGCACACTCATTAGACTCTTTGTTCCTCATCAAGCCTGTCAATAATCTCAGTCGAAAAATGCCCAAAACCTTTTCTATAAATAAAATCCAATTTCTTTCTTATCCCTTTTGACCCCACTCCGAGCTTTGTAATCCCTCCACCCATATGTGCACGAGAGTTGTCTAGTGATAGAGGAAGCATCCATGTGGTTTGGAGTAGTGCAAGAGGAGGTCCATACGACGCTCCGACGACATACTGCTCCATGTATTCTCGGCTAGGTATGAGCTGTGTAATTTTACCTTCTTAGGTAGATTTTGATCATGTTATTTCAATCCGCATTTAATTCACTGTTTAGATCATAGGTTAAGCTGTAATTCAAATAGTCGTATTTGCCAGAGCCTCTAGGCTTCTAACACTTTCAACATGAATCAGCCTGTCCTAACCCCACCTGACTGACCCATCTTCTTTCCTTTATGCTGCTCCATCAACCTGACCCTCTTCAAGCCTTCGAGGCCTCCTAGATTGAAGGACTGGTGCTCCCTCCATTGCCTATCGTCGGAGTACCTTCATCTCTGCTCATCTCATCGTGAACTCTGCCAATAATGACCCAGACTTGACTGCCCTTGCACCACAAAGCTTCCCATCTCTTTTGTAAGTTTGGAGAGCCTTTTCTAAGGGGTCTCCGAGGTACTCAAACATACCCGGGTATTCAAGCTATCCATGCACTAGTTAATGGTGTCAGGATCCACTTAACAGATCTCCCAGTCGTGAATCTTCATGATGAAGCGTTTCCCCATCATGACAACGAGCGAGGAGGTTTGGAATGCTAGATCCGAGCAATCAAAGGAATATAGGATCTCTATTCTTTGTAGTCAATCTTTCGAGCTTCTCGGTCGTTCGATCAATAGTTGTGCTCCAGATGCAATAGATGGCATCCAATCAAGTGAAGTTAGGACCGTTAGATCTCCACCCGAGGTCTAATCCCAATCGTCATCGTCGAACTGTCATCGTGCGTTGTGGAGCTGCCACATGCCCAAGTAAAGTTATCTCAACCGTCGGCCAGCGTGCATTATCGAAGGTAATTGCATCCAACCCCCTCTATATTTATTTATTCCATTTTAGTGCGTAAATATTTATACGGAGTATAGATAATTTTATAAAAATTGCATAAGACCCCTTGTAGTTTTAGGTATCCATATTCGTGTCCATGCCAACTCACCTGTGGGGGTTAATTTGCAACAATACCATTGCGAGAAATTGTATTTAGAATTAGTCCTAAAATCTGTATATTACGTGTTAAGTTTTGGGGACAAATTGTATCGAGGACCAGAAATTGCATGTATTTGCAAAAAGGCCCCTAGAGGGTACGTTTAATTTATTCATTTTGCCGAAAAATTGCATGTACGCCCTTGGATTTTGTAAAATAGTTATGAAATGCATGTATAATTTATGTTTATTGCAAATATGTCCCTACCAACACTTTAAATTTTATGCACTTGTTTTTTTTGTTAAAAATACCTCATATTTATATTTAATCTTGGAAAAATGCATGAAAATGGCATTGAGTGATGTATTTCATTGCCATGATTTCTATTTTGCATTTTAGGATTTTATCTATTTATTAAAATTCAAATAGTGAGCATTTTATCCTTATTTAACTTTACAAAATGCCAAAAATAGCAAAATACCTTTAGAAATAACAAAAAATTATACTTTGTTTATTATTATATATATTAACTCCAGACCAAAAACCCCTAAAAATAGAAAAAGAAAATGATAAAGAATAAAAAAATTCAAAAATCCAGTAAAAATAGGAAAAATCACCAAAAACACAAAATTATTTATTTTTGTTTCTGATTTTTTTCTATATTATTATTTATGTATTAAATTGATTAGGAGAAATGTTTATACTCTATGCTATTTTTAATCTCGAACTAAATTAATCCTTGTTTTAAGATATTTTTGACTTTCAAAATACATAAAAATATGAAAAAAATTCAAGAAAAATAACCAAAAATAAAAATATAGAAATCCTAAAACATATTTTTGTGGATTTTTCTATTTTATACGTACCATATACTATCCATTTATGTATATATGTATTATCTATATAATTATATTATGTGCTAATATATTCTATATAAATATACTTTTTTTCAATAATAAAAAATAAATTAAAAAATTTTTAAATTAAAAACCATAAAAAATTTTAAAACCCTAAGAAAAGAAAAAGTCCTTGTTTGTATTTGATGATTGCCTCTTTTACTTTTATACCCCTATATATATTAATATATACCTATCTTATTATTATTAAATTACGCATATACATATATTCAATATTAATTAAAAAATCATAAAACCAAAAATCCACATAAAAAGGCTTAAAGACAAGTATGTAGATAGATCACATTGATTAGCAATAATCATTAGGCTACCTAGCTTTCTCTCTATGGATCAACCTCTACATGCTTACATGATATACATCTTTGTTTGTTGAGTATACTTAATTGTACCCCACATTTTTGGCCATTCATTGCTTAATTTTACATTGTGGGTACTTGTTGATCGATTCGAGAAGTCTTGGTCGCCTCGGCGACAATTTATCTTCGGCTTTTGTGAGGATAATTTCCGACCCGCGTGAAATCTCAGTTATCACCTCTCTGTCAACTATACCCACCCCTACTCTGACTTCTATCAGAGTACTAACTTTCTTCCTTCTCCCATTTTTATTCCATCTCCCTCACCTTCTTTCACCTCTAACTCCCTCACATCTCTGATCCTCCTACACTCCACTTCCACACCATGCCTCTAGAGCTCACCTATCCCTTTCCTCTTGCATGCCATCTCCCTCACAAGATGGTCGCTTTAAACTTGTATAAAATTCACATCCCATCTCTTTTTTTACATTTTGATCTTTCTTCACTATCTGTAACCCCAATCCCTTACATAGTTGAGCTACCTGATCACAACAGCTAGCTACTGCGGATGTCAACATGGAAAAAGATGGCCAGAGAAGTGATCTCCATAATCGAGTTTCATCTCTAGCGAAGGTCAACTACTCCAGGTCATCCCCTATCGAGCTGCTAGTTTAAGTAGCTCTTTAGCTTGAAATTTCATTTCTTAGAGTAGTTAATCATTGGTTTAACGTGATTTTATTCCATTAGCATAAAATTTCAAATTCAAAGTTTATTGGAGCCTTCATTTCTCACCACTGTCTTCGCCTGTATCCAACCCATGTTTCGACCCCTAGACCACTCCATTTTGATCCCCGTTGCTTCTCCATTATCCTAATCATTCAGTTCAACCTTGATTTTGCACAGATCAAGGATTCTGATATCCTCTTTCACCACATCACTGCATATCTACCATTCCCCCATTCCTTATGCAAGCAACTTCATTTTTAGTTGAGGATACTCCCCCTCGAGCCACCGACTTTTTTATGTAGGAGATAGCAACTGAGAGCTCACCCTGAGCTCGAATCAAACGAAGAACAAGCTCCCAGGTGGATTAGAACAAATTGACCTCCATATCTCTTCCTAGCGAAGGTTTGGACTTGGTCGAGGTGTCATGTAGGTGTGGATCGTCCTCGGGTAGTTGCTGAGTCGATTAGGAAGGTCGGACATCGTCGGAGCATGAATAAATGTTCAACAGGGAAGAATCTTCTCTGTTTTTGGAGGACTCTTCGTCACTGTCCAATTGAGGTCATGACCCAGATCTATTCTGAGTCATTCATGTGAGGTGAACAATTGCCCGCTCTCGGTTTTTGCATTTAAGTGGAAGACACATGGATCCATAGGTGTCATCCATCCCACACATTCTATGCTTGGGTATATTGCACTTAACCCGTGTGCACTTTTGTATTTAATGTTTATTATTGTAAATACAATATTGAGTGTAAAATTTTTACTAATATTTGCAACTTGGACCCTGAGTTCCTGTATAATTATACTTTAGTCTTCCCACCTCATGTGTAGCGACATGTGAGGCATTGTAAAAGTTGCTCCTGTACCTATATATTGCTGGACATGTTCTGAAATGCATGCATAGTTTATTAAAATTCCAAATAGGTACATATAACTCTGTAGTCTTTTTATTTCTAATTTAAAACCCACAAAAAAATAAGAGAAAAAAAATCAAAAAGTATATATGTACATTACTATTAATTATTTGTAATTAATAATTACCTACCTTCGTTTGCTCCTAATGTTCAACACTACCTATTTGTTATATACATATATTTCGTAGAGTTATAATAATTTTTAACTCACACATACTTTATTGATTTATCATGTATTGTGGGTTAATTGTTGATTAATTGCATTTATCAATCGCGCAACGAATTGAGTGTCTGATTTGTCAGATCACTTAAACGATATGTGGTTAATCAGAGAGGTTGTACGCGCATAACCCAAATATAGTCCTTCATCAGAAACTCACAAAACGTGAGAGTGAGTCATAAGAGAAGGGAACTACCACTTAACAACTTGAATCTAAGTATTTTGGGTGGTTATTAACGAGTCTATTCGGAGCGGGACCGAATGGGTTGTGATGGACAGATTTTCTCAATCATGGACTGAGGAATTAAGCAAGGGCTTTACACATAATTTTATATAACTATATAGAAAAACACATATTTAATTGAATTGCACTCCTAACTACCTGACCCCTAAGCGAACATTTCTTATTCAAGTTCTATTTGTTTATATAAACGAATCCAAATTTACGCACTTGTCTGATATATTTATAAACGAGAAGTACGTCCGATTAACCATTCCACTTTTGCCACCGGATAAATGAGGTGGAATTACATCTGACATGACTGTCCAACAATCCCTAATAACCATCCCAACTCTTCAAAGTGGAACTAAACTTTTGTCCACATAACATTCTCAGCTTAACAGCTAATCAGCTTATTATCTTACGTCCGAAGTCCTTTTTCTGAGGTACTAAATGCGTATTTGAACTTGATGTAAGCTATAAATGTTCTTCCCTACGAGCGAATTCATTTGCAACTAGAACGCTAACAGCTAGACGAGTGTTTGCAAGCTAAATAATTTTGAGTCAAAATTCGTGTTATTAATGCATTGAAACTATCATTAGGAACATTAACAAGAATGCTAAGCTACTATTAGGTAATATTACCCAAACATGCTTTTAGATTTATTCGGCTTTCAATCAGCGGAACTGATTTCCTACATTTAAAATTGCTTTGCAGAATTCGCAGAGGCACAAGCTTCTGAGCAAACAACTAGGAAACAACTTTTGAATTGAAATGAAGCGTGTCTGTTTCTTCTACTACAACATCAAAGTCAAATTTTACACAACGGAATTCAGATCAGATCTGAAATTGGATTGGATTATGTTTAGACCTTGCATCATCCGTTTGAAGACAAACTTGGCCCGTCAAAACCAACATTAGGCGAAATGACAGCATAGTTCTCACATGACTATGGATTAAGAAAATATGTCCATAGGATGTTCTATTAGAATACTTATAAAGAAATAAACAAAATACATTTGGGTTGGTTAAAATATTCAAACCTTTATCATATTCATCACTATCAGATCTAAACATTTTCTAGTTTTAATGATAGAGGGTGTTGTTACATAAATTATTACCAAAGAAGTAACCTAATGACTATGCATGTTTTGGGATTGCGGTTATTCAAGTTAAACAAGAATAATCAGATGATCAACCATAGCATAATACAATTCAATCTTTTATTCTATAACTAATATAATAATGATCAAACCATTTTCAAGAACAAGTACCTAAAAGAATTGGTGTTCTGATTAGAAATCATCAAAGCATTCGTACGAACTTTCTATAAAGAAGATTTCATTTCTACTTGCTAGTGCCCTAGGTCATATGATAGGTTCTTGGATATATGATAGACAGTCATTGTTGGTGCACTTCAACATTGATCATCCTTGCAAGCATCTCAGACAACAACCTCTAAGAGATTGAGAAAGATGTTTAGTAGAAGAGAACAAAAAAAGAATGTACATAGTTCGAGGTATTGCAAAAGATAATAGTATAACAATATGGTGGTAACAGTTGAGGACCGTGTCTCCTCGAATCCACGAAAACAAAGATAATTTTCCGAGATTATGGGTAGAAATAGAAATATGAGATACAATTAGGCTAAAGTGTTGGATATTTAAGGCCATGGTTAGTCCTTATACAATAAAAGTTGTTGGGAATTATTTTGTTCTAATCCGAAATAAAGCATAAAATTTGTTTGCACATAGAGGTCCCTCTATAAAATTGAGTTATGTACCATGGTCATCTTCATATCATACATATGTTGATTTTAAAGAGTTAGATCATGAAGGTTGATGTCGGGTTGTAGATGCAAAGAGTTAGATTGAGTGTGCAATTAACATCGCCAAGTGATATACAAGAAGGATCTCTAGTCTGAAAAGAGATGGCAATCTTTCTCTAAAGACTGATATCTAACTTACACTCTTGATGCAGGTGGTGTCGGATGAGCAAAGGAAAAGAGTTAAGATGACCACAAAGAAAAACTAAAGATTTGTATCATATCCTACACGAACAAGCACGCGTCCTTTGAATGTAGATAGATATACATCTATATATCTGAATATATATATTTGGCAAACCATTAGGTTCATGACACATTTGTGTCACAACAATTTCCATTGATGATCATCTTATTTATGAAAAGAGATAGGACTTCGATAATACTAATATATACTTTGTGAAAGAATTTATGAAACAAGATAAGAATTTGAAATACTAATAAATACTTTGTGAAATAATTTGATTGATAATGTTGTTTAATGATTTATTGAGATTTCTAATGAAAAACCCTCAAAAAGACAATCAAAATTTGAAATTCACATTTATTTAAAATCTTCAAATATGTTGGATGCTTGAGTATTGGGAATAGGTTGATGCAATCATAATAAATTGTATACCATGGCAATTCCATTCGGAATGAATGATAAAATCGGATGGAATTTAGTGATCCGACTTTGAGTCTTGATGAATGAGAATTAGTTGGATTATATCTAAACTCAAAGAATTGATTTCCAGATCTAGATAGTTGAAAATTGATCCAAAAGAAGTTTGGATACAATTAAAGAATATAGTTAAAAATGTCTAACTAAAACAACCAAAGGTAGTCTAAATCCTAATATTAGATGAAAAATATAATCATCAAGTTATTTTAAATGGTGTATATAATCTCTCTGATATTCTTTTTAAGTATTCATAAATACTACATACGAGTCCTAATCGGATTAGTAGTAATACATTGAGAAATTAACTCTCAAAATAATAATCATTGTTATCATTGATAAATAAACTATGAGAACATGTGTATGTAATTCACATTATTGGCAATTAACTAATATGATATTGATCCATACGAATTAATATTAATATTAATGCAATTCATATTTAGTTAAAACATATGTTGATATGATTCATATAAATTAAATAAATGTAAACTGGATCGCATTTTTTATGGACTAATAAATTAGAATCATTAATTGGTTAGAGGTTTTATAATTATCCTACTATACTTGGTAATAAATTGATTATTAAGTCCATAATTATCAAAAACCTATTTCAAGTTGAACTTGAATTTGTTGAAAAAAGAATGAATGGAGATGATATCTCTCCAGTTTCTCTTGTTGGGGGTCCACCATGGAGAGAGAAATTAAAGGTGAAATTATTTTCTATTTTATTATCTTATTTTAATTAAAAAAAGCAATATTTAAATATGAAAAGTCCAAATAGGAAGTTGCAACTAATTGAAGTTAAATAGAGAGTCTTGACTCTTTACTCCTCTTATGGACACCCACTAAGAGAGAATATAATTCTCTCTTGGCTATTCCCATCCCTATATAAAGGGGGACATAACCTCTCTTTTATTTATTCAATAGAAGTCCAAGAAAGTTTTCTATGCTCCTATGAATTGATGGGAGAAAATATCTTTATGCTCGCCATTGGTGATGGAGAGGAATTTGCATTGGTCCGCTAATCACCACGATTAACAATCGTTGTGTGACCAAGTGTTTCTCAATAAACAATCAACCGACAATCAAATAGATCAATCAATTAAAGCATGAGTTAAAACTTAATTTATTTTAAACTCTAGAAACTGGTGTATAGTGGCAGGCAAGTAGAGAGTCTCCAAGACACGGAGCGAAACGGTATAGATTGAGAAATCATTAATGAATTATTGCTAATTAATACTAATTTCTTGCTTATTTTGTTTTTTCTTTTTCTTTTTTATATTTTTTGTTGGTTTTTAAGTTGTTTTATATTTTTGATAGTTTTTAATTTATTTTTAAAATGTTTTTATGATTTTGTATTTATAAATAAAATTACAATAATTAATAATGGGGTAAAATGGGACTAGCTCTTAGGGGAGCTAACTTGACCCTTCGCTCCATTTTACCCATGTTTTTTAAATATTTCATGGAATTCATCACTATATTAATATATTATGTCATTCAAATTTTGTGAGAAAAGAGAAACTCCCACAACCTCCATCTAGATAATCATTTTTTAACAGACGTAGAATTGGTGAAATCAACCCCATCTAGATGGATGCCATAGTAGTTTTTGTTTCTCATGAAATTGGAGTGATATAATATAGAGATACAATGAAGAAAATCCAAGGAATTTCCAAAAAGAATAAAAAACGGGGAAAATGGGGTGAGAACCAAGTTAGATCCCCTAAGGGAAACCCCATTTAACCCTTAATAATAAAGGTAGTATATGTATATATGAAAGAGACAGAGAGTTAAAAGAAAATAGAATATATTTTTGAATTCAAATATTTAAACTAAAGGCTAAATAAAGTTAATGCGATATTTTTATTTTTAAGATTTTGCAAATAGTTTTGGTGATTTTTTTGACATGTTTGAGAAATTTTATGGATTTTTAAAGTTGAAAATATACTAAATGGTTTAAATGTTAAATATCTGAATTTTTGTTAGGTTTAATAAGTATAAGTAAGTCCAAAACTAATTTAAAACTATTTTTAATATATTGTTATCTAATAAAGAAAAATCATGGATAGAAATTTTGCATTTTTATATAATTTTTGCTAATTTTTATAAATATTTTAGTGTTTGGTAGTTATTATGATTTTGTTTTGTATTTTTTAATGGTTTTTGGTCAGAAGTTAAAATGCAATAAAATAATCCTATTATATTTTTTTGGAATTTTTTCTTTTTTATGATTTTTAAAGTTTAAGTAGTGGAAAATACAAAGTTTCTAATTTTTATTAAAAAAGAGTTAAATGCCCAATGAAAAATATGTGTTAGGGTTTTTTCTAGGGCATCAAACCTAATTTTTCTATAATTTATGCATAATCAAAACCATTTAATAAAAATAAAATGCAAGAAATTAAATTACACACCAACACAAGGGCCTAGATTCATTTTTAAAACATTTTCTACATTTAATATTTCTAACAATATCAAGGATTTCAGGGACATACACATAATATTTCTAACAATATAAATATATTTAGTGCCAAGCAAGGGTATAAATGAAAATAATTTATGATCAAAACGTAGATATCATTCTACATCTCTTTCGATGCGGATAACTTGGTGGATAACAACTCTTAATTTCTCAAGAAGTACCATGAGTCATCATCATGCCTGTGAGTACAGGTGTCCAACAGATTAGGCTTAGTCAAGAAGATCTTACATCTTAGAGAACCACACATCAAAGGTACATTCTTATGAAATGGTGCCATGCTACTCATGTGATAAGCAACTTTATGATTTGGATTTGATTTACATAATTTTGTGTTTACTTGATGTATCAAAACTCCCTTCAAATACTATCGAAGCCTCATTTGGGGAATTCGAATAGCATCTGTGCCTAAAGAAATGAAAGACCGTATTCCCAATTAGTTGGTACATTGTTTTCACGATTAAGGGTACAAATAGAATTGAACCATTCAAGTTTGATTAGGTTATGTTCGATAATTATTTAAAAGAATTCAATTCAAAATAAAATACATTGAATTTAATTTGACTTGTGGATTCGATTCGCAAATGAATAGAATTTGAATTAACCTAAATTCATTCGGTAATAACTCAATTCGATTTGATATTTATACATGTATACAAACATTGATATATATATATACATACACACACATACACACATACATATTGAAATATTTAGTATTTACATTGTATCACTAAGCATAACATGTCAAAGTATGAAACGTGAAAAATATTCGTTATTTTATTTAATATTTTATTATGATTATTATTTATTTTTACAACTTAATTTATAATATGCTAATGCATATATATATACTTGTATTTTACTTATTTTTATTTTATTTTGTATTTTATATTTTAATTTGATATTTACATATTTTATATATTTATATTTTATTTACTTACGTTTCTACATATTTTTAGTGTAATTTTCTGAATTTATTTATTTATATATTATGTAGGTATATTATAGGTATACTTCATCTATATACTAAAGTGCATCATTTATTTAAATGATTTTTAACGATTTTATTTTAATTTTTTATGTACATCTATTTTGAATAATATTTACAAATTTATAAAAATATAACAATGCTAAAATGAAAAGAATAAATATAATGAATACTTAATACAAGTATATTGCATAATGAGGGCACAAAAGCCAACTTTTAATCTTAACTCCAAATTAAATGAAACCACTTTCATTAAATATATAATTTAATTTTATGAACAAAAGGGTAAGTTTGGTGTATTTTGTGTAAATATGGAGAAGATATATGTATGGGAAGTTTTCTTTGTTGCTTTTTATTTTGCTTGTCCCAGGTACACTGTGTAGTATTTTCGAGTGAAATTAATTTTGTATTCTCTTTGTAATGATATATACAATATTAATGTTCAATGTTTATTTATTTGAGGTAGAAATAATAGAAAATAAAATAGGTCCCAAAAATTAATTATTGGGCCATAAAATTAGGGTTTTGCGTGGTTTTCTAGTCAATTCCTCTGTCGTATATCCCCCTAATTTCTTGTCGATCAAGTCATCATGATGATTGGGTCTTGGGGTCTAGGTCACTCAATGTCTTTGATACTTCAATATTCTTATTTCATTTCATTTATTATTTATTTTGGTATTAAATACGGTATTGTATATAATATTTTATGTGATTTTATTGAGTTTTCTTATGTACAAAATAATGTTATATGCATGCATTTAGATAGGGATTTAAGGCCAAAATGAAAGATGAAATGGAGATTCATTACCCCCTATACTTTCCTTTACTAGTCCCTAATAAACACTTATGCTAATAATGCAAGACTAGAAAATAAAGAAAATAAAGAAAAAGAACTTGGAACAATTTTCGACTCCTGAACTTATCTTATTAAAATCAAAATTAGTTAAGACCTTTGTATTTTTGGTTTGTTCAGAACCACATTGTAGTCAGCAAGTGTGATACAACAAACCTTATGTTCCACAATCCTGTTATCTAGTTTAATTCAGAGTTTGGTCGGAACCACCATTTTAGTTGCATACTTTCTCGACCTTGAAATGATAAAACCATGTGCACGAATTTTTCAGCTCTTCCCAGACAAACCAATAAACTATCAAAGAGTATTCTGCTCTGGTAACTTGTCCTCATGGAGACATATTTCTTTCTAAGGTAAGGTGCTTGCTAGTTTCATACCGATAGAGGGAGACGATAGAAGAATGTGAAAAGAAGTGGCAATGGACCAGTGTAGTCTCATTCCCTTGTGAAGATCAGCCACTTTGACTGAGTCTTCGACATGAAGCAAGCTTTTTCTTGAAGCTCATTTTTTTGTGGAATTTATTGTGTATGGTTCTTTTGGATATTTTCTTTGCTTTTTACTACTCATCATTCTATTTTGCCCTGACGGATATAGAATCTTCAATTCTGCCCATGTTTTGGGATCTTAGAAAAAGTTACGCTAGCAGACCGTTCCTCATCTGAAGCATTGTCTCAATCTAGTCTCCATTCTGTTATATGTTCTGTCTACTAGAAGAAGTGGGTTGGAGTACCAATTTTTGCAATCCCGAAGAATGGTTCTTGATCCACCTTTGACGAAGTAGCCTAGCACCGTCCTCACTTAGACTCCTAGATTTTTCAATAATCCATTTAGGTTGAGATAGGTGTTAAGTGTGAAGTTACTAGTAAAGCCAGTGTCTCAAGATTCATACTAATGACATGAATGGTTCTAGATAGACACAATGAATTGACTCATGAAGATATTATCATGGAATCTAAATAATTAGGTCAACCAGAAGTGTCTCCATTCCAGTCCTTAATCGGTTCCTCAAGATTATGTGGATTAAGTTTTGCACCAAGCTTTAATATTCATACTTTGTTTTATCTTGATCATTCTGAAAAATGTAAATGCTATGTATAACGTAAGAAAATATTTTTCATGAAGTAGTTTTGTATCAATCAAAGTTTTTGTGGGTTTTATATTAAAATAAAATTATTAATATTTTCCCTAATTTTTAATTTCTACTTAATTAAAAATATATAATAATATATATGTATATATATGAGCATATATCAATATATAATGTAATTGATATAATATAAGTATTGTATTGCAGAATATATATAAAATATACAAAAAATCCAAAAACTACAATCCTTTTTATTTTTTATAAAGGTTTTAAAAATATAGTTAAGGTATTTAAATTATTTAAAAATATAAACTAGATGTAATAATATACAGATACACATAAGTTATATAGGGTTTACTGATTATAAATATAGATAAAAATATTAAAAAAAGGTCCAAATAAAATATTTTTATATTTTAAAATTATTTCTCCACTTTTATGAATTTTTAGGTTTTTTTTGCAATTCTTTTTATATTTTTAAAATAAGAATAAGGCAATACAAGAACTTTTTAAATAGACAAGATATATTTGAAAGTTAAAATAACAAAAAGTTTCAAAATTCATCAAAATCACTTTCAATATATAGAAAATAATATATATATATATATATATGGAATAGAAATTACTACTTTTGGGGTTTTTGAAAATATTTTATATTTTTTCGGGTTAGTAAGGGTTTGTTAATTTTAAGCGTTTCTTTTGAGATATTTAGTGATTTTTGTATTTGATGTTAGAAAATAAGCTAATAAATAGTAGGTAATTTTTTGGGGAATTTTTCAAAATGGTTTGATAATTTTTTTGTATTTTTAATTTGAATAGTGAATAAAATAGATCTATTTGATTTTTAATAAATAGTAAATGTGTGTAAAATTGCAATGAAATTAATAGCGTAAACAAGTAGTCAACAACGCACACACACCTATGTTTTAGATTTTTAGAGCACGAGGGATATTTTTAATAAAAAGATATGCATAAATAAAATGAAATAAAGCTCACTGGAGGATTTTTGCTAATAATAGATTCCATGATAAGGGGAGCAGAATAACCACAAGTATTAAACTGAAACTTGATTTTAATATACTAGAAAGTAAATACAGTAGCCGGAGGAGCACACCTGTAAAATGTCCCCTCACATATTGGTCGATGTGAGGTGACCTAGCATTTGACATGAATGCAATATCAAAAAAACCCCAAGGGGTACATGAAAATAACCCACACAATTTTCATCTAAATGAAAATATAACAATACTTATTACAAATAACAAAAGGTAGAGTGATGTATGTATTATTTACCTACTTAAAACTCTGGAGATCCATTTATTGTCCGCTCACCAAATGTCTGATTAAAGTATTCAAACCACGTGCCGCTTTAATAAAACTCGGACGACTCAAGTTAGACCCGGGTCGTGTTCTTGATTGGACGATAAAGAGGCATGCTGGAAGAAAACTCAAAGAAATTGGGCCCGACGAGCTTCGATCTGACTTTTTCTCCATGCTTCGGCAATGAATTCTTTCTGCATTAGGTCCAACATGTTCATGGGGTCTTCTGCATACAACGATGGTATCTGGCGACGATGAAAATGACCGTAGAGCTTTGGCATCTCCAAGCTACCTAGAGTTACTCCAGATATTCGTTGAGGTTCCAAATGGGTCTCCACATGCTAATACCTACATAAAGCGATCCTTGGCTCGAGGGTCTATGTCCTTGACCCAAAAAAGAAGCAAAAAGAAGTCATTTTTGAGGTGGAGATGGAGCTCCAACGAAGGGCAACAGAGGGAGCTTCAACTCCCAGATCCACGATTGATCAAGGATGAAGAAGCAAGGTGATCGATAGAGAACATGATATAGAGTGAGATGAGATGGAAATGAGGGAGATCATATGGTTGGATCACGATGAATCAACCTGAAGCTCGAGCTCCAGGTATTTGGTCATTTTTTATTCTACAGCTACTGAATTGATTACACCTAAAATTAATATGTGAGAATTGAAATAAACCTAAAATATACGTAGGAAAAAATGGGCG
Source organism: Ottelia alismoides (assembly GCA_037367405.1). Classification (NCBI taxonomy): domain Eukaryota; kingdom Viridiplantae; phylum Streptophyta; class Magnoliopsida; order Alismatales; family Hydrocharitaceae; genus Ottelia; species Ottelia alismoides. The sequence continues at coordinate 821,157 of JAZKJV010010768.1, read as the reverse complement.
GGCAACGACTCGACCAGAGTCAAGGAAGCTGGACCTGTCGGTGGAGCTCCTCCAGTGGTGGTGGTGGATCATGAAGGATATTGTTAGATCCTCAAGCGCATCACGGAAGTGTGATCGTCGTATTGAATACGACGAAGAACGACTAGTCGTACTAGTTGTTCTATGCAGCGGAAATTAAAAAATTTTCATGTGACGAAACCACATGATCCAAGAACACTTCTCGGATCGTTTCATCTAAACAATAAATAAATATTAGGTTTACCTCTTGAAGCGTTGTTTCAATCGAGTCTCTAAACGAAGAGACCTCCTGTCTCAAGTCCGATCCGACGGAGGAGACGCTTGCGAGCGTGGGGATGAACCGCGTGCTTCTCGCAATCCATGTTGATAATCCAAGCGGCGGATCTCCTGATCTCGACACACGAGATCCTACGTCTTCTTCACGAGTAAGGCACGCTGAAGTAGACGGAGTTCCACGAGCAAACCATCGGGTAGCATAACGACGCCGCTGCGGCGATGGAGAACCTCTCTAGGGCATCCATGGTGGACGGCCATGAGAGGGAGAGAGAGATATGCTTCTCAAGCATTGTGTGTGTAAGGAAGAGCAATGGGGTGCCTCTCCTTTTATAGGGTTTTGGGATCCATGGATCTCAATCCATGTGTCAACACAAATCCAATGGTCCACATTAATTTGTGTTTCTTTCAATGGTCATGATTTGTTGCCAAAAACACAAAAATAATTAATTTAATAAAAATCAAATATATATTAAATATAATTTGATTTATATCAAATCAGTCTCCATTGGAGAGATAGGAAAGGAGGCAAGCCTCCTTCCATAAGGAGGGTGGACGGCCACCACATTCCTTATGGAATTGTGGCCGTCCCCTCTCCTCATTAGGAAGGGAGCTTCCTTTTTCCTATTACATGAGATTACATTATCTCATGATTCTCTCCAATATTTGCAACAACAGTTGTTGCAAATTATTTCACAAAAATAAATCCAATTTATTTTGTCAACATTGCAATCATGCCATTGGAAATCCGTGAATCATATTCACAACCCAAAACAAAATGTAAATTACATTTTCAATTCAATGTCCAATGTGAATCCAATTCACATTAACATTTAATTAACAAATGTAAATCACAAATAGCTCTCTCTTATATATTATAAATCACATTTATAATATATATGACTAATATGGATATTGCTATCCACATTATTCATATCCATGATAATTAAATCACATTTAATCATCTTGGATCTTTATTCTCTTGTTCTCAAATAATATGAATCACATTCACATTATTCACATCTTTGATAATCAAATCACATTTAATTATCTCAAATAACTCTCTTTATAATATGAATCAAATTCATATTAATCATGATAATTAAATCACATTTAATTATCCATTTTCTCAATGCTCGGATAGATAAATCAACAATAGAATTATCCATGAACTCCTTCAAGGATAATGAGCTTTCTCCGCAGATACTTGGAGATAAGGACAGGGCGATTGTATTGTTCCACGTATAGTGACTTGGATATTGAGATCATATCTCAAATCCAGATCGCGGGCCTCTCATAGATGCTTGATTAAATCAAGACCGCAAATCTAATCTTCTTATTGTATCTGAATCACATTCAGATAATGTCCAACAATTGGACTAAGATCAGATTACTTCTCTACTGAGAGGAGTCACTAAAATCCAGACCCGTTTCATCACTCCCTAGGAATGGAAGCGTCATGGTTATACAATCGTTTATGATCACATCACCCTCAGGTATTCGCAATACCTGTACATCCTGCATACTGGAAGACTCAGACTAAACCCGAAGTATTGGATCAACTTTATACTGTCTACTTCATGGTTTTATCAGTAAGTTTCTCATTCGATCATTGGGAGTTGGTATCAACCATACACTTTCCAAAAGCGTATATCATACCTAGGTCTTGATCATATACTTTCCAAAAGTATATATCAAACCTACAAATTCAGTCAAGCTTCCAAAGCGAGACGACCGTGCGCACGGAATTTGATTCTTCCCAATATCTCATGAGTGAGCTCATGTCTTCCGGTTCAGTAACTGAACCTGTATGATCCCTTTGAGAGATCGTATTACTCATATGCCCTTATATGCACACCAGCGCGCCGGTGTGTAGACCTTGATTAGGTCATCAACCTATTGGTCTGCCAAATGTACATACTTAGACATATAGCAACACATCTGTCTCCAGTCAGAGGATGCGTGCCTATATCATGACAGCAAACGATATAGGACTTTGGTTATCTCGATCTCGTTAAGTCAACTCTTTGACCTAACTAATCTGACACCTCCGAATCTCTATTCCTATGCAGAGGACTCGCATCAAGAGGTCGGTCAGATATCAGCCTTCAGAGATAAGGATTGCCATCTCCTACTCAGGCTGGAGATCATCTCTTAACAATCATCTGACGGTGCTTGATGAGTCCTCAATCTAACTCTTTAGATATTCATCCAAGCACCAGCCTCTATGATTCAATAGTTGAATCAACAGCTGTATGATCATCAAGATGGCCATGGTACATAACCCTAATTGTACTAAGGGACCTATTATGCAAATTATGTATTCTTCATTTCAGATTAAGGAGTGAATTGCAATAACATTTATTGCATAATGGCTCGCCGTGGGCTCTCATTTCCAACAATCTCCCACTATCCCAAAGAGCCATTAATGGGCTAATCATTTAAACCCGCACTCATGTGACCATCATAGGCTATTAAGAAAATAGCTAGGTAAGCTGATCAGTCACTCTGTTCCCGCGAGACTACGCCAAGTCCTTTTACGGCACTTGCATATCCCCAGTAACAGTGCTCGCATCTAATGCGAATGTTGCATCTCATGCAACCAATACTCAATCTAGTTGGTTACAGTGTCCCTGACATCATAACCAGTATCCCCATAATCCTTATTAGAATACCTTCATTCCCGGAGATCTCTATCTCCTAAGGTATCTAAAGTTTAGACCTTTATAGATCACTATCTACATGGTCTTAAACTTTTGAAGATAAGACTTTGAGATCACTATCTCAAAGATCTCCTCATCTATGAAGATTTTGTTATTACTGCAATCAAGTGTTTTATCTCTACAGTAGGATTAGTAACAATTTACTACTCCCACTGCATGACAGACATCTGGTATTTGTACACTCTAGCATACACTCAGCTTGTCGTAACTAATGCACAAGTGCAAGTAGTTGTAGCATTTACTTCCTCAACTCTTTGAGGTGCTATCCCTTAAGATAGGTCAGTACCATATCTTAAGGGTTAGAAGCCTTTCTTGGAATTTCTATGAATAGAATATGTCCAAGGTATACTACAAATGTGACAGTCCAATTATCCTCTTCTCTTGGCTTCTGAACAACTTCAGAACTAAGATCCAAGAGGTATCCTTGAGATCATATCTCAAGTTATGGAATATTCAGATTATAAAACACTTATTATTATCCTTATATCATTTTAAATGATCAGGATATCATCTACATTTAGCGCAATGAACACATAGGCACTCCCACTAAGCTTCGCATGGCTCATCAAGATTCCATTTGAAATCATAACATTTATAATTTCATCAAATCTTATGGTCCATCTCAAAGAAGCTTATTTGAGTCCTTAGATGGATTCCTTAGCTTGCACACCTTGCTTTCCTCAATCATGAAGCCCTGGGGCTACTTCATGTGAATATCCTCAGAGAGGTATTTATAGAGGAATGCAATCTTGACTTACATCTTTGAAGATGCAATAGTCAAGTTGTGCAACCAAGATTAGCAATATTCTGATGTTTTTAAGCATGGTCACCGAAGAGCAAGTCTCATCGCAAGCAATGTCTTCTCTTCCGATGTGTAGCTCATGGCTACGAACCGTGCTTTGAAGGTCTCCACCTTCTCATCAGGTTCCCTTTCTCTTGAAGATCCATTTACACCTTTACAGGTATTACCCATATAGGTGGATCCTCGAGGGTCCATATACAACACTTGTACATGAAGTCTACGTTAGACTTTTATTGCTAAAATCCATCTTTCCATGTCATGATCCTTAGGAGCTTCATCACATGAAGTCCGATCATTGTCAGACTTAACTGACACATGGAATACATCCTCAAACTCATTTGAAGAGGTATTAATGTTTCATCATTAATTGTCCTTTTTAGTTTCCAATTTCAGGAGCCTCATTATCTTCTCAAGATTAAATGAGTTCCTACACTTCATTTTCATCTTGATTCTCAAGAGTCTCAACCTCTAAGAATCACATTCTCAGAGATGAGATACTTTAAGAATCTCAAGGTCATAAAGTAGGTATCCAATACCATCCTTTATTTTCCTAATGAAGCGGCACTCTTAAGTGCTAGATTCCAACATACATGGAACCTTATTAAGGATATACATTGTAGTCTCTACTACACATACATACCTGGAAACTAAGGGATAATTATGCTAAAATTCATCATTGATAAGATCATGTCACACATGATCCAATTGTATCTCCCTATAACTCTATTGAGTTAAGATGTGTTAGGAGGATTGAGATAGAAATGATATTCATATCTCTATAAGGTATTCTTTGAATTTATCTAACAGGTACTTGCTACCTAGATTAGATCAAATTCATTTTATCTTCCTTCAAACTTTGGTTCTAAACCAAAAATAATGAAATCTTTGAACATTTCAAAGGTTTCTTAGGTGAAGAGAAGAAATCTCATATCATACATAATCATCGATAGATATCACATATCCACAATGTTTACTATGATATAGATGATCCACATACATCAATATGTATGAGATCCTGAATACCTTGACATCTTACACCTTTCTCTAAGAAGGGTGTATTGGACATTTTTCTTTGAATACACTATTCATAAGTATGTAAGTTTTGAAATTTTAGACATTCTAAAGTTTCATCTCTTACTAGTCTATTGATCAATTCAATAGGCAAATGTCCAAGGCTTGATGCTAGATCATTGTCAAATGATCTTCATCCTCCTATTGATCTTAAGGTTTAATTTCAGTATTTAGAAATGTTAATGAACCATTCATTAATTTTCTAATTTATTGAAGTCCACTAGATTATTAGACTACTATCTGAAATATATACATCATAACTCTTTATGATAGTTATATCTCAGATTCATGTTTATTTCTAACATTTAGAAACAAACAATGAGTGTATTCTTATATCTAGGTCATAGAGACATTCTCTAAGACTAATGACTCTCCCACTGAAATTAACAAGTCTATCAATCCATCAGAGATTGTTGCAACAATTGCATCAATATCCATGTGGATAACTATAAACCTTTAAGATCAAACTTTTCAGTCTTCTAAAACATATGCAACCTATTGCAAATGTCATCAGAAGATTGAGATACAATTATTTGACTTTATCTTATCAATGATTTATGTAGATTAATCCGATGCTCCATCCGAGTCCTTCTCTAAGGATTCTAGATAGACTTGATAGTCATACTATCAACACATCAACTTATTGCAGTATTGGCATTCATCCAACTCTTCGGATGACATATGGAAGTCATAGATGTATAGTCAACTCTTTGACCATACTTCTTACTCGGGTCCAACCCATGCTTCCACTGCGCTCCCTTTATCTATAAGCAACCATTGCTTAAGACTAAGGATCTCTTATGTAAGAGCATTTCAACATTTATACATGCTTCATTAAATTCATACAATATGAATATTATGAAGCTTCATGAATGACCAGAGTATAGATAGTAGAATGATGACACTCATCATCTACATCCATCTAAACTCTTAAAACATAGGTTCAGGTAGGTACTCAAACAATTTGAATACATCATCTCTCATATAGCCACCATTCTGCATGATGCAGTGAACCATCTCATTCATGTTAAATGTCAAGAGCACATATGTATGCCAGAATATCTTCATTAATTTTTTAAGGATTATTTGACAATTGCGATCATCATCGACATGTCACTTCCAAAGTACATCCGATGAGAGATCAAGACTATAGAGACATACAAACCCTAGGGTTGTTGTCCTATTATCTATTTAATTGTCATTCCTCAATATTATGAGGAAACTTGCACATTGCAACCACATACATTATGTGTCCAATTGCAAGTACAATATCTGGATCATGAGTCCAATCCATGATATTTTACTGGTTATTATTGAGTATATCATTGAGTGGATTTTAATGAAGGATTATCTGAAATAAGAAATTTGCATAAATATATATATATATATATATACATATTTTACTTTGATTTAGGATTTTTATATCAAAGTTGTCTTGTCTTGTCAACACTGAAAGTTCATTCCCTTAATCACTTTCAATGTAAGAGATATACTTACAATTATATCTCAACAAGATCTGGGATCTCCTTCCTTATCTTTGTTGCATCCCAATAATATGAGAACCTACAACTCGGATAAAAAGAAGCGGGAACACATTCCGCCTTGCAAGTCCAACTTGCATCTCCCAATTCGGTCTTTAACACCCGGGCCCACCACCCCTGAGGCAATGTTGACCCGTCGTTAATTGAACCAACCGTCAACAGGAATACAACTCGCTATGCGCAATCCAATATCGCCCCAATAATATGAGGACCCGATATTGGGGTCACTACGCATACGTCCTTACTCTTTCGAGAAGCGAAGAGCCCGATCCAAATGGATCGTATGCAGGAGCTGTCACTTCGGACAGGCGTCTCTTACATACAATATCTGGCGACGGAACCCTTCGCCTTGACGGGAGACCATGGATGTCACTTATGTGATCCTCCATATCATATTCAAATTCTAATTAATCATTACGAATCATATTCATTATGATTAATTCTTCCAAGGGAAATAACACATCTATTTATAATAGAGTGTCTTAATTTTAATTGGATTCCAATTAATCTAATCATATTAAATTAATGATCCAATTAATATCCAACAAACAATTTTTAATTGTTACTTGAATTATGGTATTATCTCAAATACGTATTATTTCGAATTTTAATAATTAGAAATACATCATGATTTCTTAAGCATTATACTAACCCTACCCGCTGTCATGGCCAGTACCGACGAGAGTGGGACGGACCACATACGTTGCAACCCGCAACCCCAATGCTCTCCGACTAGACACCATATCCACCTCGGGAAAGGATAATGCAAAATAGATCATTTTGTACTTGAGATGATCATCGGTTCTTCAACCGAAATTATACCATATAGTAATAATCAAAACAATTTTGATTAACATTATAATGAGATTTGCTAAACAAATCCCAAGTCCTATTCAAGCAACATGTTTGTTGGAATGTTGATCATGTAGATCATGTAACCAATCTTGATCTAGATCACATCTAATCATTTGTTGGTTAGGGCAAAGTCATTTAAGGACATAATTATCATTAAATATTTCACAAATATTTATGCATAATTATTCCAGGAAATTAAACAATTTAATTTCACTAATTAATAAAATGACAATCACTAGGTTCTTGATTAGGAAAGTATTTTCAGCAATGACCCTCACTTACTAAAAATACTATATCTCAATCAATTTAAATCCAAATTAAGCAAAGTAAATTTTTAAAGTTTGCTAACTTGATTTACAACAGAACCCAAGTGATTTGCACGCATTTCAAGGCGTTTCAAATCCGCAATTAACATCATAATTACGTCATGATCCGCAGTCCCCGAAACAGTGGATACATGTTCACTAAAATGAGCATATCTAGAGCAAACAGAATCGAAATCACGCAAACTCAGATCCTACGGTTTCCTTATTTAATGGGGAATAAAATCCAAATATTATTTTCGTTTTTAAACAATTTAAACAGTGCCGAAAATAATATCAAAACAGAGATGCGAAAATGAAATGCAAGAAAACTTTCGCAAACCCTAATGAACCCAAGTCGTCCTCGGTTTATGGATCGTATCCAAAACCACCAACCTGGCTCTGATACCACTTGAAGGATATTGTTAGATCCTCAAGCGCATCACGGAAGCGTGATCGTCGTATTGAATACGACGAAGAACGACTAGTCGTACTAGTTGTTCTATGCAGCGGAAATTAAAAAATTTTCATGTGACGAAACCACATGATCCAAGAACACTTCTCGGATCGTTTCGTCTAAACCATAAATAAATATTAGGTTTACCTTTTGAAGCGTGGTTTCAATCGAGTCTCTAAACGAAGAGACCTCCTGTCTCAATTCCGATCCGACGGAGGAGACGCTTGCGAGCGCGGGGATGAACCGCGTGCTTCTCGCAATCCATGTTGATAATCCAAGCGGCGGATCTCCTGATCTCGACACACGAGATCCTACGTCTTCTTCACGAGTAAGGCACACTGAAGTAGACGGAGTTCCACGAGCAAACCATCGGGTAGCATAACGACGACGCTGCGGCGATGGAGAACCTCTCTAGGGCATCCATGGTGGACGGCCATGAGAGGGAGAGAGAGAGAAAGAGAGAGAGAGATATGCTTCTCAAGCATTGTGTGTGTAAGGAAGAGCAATGGGGTGCCTCTCCTTTTATAGGGTTTTGGGATCCATGGATCTCAATCCATGTGTCAACACAAATCCAATGGTCCACATTAATTTGTGTTTCTTTCAATGGTCATGATTTGTTGCTAAAAACACAACAATAATTAATTTAATAAAAATCAAATATATATTAAATATAATTTGATTTATATCAAATCAGTCTCCATTGGAGAGATAGGAAAGGAGGCAAGCCTCCTTCCATAAGGAGGGTGGACGGCCACGACATTCCTTATGGAATTGTGGTCGTCCCCTCTCCTCATTAGGAAGGGAGCTTCCTTTTTCCTATTACATGAGATTACATTATCTCATGATTCTTTCCAATATTTGCAACAACATTTGTTGCAAATTATTTCACAAAAATAAATCCAATTTATTTTGTGAACATTGCAATCATGCCATTGGAAATCCGTGAATCATATTCACAACCCAAAACAAAATGTAAATTACATTTTCAATTCAATGTCCAATGTGAATCCAATTCACATTAACATTTAATTAACAAATGTAAATCACAAATAGCTCTCTCTTATATATTATAAATCACATTTATAACATATATGACTAATATGGATATTGCTATCTACATTATTCATATCCATGATAATTAAATCACATTTAATCATCTTGGATCTTTATTCTCTTGTTCTCAAATAATATGAATCACATTCACATTATTTACATCTTTGATAATCAAATCACATTTAATTATCTCAGATAACTCTCTTTATAATATGAATCAAATTCATATTACTCATGATAATTAAATCACATTTAATTATCCATTTTCTCAATGCTCGGATAGATAAATCAACAATAGAATTATCCATGAACTCCTTCAAGGATAATGCGCTTTCTCCGCAGATACTTGGAGATAAGGACATGGCGATTGTATTGTTCCACGTATAGTGACTTGGATATTGAGATCATATCTCAAATCCAGATCGCGGGCCTCTCATAGATGCTTGATTAAATCAAGACCGCAAATCTAATCTTCTTATTGTATCTGAATCACATTCAGATAATGTCCAACATTTGGACTAAGATCAGATTACTTCTCTACTGAGAGGAGTCACTAAAATCTAGACCCGTTTCATCACTCCCTAGGAATGGAAGCGTCATGGTTATACAATCGTTTATGATCACATCACCCTCAGGTATTCCCAATACCTGTACATCCTGCATACTGGAAGACTCAGACTAAACCCGAAGTATTGGATCAACTTTATACTGTCTACTTCATGGTTTTATCAGTAAGTTTCTCATTCGATCATTGGGAGTTGGTATCAACCATACACTTTCCAAAAGCGTATATCATACCTAGGTCTTGATCATATACTTTTCAAAAGTATATATCAAACCTACAAATTCAGTCAAGCTTCCAAAGCGAGACGACCGTGCGCACGGAATTTGATTCTTCCCAATATCTCATGAGTGAGCTCATGTCTTCCGGTTCAGTAACTGAACCTGTATGATCCCTTTGAGAGATCGTATTACTCATATGCCCTTATATGCACACCAGCGCGCCGGTGTGTAGACCTTGATTAGGTCATCAACCTATTGGTCTGCGAAATGTACATACTTAGACATATAGCAACACATCTGTCTCCGGTCAGAGGATGCGTGCCTATATCATGACAGCATACGATATAGGACTTTGGTTATCTCGATCTCGTTAAGTCAACTCTTTGACCTAACTAATCTGACACCTCCGAATCTCTATTCCTATGCAGAGGACCTGCATCATGAGGTCGGTCAGATATCAACCTTCAGAGATAAGGATTGCCATCTCCTACTCAGGCTGGAGATCATCTCTTAATAATCATCTGACGGTGCTTGATGAGTCCTCAATCTAACTCTTTAGATATTCATCCAAGCACCAGCCTCTATGATTCAATAGTTGAATCAACAGCTGTATGATCATCAAGATGGCCATGGTACATAACCCTAATTGTACTAAGGGACCTATTATGCAAATTATGTATTCTTCATTTCAGATTAAGGAGTGAATTGCAATAACATTTATTGCATAATGGCTCGTCGTGGGCTCGCATTTCCAACAGATCACTCCTCCGCACCTCCTCCTTGCTACAAATCCTATGGTTATCAAGATGTCGCCAAGAGGAATGAGATGAACATGCTCTGAGGAGCTAAGAGGCACCAAAGATGATTAATACTCAAGGAAGAAGCCAGAGGGTCTTATTTATAGTCTACAAAAAAGATGGACTTCGATCAAGGGAGATAGACGGGATCTTTGGCCATGACATGAATCTTGGATGTTCCATCTCCACTAATCGCCTGACATGCTAGGGTCGACGATGATGAGATCGAGCGGAAAAAAGGGCGAAAAGGCGGGTTCTGACATGTCGATGCTCGAGGACGAGAGAAGGGGGGTGTTGGCTTGGGTCAACACGTGGAGTCCTTTAGTTGGACCACACAGACAAATAAGAAAGTTCCGAGGATGAAAAGATTAATAACATCAAAAATAAATAATATCTGAATTAATTAAATTTTTATTTGATAAATGTTTATAATTTAATGTAGTATTTTAGTCATTTTTTATTTAGTTTTATGAAGTTTTTTATTACAAGTTAATATTTACATGTAAAATACAGGTATAAAAACATGTATTTTGGTATTTTTTAATTTGTATGATATATTTTATTATTTTATGCATGTATTTATATATTTTTGATTTTCTTTTATGCATATTTATATAATTTTATGGCATTTTTCTGAGTTTGTATCTATACTAAATTAATTATCTATATATACATTATATGTATATATATGTATATTTTACCTATGTATCTAAATGTATGATTTATTTTGATTTTATTTTGATTGTTTTATGGACATTTAATTATGTACATATGTTTCAAATAATATTTAAAATTTTATAAAATAGAAGAATTAAAGGAATATAAAGAGTAAATATAATGACTAAAATATACAAATATATTTCACAATAGGTGCCCAAAACATAAATTTTGCATCTTAAATCGAAATTGAATGAAATCACTTTCATTAAATAGCTTATAAAAATTTATATACAATTAAAGATGATTTTGGTCTATATTGATACAATATGGGTAAGATACAAGCCTGTGAAGTTTTCATTTTGACTTTTCATTTTGTATTTCTCGGGCTCACTGTGCATTAGTTTTCTATGAACTCAAATATATATTTTTCTTTGTCTTTTTATCTACAATTTGCACGTTGAAAGTTTTATTTGTTGAAGTGTAAAAATAGTATTATAAAATAGGTTTCAAATATCAATTATTGATGAATTAAAAATTACTGGTATTGTGTCTTTTATGTACAATTCATCTACCATGACTCCCCTTACTTTATTCCTTGTCGACCGAGTCATCATTATGACTATGTCTAGTTCACTCAAAACCTACGACGTCTCATTTATTTTTCTTTTCTTCCTTTATTCTTTAATTTTGGAATTAAATACATGAACAATACAATATTTTCTACAATTTATGCAACATTTATTTTGATAAATTAATTATACATACATGCTGTTAGCTAGGGATTTAAGTCGAAAATGAAAGAATAAAGGTGGTGAAGTTAGGATTCATCACCATACTCTAAAGTCTTCCTGTGGATATGCTTGGTGTGCCTCTTCTTATCTTTCTCCTTGTTCATCAAGCTATTGTCATATGCATAGTCTTTTAATTCAAGTAATCAGTTTAGTTCAAACTTTCTATTTTTTCTGGCATTCTTAGAATACAAGTTACAAACATTGATTGCTCATAAAGATTTGTAAATTAAGTCCACAGACTGATTGCATGGCTTGCCATAAACTAGGAGGTAGGGAGACATTCCCAAAGGTGACTTTTACAAGGAGCGATAAGTCTAAAGGATCGAGTTGAGCAATTATGATTAGTTCTTCCTATCAGGTCGTACAAGCTTATGAAGAATAGTCTTGATCTCCCATTTTGAACATTTAGTCAAGCCATTGGATTGTGTGTGGTATGGAGAAGCGAATGACGTTCAATATAGTAATTTTGTCATCTTCATGACTTCTTTATTGATAAAGTGGCCACCACCATTAGATATCAGAATCTTAGAACTCCTGAACCTTGCAATGATATTCTCTTTTAGGAATTTATAGACAGTGCGATTGTTGGCGGCTCAAGTTGGGATAGCCTTCATCCAAGGACTAACGTAATAGACAGTGAGAAAAATATATCCAAAACCCTGGTTGTTAGGAAATGGAGCCATCAAAAAAATGTCAGGTATATGATGAACCTCGATTTCATCATATTAATCTCCATAAATTAGAACCCCTTACTTAAATTCTTCAATAAAAACCAGAGTAAAAGATGTGAAAATACAAAAAATGACAAAGTCAAAAGCCACATTATTTTATACTTTTGAAAATGCTCACAAAACTATTTCTCCCTTTGTTGACTTCTTTTGTGTTTTTGGTCAACATAAAACTTGTAAATCTCATCGAGATCTACAACTTTGATGTTTTGAGTTTTTCCAAATTCGACCTCCCCCTATTTATTTTTGTTTTTTTTCTTCTGAATAATCTAGCTGGGCCATGTGGCTCCTTCTGGTTGAGACATATGGCTCGCTTCTCCCCTCATCACGCACCCTCACTTCGGTGCCATTCGGTCGCCTTAAGGAGCTCTCATCGTAGCCGTTGGTCCCTGATCCTTTCTCCGCCCTTCTATCGCCTCCAGATAACATCTCGCACGTCCACGCCCGCTCATTCCTCGCTATTGGATCATTAGATCTAACGTCCAAATGCACCTTCACCCACAACCCATGGATGCACCCTCAATGATTAGATCAGTGTCGCATCTTCACACCCTCCTCTGAATCGTTGGATCTTGAGATCCAACGGTCAATCCTTCGTCGTCCACCTCCCATGCCCCCTTCTCTCCCACGTTATCCACCACGCTAGGCCGTCGTCCCCTTTCAATTTTCTCTACTTCTTGATGTTCCCCTTGCCCCTCTAACCATGCCTAATCAAAACCCACTCCTCCTTCATCCTCGTAGACCACGTATCTCCTCAAGCTCCCCTCTCTTGGGCTCCATATCTCCACTACTAACCACGTCATCCACCTCCTTTAGCTCTAATCTCTCCCCTTCAAATAAGCCATCTCCACCCACCTTCATGCCAGTCCACCTATACGTGGGCCTTGGCCCAGCTCCTCTCCATCTCCCTGTGATAGGGGGAGGTCAATTAAGGTAGCAAAGATGACCTAAGATATCGGTGTTGACCCCTGTCCATAGTAGGATTTTCCTCCGGCCGTAGAACACCAACAAGATACTAAACCGCCATCGGAGTCCAGTGATTACCGGAGCTCCCCTTGGAGCTCGAGCCCGGGCCACCGCGTCCGCCCAAATCTCTAGGTATGCTTCCCCTGCTCCTCTTTATTTTCCTTCTCCTCTCTCATAATTCTTCAGGCAATTTTACACACTTTCACCTTTCATTCACCATAGCATTAGCTTTGCCTTTCCACACTCATCTTCGCACCGCCCATAACTCGCCTTCTCCTCTTCTACATCACCTCAACACCTCCGCCATGCCTCCTCTCCAGTTTACCGGAGATGAAGCTCTGATCTCACATTCCTCCACTCGCACAGGAGCCCAATTCAACAACACTCACTTCGCACTTGCACGCTTTGGCTAGAAATAACATCTACATGTCTTCTACTTCATTGATCGAAACCTTCATCGGATCTGCATTCAAGGGCTTCGTCTTTGACGAGCGTGCGCCTCCATGATGATGTAGACCACCCTGATGGATCCCATACGTTGGAGCTTAATCGACGACATCTCTAGATCCTCCCCTGAGTTCCTAATATTCAAGCACGACCAGTCAGAGCTATGAGCCCATAACTAGAGCCTAACCAAGTCCATCACAGGATTAGGCGACGAGGAGGAAAGTAGCGTACAATTGTCGTCCGATCCTTTTCATCGGACAACCCATAAGAAACTACGTATCTTCACCGAGCCTCAACATCTAGCCTTCAGGTTCGGGCCATCCGAGCCAAGCTAGAGCACCACGTGATGACACGTGGCCCGAGCCTCCGCCAAGCCTTCCGAGCCTAGCACCCGAGCCTGAAACTCCGTCTGAGCTTAGCCTCACGTGCACAGGTTACATGAGGGCTAGGAAAATTACATAGGTGTCCCGCCTACTTCACCAAATTACAAACAAGTCCTCCGAGAACGTGTAGAGCATGCGTGCCTGGGGCTAATCGCACTCGACCCACTCTGAGTTTCAGTAATTGCAATTTAGTCCCCGTATGTATGGGAAGTTATAGTGAATGCCTCATGACTTTTCTTAAATGCATTTATGCCCTTTTAGAGACCTTTTTGTAATGTTTTTCTTTGCTTTCATGCCCTTAGACTTTTTTATCAATATTTTAAGCATGCGATCTCCATTTTAGTTGATTTCAGTCGCGTTTCGAAGCTTATTCTCTTGTCTAGTCATTGGAATGATTTATTTCTTGATTCAACATTTAAAATTTGAATGATTAATTTTAGTGACGTAATGTCATTGCCGTAATAATATCTCATTCCTTGTCTTAGTTCATCCGTGGAATTTGCTTCATAATTGAACTTGAATTTGACGACATTTTTATGGCTCAATTATTTAATCTAGATAGGGCATACTTGTATTTTTATACACTTACATCTCATTGCATTATAAAAATCAAATAAAAAGTATCTCTTGTGCATGCATCCTTTGTTTTCATCTGACTGCATCTTGTGTCTTTGTGCCCTGACCTATGAGTTGTTAATTCATCACTTTATCTGAGTATTTGGAGTCTAATTATGTACAAGAAGCTCATGTCCCTGAGTTAAACCTTAGGCTCACCTAAATAAATAAATTCGACCGCTTGCATTTAATTGACAAATGGACCCAAGTGGTTTTTGATCTATCTGATTTCGCCCGACTGCAACGAATTTCGAATGTTAATCCAACACTTTTAAGAGGGCGATTTCGTAGTTTATCAAATGGCGTCATTACCGGGGACAACGCTCATTTTTTATTTTATTTATATTTTTAGTGTTTGAGTAAGTGAGAGTTTCCAACTTGTTGGTCAAATTGTTCATTTCACTTGTATAGTTTTGATAATTCTCTAATACATCTCTATTGATTTTTTTGTGGAAGTATCCCTTGGTGATAAAGGAGGCAAGAAGCAGGAGCTCCTGTTGCGAGGAGTTGCAGAAACACCATTGGAGAAATGGAAGAGAATTAAGGTCTCACATTTTCCATGCATTCATTGTAATAATCATCTTTACAGTGGTCTTCGGTTGAAGACTCGCGATGGTAAACGAACGAGTGATATTGTGGTTGTGTGGGGCTTTCCCCCACTTGAGTGTCGACTTAGGATCGAGCATGTGGCTCTCTGAGCTATTTCATTTTTCATCTTATGTGTTTGATCGTAGGTAGGACATACTAATTTGATATGCACGTAGGCATCGCTTCTCTTAGACGAAATTAAATCTGTTCTTTCCCGATAATAGAAGAATGCTGGGTGCATATTTTATTGACTTGCATACATTCAATATTTGGTTTTAATTTAGTCTTGTTTTTAAGGAAGATAGCTAAAGGAACTATGAGTTCTCTTCTTTAAAATAGACCACAATTTTATCGTATGCTTCGATTTTTTCTCAACATCCCTTCCTGGACTAATCATCTAGGATTAAATGGAAATTGTGAATGACCGTTAGATGATGTTTTATTTGTGTGCTCATTAAACCAATGATAACCTTTAAGCTAAAATTGGGACTGTTAATGCAATTCGACCAAACTTAATGGAGTAAAAATCATTTTTTGAGGGGGCGGAACATCCTTTTTATGTAGGATATTTTGATTTGACATATCAATAAGCCTTGCGTAAATGAGAATGAAATTACTTTTATCGCTAATAAAAATGAAAAGATAATGACACCCATTTGTTGGTTTCGTATGTGAGTTGGTGAATCAAGGGTGTTGTTTGGTTGATTGATCCTTGTTGATTCTCGATACCCTCCCATAGACCCTAGGTACTCCATTCATCTCCACGGATTCATTTGTTCACGTGCAAATCTATCCTAACCTCTTTGTTCCACTCAGATCTCCCTAAATTCACTTATCCATCTATGTACTTGGGCTATTCTCAGCCTAAGTATAGGGGGACCTGAGTCCCTGTGAATTCTTTACTCATTTATCCTTCTCTTCAATACGTAGTTTATTTTAATCTAAGTATAGGGGGCGTCCTCCTCTATTCCTATATCCTTTCCTATATCTTAACTTGAGGTATGGTTTTGTCTCACTTAGTGCTATGCAGACGTAGCAAAAGTTAATTATATGGGGTATACTGTATATACAATATGTACTTTATCCATAACTCTATTTTGAAAATTTTGAAAAAATTACCTTCTTGGGCTAAACTATAAATTTACTGAACTAAGTTGGATGAAATGTTTTTAAAGTTTAAAAAAAGTTCTCTACTATGTTACATTAGTTTGAAGAAAATATTTTGAAAATGGGTTGAAAATTGGGTTTTACTAGTTTTGAAAAATCGTTTGAAAAATGCTTTGAAAAATCTTTATATATATATGACATTGTTTTGGAAATCTTTTCAAAATTCTATTCAAAATGAGGGTTTAAATGAGTATAACTTGTGTTTCTAAATATTGTTTTTGAGAAAAAATGGAGTTGGTTTAATCTCTTACACTTACACATTTACATAGGATTAGTGATGTTCAAGAACACTTGGTTTAAGAGGTCTTGAGATTTTAAGTTAACCAACCTTAGTTATCAGGATCTTCAACTTTATTATCCACATTTCACTAAATTGGAATATTTGTGTGATATATTGCATGCTTAATCTCTAACCATAAGAATATGATCAACACTTCACATACATGATTGCAATTATGATGAGAGGAATTAAAATTTCACTTGATGGACTGGGATGAGTGATTTGAGTTTGGACTAGATTTAATGATGCTCGAGGATGGGATAAAATCATTGAAGGCTTCATGAAATATAAGTGTCAACGTATTAGCCAGTATGAGAACATGGTTCTTGTACTACCTGTTGATATTTACCTATGTTCCAAGGTGTGGTAAAATAAAAAAATGTTGATCAATGTGCACCAACTCTTGGTAAAAGCAGTGGAGCTAACCAAAAATAATGAAATGAAATATCAATGTTGAAAAAGCTCTCTCCCTATAATGTCAAAATCAAAGAGCTTCCACCAAAGGCGAGCGCTCCCAACCATTTCAACGTGTCTACTGGGACCACTGCTATTAGGACCAAGAGTCGGGCTTGCACCAGAAAAAGGCTCTACATCGCAAATGCTACAAGTCTGGGTGTAGAAGGTATATTAGATATCCAAAAAGGGCATACCCCGGTGTACTTCCAGGAACACAAGTACAAACGACTCCAACTTCTCTTGATGGACACAATGATCAACAACAAAAATATGTGTTGAGTTAATAAGGCACCCAAAAGGATCCTTGTTCCAATGAGAGGGAGAGAAGAAATGACATAATCCTATACCCTCCATCAAATTGGCCCTCCATCAACACTTCTGAGTCTGACAACTAAAGAGACGGTGGATTGATTGTAAAATTTGGATTATTCCCAAGTGTTTAGGATTGGGTTCTCAGGAGAATTTCTTGGATTGGGACCTCGAGTGAAGTCGTGACTCTACTCTTGTTACTGTAATCAATAATTAATTTCATATGCTTATTTTTTATGTATACAAGGAGAGTCTAATAAATTAGAGAAGGTGGATACCTCTTGATTAGATCTTGGTCCAGTTTTGAAATTTTGGATCTCTAAAATCTAGAGTTCTTGAATAGATCAGGTCTTGTCCTCACATGCACAATTAGGGGTTAAATCCAACTCATTCATGTTTAAGTACAGGGGTATGATGAACCTCGATTTCATCATATTAATTTCCATACATTAAAACCCCTTAAATTCTATCAGTAAAAACCAGAGTAAAAGATGTATATATCTTGTTCATATAATAAAGTAAAAATATAAAAAATGACAAAATCAAAAGCCGCAGTGTTTTTATACATTTAAAAATGCTCACAAAATTATTTATCTCTTTGTCTGACTTCTTTTGCAGTTTTGGTCAATAAGAAACATGTAGATCTCATCGAGATCTACAACTTTCATTTTTTGTGTTTTTTCCAAATTTGGCCTCCCCCAATTTCTTTTCGATTTTTTTCTTCTGAATAATCTGGTTGAGCCACGTGGATTCTTCTAGTTAAGACACGTGGCTCACTTCCCCCCTCACCACAATCCCTCGCTTTTGCGCCGTCTGATTGCCTTAGGGCACTCTCGTCGTAGTCGTTGGCTCCCGCTCCTTTCTCCGCCCTGCAATCACCTCCGGATAGCATCTCGCATGTCCACGCTTGCTCATTCCTCATGCACTGGATCATTAGATCCAACGGTCAAACATGCATTCACCCACAACCCTTGGCTGGGACCTGATCGATGAGATCGCGGACGCATCTTCGCTCCCTCCTCCAGACCGTTGGATCGTGACATCCAACTGTAAATCCTTTGTCGTCCACCTCCCACTCCCCCTTCTCTCCCATGTTCTCCATCATGCGAGGCCATCGTCCCCTTCCAATTTTACTCTACCTTCCCAACATCCCCTTCTCCCCACTAACCATGCCCGGTCAAAACCCACTCCTCCTTCTTCCTTGCGGACTAAGTAGCTCCTCATGCTCCCCTCTCCCATGCTCCATATCTCCACTGATAACCACATCATCCACCACCTTCTTCTCTAACCTCTCCCCTTCATATAATCCACCGCCACCCACCTTCACACTAGTACACCTTTAGCGGTCCTTGGCCTAGCTCCTCTCTATTTTCTCGTGATTGGGGGAGGTCGATTGAGGTAGCAAAGATGACCTAAGGCCCCAGTGTTGACCCCTGGCCATGGTAGGCCTTGCCTCCGGCCGTAGCATGCCATCGAGATGCTCCAAAGGGTTGCCGGAGTTTAGAGATGATTGGAGCTCCCCTTGGAGTTGGAGCCTAGATCGCTGCGTCTGCCCAAATCTCTAGGTAAGCTTCCCATGTTCCTCTTTATTTTCCTTCTCCTTTCTTGTAATTATTGAGGCATTTTTACGCACTTTCACCTTCCATTCAACATAGCATTAGCTTCTCCTCTCCACACTCATCTTCGCACCACCCATAGCTTGCCTTCTCCTCTTCTCCATCACCTGAAGATCTCCGCCCTACCTCCTCTCCCGTTTGCCGAAGATGGAGCTCTGGTCTCACATTCCCCCACTCAACAAGACCCCACTTCACCACACTAACTTCGTACTTGTACGCTTTAGTTAGAAATAACATCTGCAGGTCTTCTACTTCATTGATCAGAACCTTCATCGGAACTACATTCAAGAGCTTCGACTTCAATGGGTGTGCACCTCCACGATGATCTAGACTGCCTCGATGGATCCTAGATGTCAGAGCTTCATCAGTTACATCTCCAGATCCTTCCCTGAGTTCCTGACGTTCAACCACCACTGGGCGCAGCTATGAGTCCATCGCCGGAGCCTAGCCAAGTCCGTCGAAGTTGGCACTGAGGAGGAACACAACCTATAGTTATCGTCCAATCCTCTTGATTAGACGACCCACAGGGAGCCACAATCCTTCACCGAGCCTCACCATCCAGCCTTCATGTTCGGCCATCCGAGCCAAGCCAGAGCACCACGTGATGACACGTGGCTAGAGCCTCTGCCAAGCCTCTCGAGCCTTGCACCTGAGCTCGAACCTCCGTCCGAGCCTAGCCTCGCATGCCCAGGCCTTGTGAGGGCTGGACAAATTGTAGGGGTGCCCCGTCGACTTCTCCAAATTGCAAAGAAGTCCTCCGAGCACATGTAGAGCATGCACGCCTGGGGCTTATTGCACTCGACCCCCTTCGAGTTTCAATAATTGCAATTTAGTCCCAATGTGTATGGGTAAATTATAAGGAAGGCCTCACAACTTTTTTAATTGCATTTATACACATCTAGAGACCTGTTCGTAATGTTTTATCTATTTATTTTGAAGTTTTCTTTACATTATGCCCCTGGACTCATTTGTAAATATTTTGAGCATGCGATCTCCGCTTTAGTTGATTTCAAATGAGTTTCAAAGATTATTCTCTTGTCCCAGCTGTTGGCTTGATTTTTTCTTGATTCGACATTTAAAATTTTAATGATTAATTTTAGTGATGTAATGTCATTCCTGTAATAATATCTCATTCCTTGTATTAGTTCATCCGTGGAATTTGCTTCATTAATTGAACCTGAATTTGACTACATTTTTATGGCTCAATTATATAATCTATATAGGGCATACTTGTATTTTCTACACTTACATCTCATTGCATTATAGAAATCAAATAAAAAGTGTCTCTTGTGCATGCATCCTTTATTTTCATCTGTCTGCTTCTTGTGTCTTTGTGTCTTGACCTATGAGTTGTCAATTCATTACTTTATCTGAGTATTAGGAGTCTAATTATGTACTTAAGAGGCCCGCGTCCCTGAGTTCAACCTTTGGCTCGACCATGTAAATAAATTCGACCGCTTGCATTTAATTGACAAATGGATCTAAAAGGTTTTTTATCATTTTGATTTTGCCCAACTACAACAAATTTCATTTGTTAATCAGGCACTTTTAAGAGGGCGACTTCGTGGTTTATCAGTATCTGAATGTATTTTAAGGGTATTGTATCTCTCAATCAAATAGTTTCTCCCATCTTCTGATAGTCAGTGCAATGTTTCAGATATTCTTTTGCATATTTAAAAAGAATCAGCCACCCGAGGTTGAATTGAAGTACTTTCATTGTAATTATTTTCCTAGAATTATGTCCTCCTGATTCTCAATTGTGGTAATGCTCGAGGACACTATTGGATTCCTCTTGAGGAATACATCTTCTCCGGATGCAATATGCTCCATCACGAAAACAATAAGGATCCTCCCATTATTAGAAATGGATATCTGAAAGAACATGTCAACTTTCAACATAGGCCAATCTTGTGGAGTTCTCTCGGAAACAAGATAATTCACAATGAGAACTAGGGGAGCGAGGTAGCTGATAGAATTACATCATCTCGGAAAGTCTTAGTAATGGGTATTATGCTCTATTCAGGAGTGTATCTCTAGTAATCTTGAAAGATGGTCTGCCACCACATTTTTTTTCAATGCTTTTCTCTGATTTCAAGGTCAAACTCATGGAGTAGAAGGATCCATCTTATGAGTCTTTGGCATACTTCTTACTTTGCAAGTACCTTATGGTAGAGTGATGTGTATAAACAATAACTTTAGACCTAAGAGAGTGTGATATGAACATTTTTAGGGTGAAAGTAACTGCTACTAGCACTTTCTCAGTGATGTTATAGTTCTTTTGTGGTTCATCTAATGTCCTGCTATCATAGTGAATAGAAAACAGTAATTTGTCTCTCCTCTGTCCCAAAACTACACCAATGGAATAATCAGAAGCATCGATCATGATCTTAAATGGTAGAGTCCAATATGATGGCTACAGAACACGGGCTTGAGTGATAAATTCTTTAAACTAAGTAAAGTCTTCGAGAACTCTTACATCAACAATAAAATTTGTCTCCTTGCCTAGAAGCTCGATTAGTGGTCAATAAATTTTGTTGAAGTATTTTATGAATATTCTATAAAATCTCATGTGACCAAGAAACGATCGGACTTGATTCAAAGTTGTAGGTTGTTCGATCTTGAAAATCGTATTCACCTTCATAAGGACAACCTCCACGCCACGATTAGATATGACACGACGTAAAACAATTCCTTCAGTCACCATGAAGTGACTCTTCCCCATGAGAACACAAGATTAACTTCACAACATCTCTTCAGTACTCAGTCTCGATATGTAAGGCACTGATTGAAACTATCTCTGTAGATCGAGAAGTCATTCATGAAAACCTCCAGAAAACTATCAACCATATCTGTAAATACTGCCAACATGCACCTCTAGAATGTCATAGGAGAGTTACATAAGCCAAAATGTATTATGTGGAAGTCGTATGTCTCAAACAGACACGTGAAGGTGGTCTTCTCTTTATCTTGAAGGTCAATGCAAACTTGATTGTATCTAGAGTAACTATCTGAGAAATAAAAATCCTCCTTTGCAAAAAGTCATTCAACTATATGGTTGATGAAGTGTAGCCAGAAATAATCTTTATTGGTCATTAGATTCGAGTATCTGTAGTCCATAGAGATGCACCAAGAAGGTAGTACACTAGTTGGAATCTCCTCTCCCTTATCGTTCTTCGCAATGGTGATCCCGGATTTCTTCGGCACTACATGCAGGGACTCACCATTTTGAATCAGAGATGGGATATATGAATCCAGCATACAACCATTTATTAATTTATTTCAAACAACCTCCCAGAGGACAGGGTTCAGGCTACACTGAAATTATAGGGAGGGTTTGTTGTTATAGTCCTTGAGGTAGATGTGATGCGAACATAGTGAAAGGTTGATCCCATGGAGATTTGAAATTTTCCAACCTATCACTTTTTGGTTTCTTTCTAGAACCTCAAGCATATGAGATTCTCAATCCTTAGTCATTTGCAAATTTATGATGATTAGGATCATGTTGCATTCACCAGTAATGAAGGCATACTTCATGTTCAAAGAAAATGGCTTGAGCTCAGATGGAGTTGGAATCAGTCAATAACAACTTCAGCAATTGTGTAGGACAGTGGTGTTAGATCCATTAACTGTAAATTGTCTACCATTCACAATGCAAGATCCGAGTTTAATGCTTCACAAAAGTTTTCTATAATTTCCTCTATTCAAAAAAATCTTCAATAAGTTCTTCTCTTTAGATAAAGATAGGTGGTCAACAAATTTTCCTCGGGAAAATCAATAAAAATGTCATCTACAAAGACTATGGAGAACTCGATTGTAATGTCCACTACTTCCTCAGTAGATAGGAATTTGAGGGTTTTGATTTCATACATGAATAGATTTTTTTCTCTGATTTCATCTAGAAAGTCATAGTCCTCTGTTCTCTGTTGTGTAGGAACGCTCTCATCTGATGCATAATCTGCCAGCTTTGGTAGTTGGATGAACTCGATGGGTACCTTGTTACCACTGGAACGAAAGGTGATCTTTCTGGTGCAATAGACCATCACTGCTTCGTTTGTTTGAAGGAACGAGTTTCTGAATATGATTGGTGTGTGGATTAAAGGAGCCGACGTATCCATGTCTACTATAATGAAGTCCATAGGGAATTACATGTTAGCCATGTGAGCATGAGGTGGAATATTTCTACAATAGATGTTATTGTAATATTTGATATATTAATAAACTTTATTGGTTTATTACACTCCCTGTCTGAGATTAAACGAGTCAATGCACTTATAAGGTCTCTTAGTATAATTAGGGTTATGTACCATGACCATCTTAATGATCATACAATTGTTGATTTATGGTTGAATAATATATGCAGGTTCTTGGACGATTTCTAAAGAGTTGTATTGAGGACTCATCAAGAATTGTTAAACAATTGTTAAGAGATGATCTCTAGCCTGAGAAGAAGATGGCAATCCTTCTCTAAAGTCCGACATCTGACCAACCTCTTGATGTAGGTCCTCTACATAGGAATAGAGTTTCGAAGGTGTCAATTAAGTTAGGTTAAAGAGTTGACTTAACGAGATTGAGATAACCAAGTCATAGGTCGTATGGTATCACGATATATGCATCCTCTATCCAGAGATGGATGTATCGCTATATGTCTAGGTATGTTTACTTGGCAGACCAATAGGTTGATGACCTATTCATGGTCTAGACACTAATGAGATGGTGTGCATACAGGGGTACATGAGTAATACGATCTCCCAAAGGGATCATACATGTTCATTACTGAACCGAAAGGCATGATCTCAGTCATGAGGTATGAAGACCGATCGAATTCCATGCATGCTCATCTTTCTTTGAAAGGATGATAAGAATTTGCAGGTATGATATATGCTTTTGGAAATCATATGATCGATACCAACTCCCAATGGCTGAATGAGAAACTTAATGATAAAACCCTAAAGAAGATTAGCTAAAAGTGATCTAAAACTTCAGGTTTATTATAGGTCTTCAAGTATGCAGGTTGTTGACCTAGAGAGCGTCGACACCGTCGTTACGCCATCCTACTGCCTGATCGACTTCTCATGGATCTCCATATTCTTCGGTGCCCCTCGCTAGTGAAAAATGCATTGGATTTTTTGAGAGAAATCAAGAGATTCATTACTCGGATCTTCGACTTGTAATACGAGAAGCACATCTTATCCACATGCTCACAAGCGTCTCCTCTGTCGAATCAGACTTGAGATGGGAGGTTTCTTACTTTAGAGACAACGATTGTAACCTTGTTTCAAGAGGTATTCTTATATCTTGTTTATGATCTTTATGAAACTATTCAGGATATGTTCCCGAATCATGTGGTTTCATCTCTTTTAAAAAAGTAATTTCTACTATCCTGAGCATCAAGTATCACTAGTCACTCTTGGACTCATATGATGCGATCTTCACGCTTCCGTGATGTGCCAAGGCCTAAAACCTAGCGTTCAAGCTG
The DNA here is from genome assembly GCA_037367405.1 of Ottelia alismoides. Lineage (NCBI taxonomy): Eukaryota > Viridiplantae > Streptophyta > Magnoliopsida > Alismatales > Hydrocharitaceae > Ottelia > Ottelia alismoides. The sequence continues at coordinate 796,000 of JAZKJV010010768.1, read as the reverse complement.
TATCAGAGCCTTTGTTAAAGGTATTGGATGTGATCCAAAGCTTTAGGGAACATGGTTTTTTTATTTCGTATGCACCATGACTAGTTGGTCTACATGAGATGCAACTTTCAGATTATTTTTGTGTTAAAGATGAAAAGTCCATGTCGTATACAAGTTTGGCCAAAAGTTTTATATAATAAAATGTATATAGAATGTCTAAATATTTCCCCAAGAAGTAGGCAATTGTTGGCAACAAAAGTGCATGAATTGAATTTCGAAAAAGTTACTGCAATATATTTTTTTTGCATGTATTCACAAATATTAAGAAATTAGTTTTTGCTTACTTTTCCCTATCATGAAACATGAAATAAACACTTTAACTATGTAGAGAATTAAACCAGTAATTCACTCAAATTTTTTCATGTGATTTCTACTCCGTTTGCCCAATATATTCCATATTCAATGGAGATAGGTCGGCTGGTGATAGGATCATCAAGTCTTCTTGCTTAATGTGTTTATCATTCAATGTAAATTATTATAATTATGAATTTTCTTTGAATAAATTGATGCTTAATATTTATGAAAATAATTGATTAAGCAGCAATGACCATCGAGTGTTTGCTTCATGATAAAATCCTAGTTTATCCTACAATAGTCACGGGACAACTTTTACTTGGAAAACTAAGAACATGGTTGCCTGATATGCTTAGAAATTTAGGATCTTAAATGTGTTTTAAGATTCCTAATAATTTTTAATGATTACTATATATAGTATAATACTGGTCATCAAAGTTGATCGATAAAATCACAAGTACATTGGCATTGTTTTGTTCTTTTGTCAATCGGAATGGTGAAGGTGTATAGTACGGGTATGCTAGCTTGGTTTCTTAATTACCACCATACGTGTCAAGGAAATTCCCCCTCTCTACATAACTCGAGTGTACTGGTAAGATCTATTTTTTTTAGGAAAGAACAACACGAGTAGATCAATTTGTACTCTAATTATTAAAATACAAAATAATACGTACTTGTGATAGCTTATACTATATATTAATATAAAGAAAACCTTAATTCCTTGTTGGTTTAATTGGATCAATAATTAATTTAATATGATTAAATGAATTAAATTCAGATAAAATTAACTCTTTATTATGAATTGAGATATAATTCCCTTGGAATAATTAATTATGTGAATAATATTCATAATAGTTAACTAAAATCCGAATGACATATGGAGGATCATATAAATGCTATTCATGGTCTCTGATAACGACTAAATACATATGTTAATAAGCATTTGTTGTAATACTAGTACATAGTGAATCATGCAGAAGGAGGAGCTAACTTAAATTAATACATGGGAAGTCCTTAGTCGAACATGGTGACACAAGCAATCCGGTGAATCGATTTAATGAACAATTTTTTAACAAAGCGATTTATAGGATGGTTATCATGAGTGAATGCACAAAAAACAAAAGACATATATTTTTAAAACATTTTAGGCAAATATTTTAAATGAAGATAACAATGCAGAAACAACACACACAAATTCACAACACAATGAAGGTCATGAATTTTATTGATTAAAATTTTTAATCAATGATAAGGAATCCAAAAATCAAGATAATGAGGTCTCAATTTATCAACTTTAGTAAAAAATTGATTTATAAGTGTAACATAGAGTGATGTCTCCTTATTAATCAATCGAAGATAAACTAATCAGGAATACAAATCAATACAACAATTATCTTATTCAGTTAATTAAGAAATTTATGGATTCAATTACTTGAATATTGCACAATATACCAATTTCTATTCAAGCAAGGAGTAAAAAATATCAATAGAATTCCCTATCAATGGATGCATGAAATAAGCATTTTTATAAGTGTTATTCAAGATACAATCCATGGGCATAATCGAGATAAAAACAAGGTATTTTATTTCAAATAGATCCAAAATTTTGGAGTACATTGCAATTATCGTAAATTTCACGTGATATTATGTAAGTGTTACAATAATAGAAGAACTTATCTGCTAATCAGGAAAACTGGAGGGTTGGCACTATAATCTTCCCCTCACATGTGCCTGACATGAGACTTGATAGGCTCGGATATAGTCCTAGGGATGCACTCAGATGCTACGTGGCAGCTCAAAGTAGGCTCGCGGGCAGGCTTAACACACAAGCCTTGGGAAGCGTTGCTTTGGGAGAGCAGCACATCGTAATTACACCTTCGGATCTTGACCAATATGGGGAGATCAATGGTGGATTCTACTCGTACATTATTCTCCTCCTCCACAGGTGGCGAAGCAAGGAATGGTCTACAGTGATGGCTAAAACGCTCCTCCTCACTCCTCAAGGAACTCCGAAGGTCATGTGACCTCCTTGATGTTTCCATGACGTCAAGGCTAAGTTGAGGAAGAAGATAATGTCCTTGTAGAGCTCTGTTAATGAAGTACTTTCGATGAAGAAGAAAGAGATCATAGCTACATCGCATTCTCCGATCAATGAGATCAATAGTACCTACATGTGTTAGACAAATGAAAGTGAACAAAATGCATAACTCGTGAAGGAGGAGAGGGTACTGAAACGGGTGTATGACATGAACCCTAATGGGTTCCAGGCTGAGACGATGCCTACAATGCATCATGGTGGGAACAAGCTTGGAGAAGTGGATTCGTAATAGGGAGGATAACACGTTGATGTTGGATTTGATGAGAAGGAATTAGATGTTTTAGATCAGAGATTAATCAAGAAATTGATCTTATAAAAACTGGCCCACTATGAATAATAACAACACTAGATGAACTCCTACCTAACAGATGCAATTTGGATAGGGGAATGGATGAATACCCATGCCTAAGACAGATCTTAGAGTCTTCGGGGATCTTTGCTACAAGATCCTGGCCAAGAATCTGAGCTTAATCAATCGCATAAGTGGCTGAAACACGACCAATTTTGCAGAGGATCTCGCCAAACTTGTATGATTGTCATCACATTCAATCAAAGCCTCACACTATCACTGGAGGTTGGAGAAGCTAAGGAACAAGTCTCCAAATGGTGGATGTAGACGGAAGTTGGTCAGAGGAAGAGTTTTGGGAGGGAGTAAGTTGGTGGTTTGAGACTCCAGGCGGAAGTTTCAACCACCGCCAATTGGAGAGAGAGAGAGAGAGAGAGAGAGAGAGAATGAGGGGATTTAGGAAGTTGGCGTGGATAAGGGATGAACGATGAGGCTCTTGGCGGAGGAAGTTGGTAAAGGACTATCAGAGCCGACTGGGATAAATAGGAGAAGTTGATGATGAACGAAGCAATGCATCATTTGGAGAAGGTGGGGTGAGAGTTTTACGATGACTGGGAGTCGTTGGATCAAAATCCAATGGTTCTGGTGGAAGGCAAACGATGCAAGGAGATGCGGCCATCTGGGCCGTCCTAGAGGCACCACGTGGCCCAATAGGAATTAGGAGAATTGAAAAAACATGAGATAATTATAAATAAAATAGTTAGGGGTTGAATTTGGAAAAATAATGACAATGAAAGTTGTAGATCTCGATAAGGTCTACAACTTTCAGGAAGAAGTCAATGAGACAAGAGTTCATCTATACATAGAAAAAATAAATACATGTTAAATAATATAAAAAAATTTTTCCTTTTATTTTTCTTTCATTTTTTTGTATTTTTATTTTATTTTATATTTCTCTATTTACAATATTATACTAATTTTTATTTGATTTTTAATGAGAAATAAATACATAAAATAATTCCACAATAATAAGGTTATATAATGTATATTAATTAGTGTCAATTATTTACAACATAGATTATTATCTAGTGTTAATAGGCAATCAATATTGGCGAATAGCTCAAGTTTAAAGAGATAATATTATAAAATAAATTAGATAAATATGGGATTTATCACCCCCTATACTTAATCTAAGCATGTCCTCGAGTAGATAAATATAGAATCAATTAGAGAATTAGCATAATTCGTGAGATCCCTGACATGTCCGTGTGAATAGACAAGGCTCGATTTGACCTTGAACACTAAGTTTTTTAAAATCTTAAGACTCTAAGTTGATCTAAGTATTAATAAAAAGGAATTCAACTCCTCCAATTGCCAGACTCTCATGATACATATAACTAAGAAGTATGACTTTTGATTGCATCCACAAGAGTATAATCAAGACTTCACCTAAAGTTGCAATCTCAGAAGCTCTCTTAGGGACCTAACCGTCAACACCAGGGAATATATATAGTTTTGCTTCATTCCACCATCTCTTTAGTTTGTTGGACTTAAAATGTATAGATAAAAGGCCAGATAATGGAGGAAAATAGGATTTTGTCAATCTTTTCTCTTCCTCTCATGGGAACACAATTTCTTTCAAGTGAACTGCTCAACACATTTATAAACTTTAAGCGTCAATCAATGTGTCTGTCAAAATAGATTGACCCATATATACTTGTTTTCCTGAGAATACATCGAGGTACGTCTTTTAAAGTATCTAACATACTTGCACCAAGAATTGTAACTCTAATGATGTAGAGCCCTTTTTGAGGTACTATCCCAAATCATAAAAGCCTAATGATTTGGTCCAAGTGGACACTTAAAACTTTGCAGTGCACGCCTTGAATATAAGCTCATATGATGTAGCTTTTTAATGTGACAAGCTTTTCATTATTTCCATTTTTGTGAGGGAACTTCCACTCTTTTTGGCTATCTCCATTGCTTTTACCAAGGATTGGTGCACACTGATCAACTTATTAATTATATATCATCACATCCTGTTACTTTAGGTCAAATTCAAAAGATAGTATGAGAACATGTACCATATTGGTTGAATTGCTCATACTCAGGATTCATGAAACTGACATTAATCTTATCCATCCTTGAGTATCATATGGATCAAGTCCAAATTCAAGCCTCAAATCCCAGTCCCTCAAGTGATACCTCAACTCATCTCAATCATGAATACAGTCGTGCATGTGATATGATAGTCAAATTCTCTTAAGGGAGATCAAACATGCAATATAACACACATATCTTCTAACTATGGATATGTGAATTTTTAAGTCCAAGACCCTAATGATTACGATAAGATAACTCTAAGTCTATGGACTCCATGAACCCGATGTTGAAGATCATCTCAAGCCTTAGATGCATAGTGAAAGTGTCAAACAAACACCAATTAATAAATTAGCAAGTTATTTACAAAAGAGTTAAGGAACTAACATTATTAAGACAAGAACAAGACAATGGGTACCCTCGACAGAACAACACAGAGACAACATAAAGGACAACACTAGGATACCCAACACCTCACTACAAACTTCAGCTCCTTAAAAATCAAGATTGAATTTTTGAGGTTTGAAATCATACGCTACCTTATGCTTTATTTGCTTCTTCCTCTCAGATAACACGTCAGAATCTGAATAGAAAATATCCTCTTCGACTTGAAATCAGAATCTTCTAGAATGATGTCATTCTTCCTCAAAAGTGATGTCCATGTCTACACATGAAGACACAAAAATTTCCAAGATCATGGAAGACGAATCAAACCCTTGGATCATGCAATACACTTCTCATTTTCCTCAAAAGAGAAACTAGACACACAAGGATGACCCAACTTAAAAGAGGGATGATAATTCAAGAACTAGATATCCTCAAGAAAAGGTGTTGGTACCTCAATGTCTAATTCCTCTATTAATAAATCATGTTCCTTGATTGGCACAACTCTTTTTAATGAACTCTTGATTAATTTTATCATCCAAAATAACGAGTTGAAATCAAGACTTTCCTCCAAGTTGAACTTGAAAAACTCTAAATCAATACACCCTTATATAGACTAGGGACAAGACAGTTCACTAAACTATCACAACCTCTCGGGAACATAAAACACTAAAGGAGACTAAAGAGATAATACAAAATTGATTACTTTTTTTTATTATTTTTTACTTTTTTTTATTTTTTTAAGTTTAATTACAAGAGTTATGTTAATTCTCAAACACCCATAGGTTTTGAAAATAATCTTGAAAACTTTTTACAAACATTGTCATATAAATATATGTTTCCAAAAATATTTTACAAATGATTTTTCAAAACATGTCAATCCATATTTTCACAAACCACATAAAACAATTGAAAACCATGTCATATATATATATATAATTTTCAAAATCATTTTCAAAACATTTTGTACAAATAAATTCCAAAAATATAATCCCAAAAAGTATGAAGAATTTATAAAATATTAGGTATGGCTAAAGTATATATGTAATATATACGGTAGACCCCCTGATACTTAACTTTTTCTATGTCCTCATAGGACAAAGTGATATGAAGTCATATCTCAACTAAGTACTAAAGAATGCTAGAACTGATGAACAAAATAATACAAGTGTGGGAATGAGAAAGAATAAGTCAGAATGAATAAACAGGGATGGCCCCCACTATAAGTAGATTTTGCAAAAATTTTGGAAAAATGTAAGTAAAGAAAAAGAGGTATATACATAGAAGAGACCGAAGAAAAAACGCAAGAATAAATAATGAATAATGATTGGAAGGAATCCCCTTATACTTATGATGGAAATAGTTCTACGTATTGGTAGGAAAAAGAATCAAAGTCAAAGGAAATGCATAAGAATGAAGTCATAAAGAAGAAGAATTTACTGGTGCTGAATTTTTTGATATGAATCTATAATGATAAGCATGCTTTTTCTAAGAAATTAGAAATTGAATCACTAAGCATGTAGTGAATCAGTTCAAGGGAGTTAATACTTAAGAAACTACTCGTTAACCAAGAAGGAAGGTGCTTTCTTTGAAAGCTCTGAAATCTCAACACTGTCATTTCCATGCACTTCCGTAACTATCTAAGGACCCTTTCACTTTAATTTAAGTTTCCCGTGGAAAATCATCAACTTTGCATTAAACAACCATACCTTTTTTTCGGGACAAAGTGTTTGCATTTGATATGTGTATCATGCCTCTTCTTAACTTTGTCCTTATAGTTCGATCTATTGTCATATGCTCAGCTGTGGATTTCCACTAACTCATTTAGGTCAAGGTCTCTACACAACTCCCCTAAGTGACATCTCCAGCTAATCTTCTTTATTGCCCACTCAAATTTGTAAACTAATTCAGCGACCAAATTACAAGGCTTTTTGGTTATGATCCAAAAAGGTGAAGCACCAAGAGGTGCCGTATAAGCCATCTTACAGGCCATTCTTTCTATCAGGATGGACTAGCTTTTGAAGAATGCTCTTCACCTCTTTATTTGAAACCTCTGCCATGTTGTTCGATTGTAGGTTGTAATGACTAGTTTCTCTATGCTCAAAACCATAGTCCTTTGCAAACTATTTCTCTTGTCTATTCACAAAATGGCTACCCCCATAAGAAATCAAAACTCTAGGTACCCAAACCGTGAAATAATGTAATCCTTTATGGACTTGCAAACAGTCCTACTATTTATAGCTCGAGTTGAAATAACCTCCACCCATCTCAACAAGTAATCTAACACTAACAAGATGTACTCAAAACCTTGGATATTAGGGAAGGGACCCATGAAATATATACCCCTAGCATAAAAACCATAAAAAATCACAGGCTACATGTGCATCTCATCTCTAGAGCCAACAATCCCTCCCATCCTTTGGAAAATAGGGCACAACCGTACAAAATCAGTGGCATCTCTAAACAATGTCAGCCAAAACAAATTACATTGTAACACCATGTGTATAGTCTTTTTTCATGAATGGTGTCCTCCGGCCTCAAGTGAATGATAATACATGAGGATACTACACTATTTCTCTTAAGGAATACACCTCCTCCAAACACAATGCGATCTTCAAAGAAAAGGAACGGATCCTCCAGTGATATTTCCTCAAAGTCGACTTAAGTCGGTCTATACTGCTCCTAGTCCAAGCATGGGGCACTTGCCAGGAGGCAAGGTAGTTCACCATGTTGGCAAACAATGGAAGTGATCAACAAGACATATTGACTCATCTGAAAAGGTTTCTCGAATTGGCTCGGAATCAGGGGAATCATTTGTCTCAATCCTTGAAAGATAATCAACCACTACATTCATAACTCTAGGTTTGTCTTAATTTCTAAATCAAACTCCTAGAATAACATTATCCAACTAAGAAGATTCTCCTTCGCACCCTTCTTTTCCATGAGATACCTAGTGGCTCATCAATATACACTGTCGCTTTAGAGCCAAGAATAACATACCTAAACTTCTCTAAAGCCTAGACTGTGGCAAGCATCTCTTTTTCGATGACTATGTAATTTTTCTGTGTTGGGTCCAAAACCTTGATTGTATAGTGAATTACGAATGGAATATGACCGCACCAATATCCTAATATGGATCCTATAGAAAAATATGAAGCATCAGTTTTGATCTCAAAAGGAAGAGACCAATCAAGAGCCTACAGAATCGGCGAGTCACATATCTTCTTCTTAAGGAGCTCAAAGGCCTCAAGAAACTTGCGATCAATAAAGAACTCTGTGTCCTTTCCTAAGAGCTCTGTCAGGGGTCGAGCAATCTTAGAAAAATCCTGAATAAATCACCAATAAAATCCAACGTACCCTAAAAATGACCGCATTGACTTGATGTTGGTTGGCGGATCAAGTTTCGTGATCACATCTACTTTGGCAGGGTTAGCCTCAATTCCCTTTTTGGAGATGACGTGCCCCAACATGATACTCTCCTTAACATAAAATGGTTTTTCTCCCAAGATAGTACTATTCACCTCTCTACACCTCCTTAGGACTCGGTACAAGGGCACTAAACAACCATCAAATGAATCACCATGGACCGGGAAGTTGTCCATGAAGACCTCCAGGAAATCTCCTACCATCTCAGCAAACACAGCAATCATTCATCACTAGGAAGTACGTGGAGCATTGCATGGCCCAAAAGGCATGCGCTTGAATGCGTATGTGTCCAAAGGACATGTAAAAGTGGTCATTTCTAGGTCCTCAAGGGCGATGGTAACTTGATTGTATCCTGATTACCCATCAAGAAGATAGAAGAGCTCTTTCCCCACTAATCTCTCCAAAATATAATAATAAAAGGTAAGGGAAAGTGATCTTTCTTGGTTGCAGCATTCATGCATCTGTAATCGACACAAACATGCCATGATGTAGGGTAATCGTGTCGCGATCTCAGCTCCCTCCTCATTGGTGACCTTCTGAATTCCCAACTTCTTCGGGACAACATGTAAATGGACTAACCATTTGGAGTGAGAGATTGGGTAGATAAAATACGCTTCACACCATGGTTCAATCTCTTTCTTAACTACTTCCTGTAGATTTGGATTAAGTCTCCTCTGGAATTCACTAGAAGGTTTAGCATTATCTTCAACATATATGCGGTGTGAACAAAGTATAGGGTTTATACTCATGAGATCCGATACAGTAAAACCTAAAGCCTTACGATTTATCTCTAGTATGTCTAACAACCTAGTCTCCTGCTCTACAGTCAACCTGGAGTTAATGATGATAAGAAACTTATTCTTTGGTCCTGCAAGAAAGGAATACTTCAGTGAAGTAGGAAGTGGCTTCAATTATTGCAAAGAAGAATCGTATGGAACATCACGTTGAACGACCACTGAATCTAGATCTGTGATGCGTTATAGAGATGAATCCTCTGTAATTCTGTCCACCAACTGAATTGAAGAATAAGGAGTCTGATCGCCAAAGAAACACGGTAGTTCGACCAAAGTTGTGTCCGACCCATCATCTATTTCCCTTGATTGTTCTAAAATAGAAGGAACAGACAAGTCCAAAGGGGCTTAAAAGTCACCATGGAAATAGGGTGATGCAGAACTTAAGAAATGTGTCTCAACAATTGCATTGTATAAACTATCCTTTTCAGATGACAGGGTCTCGCTCTCTACTATCGGGTTCTGACTCTGAATCCTAACTATGCCAACCACATCATAGTCTTCCTATGATTATGATGAGAAATGTATGATAGACTCTGAATCAGGTCGTCGCCATTTCATTTGCTTCATTTGTAGTTCCACTTCTCCAACTAGAAAATGAAACTTCATCATCCTTGTCTGATAATCGAATGAAGCTCCAATGATCCTAAGAAAAGGTTACCAGGGATGATTCTCTCCAATGATTGGGGATGTCCATGTTAAGGACAATGAAGTCAACCCAATAATCTTGTCTCTCAGTAGATATAATGACATTCTTGATATCACCCCTTAGCCTTTTTCAACGACTTATCTGTGAACTAAAGTAAAGATCTAGATTTGCATAAGGATCCCAACTTTAGTTTCTCATACAAAGCATAGCGTAACAAGTTGATTGAAGAGACATTACCTAGGAGAGTTTGTGCAGACACTATGTCATCGACATGACTAAGCACATATTGTGCGCATAAATATCTCTTCTTCTTTGTAAAATGTTGGTTCTTGGGACAAAATGTAGTGGAAACCAAGAGAACACGTGTGTTGACATAACTGTTCGATTTCTTCCTTGTAGTTCTATTATGTATGCATCTCACTTACAATATTTCTGAAATGCAAGATGATTGGCCACACTCCTCAAATGGCACCTTAACCATAATGTCATCTCTACAAAATCGTGCCATTTCGGGATCATCTTTTTGAATCTTATTTACGATGATCTTTCCTACTATAAGAGCACGGAGGAAAGGGATAGCTAAAGAAGAATGTGAAGACTCAAAATCAAAAAAAGAAACATGCACTTTATTATTCTTAGGAACTGAGTTTTTCACAATTGAATTTTTTACATTTAATTTGGAATGAAAAACTGAATCATCTACTATAGGTTGGGTAATGCTTGATGAATGTGCATTCTCCCTATCCGAAGGTGTAAGGTCCTCCCTAGACTCTGAATTTGTTGTTTGGCGTGCTTATCTCATCCTCCTCTCTCTTCTTCTTCTCCTAGATGTCTCTGATAGATGCATGGCTTCATCATCTTCTAAAGTCTCTTCATCTTTAGCCTTAGAGTCAGTCCTCTACATATCCCTTGCCGATTAGGTACGACCGTGGTCCGTCCACTCCTGAGAGACATATGATTGACACAATCAAACGGACCTATTTCGTGCTCAGATTTGTAAGAATATGAGTAGTATACTTGATCAAAAAATTGTTGCTGCGGTTGAGTCCTGTTCAGGCTGTTGGGATTATCTTGGACTTGGGCGAGAATGGATGTAGAAGGAGCAGTGCACTCGTCGTGTAAATGAGAAAGCCGGTTGAGATAAACCCTCAAATCTTGTACCTCATTCCTATAGAAATGCAGCTCCTCAAGAATTTGTCTCTGAAAATCAATGGGACCTGAAGATGAATGTCGTTGTTGTGAAGTAGGTAATAAAGAATGTGAATATTGGCCCTGATGGCCATGGAACTGCTGATATTGGGTACGATGTTGAACAGGTGGACCCTGGTGGCTTGAATGCCAACAGACGTACTATTGTCGCTGCTTCGGTTCCAGGGAATAAATGACTCCAAAGCTCTATGGTGCTGGAAGAAGTGTATGAGTAAATGATGTGTTTTAGAAGTTTTGGGAATGCTTGTAGGAGAAATGGTCCCCAGAACTCCCCTACCTGGCAGGGTCATTGGTATACCACACCCCATTTACCTCCCAGACCTGTAAAGGCTCCTAAAAAACTGTATCCGCAAAAGGTGGTTGCTGCTAACAAGAATGGGCAAGAGACTCATCCTTCACCCATGGTTTGGGTTTACCTAACATCTACTACTCGTGAATATGGTGAACACGGTATACGGGAGCCGCAGATGCAGTCATAATAGGTACCATCATCTTGGATAACTTCTTCGACAGTTCCACCATCTGTTTAAGCAATTTGGATAAGTTGTTGTCCAACTCATCAATCTGCCTATCGATCCTCTCAACTATTATAAGTTTGTCTGCTATAATGCCCATGTCCAAAGGATCCACTATAGCCTTCGCTCCCCTACTTGATAAGAATGGTACGGGGGTCTCTAATTGATACCTCCCACACTGTAAAGGCTCCTTAGAAACTGTATCTACAAAAGGTGGCTGCTAACAAGAATGGGCTAGAGACTGGTCCGCCACCCATTGTTGGGGTTGCCCTGACATCTACTACTCCTGACTATGGTGAATACGGTATACGGGAGCCGCATATGCAGTCACAACAGGTACCATCATCTTGGATACCTTCACCAAAAGTTCCACCATCTATTTAAGCACTTTGGATAAGTTATTGTCAAACTCATCCATCCACCTATAGATCTTCTCAACTATTGTAAGTTTGTTAGCTATAATTCCCATGTCAAAAGTATCCACTATAACCTTCGCTCCCCTACTTGTTAAGAATGGTATGTGGGTCTCTAATTGAGCTATACTAGTGGTCTGTGCTCTACTCATTTAAACCATCTGCTCGAACAGCTTTTAGACTATGTTCGCACCTCGTGAAGTATAGCTTCCTCCACAAGCAACACTAACCAAACCCTATACCTCAGGGTGTAAACCACAATAAACAAATTGAACATGGATGGTAGGCTCTAAGTTGTTCAAGGACACTTCTATAAGAGATGTTTGAATCTCTTCCATGTACCACAGAAGGCTTCATTGGTAAGTTGGGAGATACTCGTGATGCGTGAGTGCATAAAATTAGTTCTACTCAAAGGGTAAATCTTCTTCAAAAAGTGGTCCTTTAATAGCACAAAGGTAGTTATAACTACTCACATGCTCTTCATCCAATAATCAACCTTATCCTTTAAAGAAAAAGGAAGGGCTTTAAGCCTAATGTAGTCTTGGCTAACCCTAGAATGTCTAAGGTTAGACCAACTCAAAGTACCTAAGGAATGAATACGGCTCCTCATGTGCATTCCCATGAAAATGAGGCAACAAACTCAAAAATTGCGGCTCAACTCATATTCTACATCAGGCTCGACTAGGCACAACTAATTGACCATCTAATACTGCCTAGGGTTTATGCCGCATCCATAGGTGTATCTCTACCAAATTGTATATGGCCAAGTTGTGCTCTCATAAGTGCTTGGTTTTGCACTGATTCTGCTAGCCCAACCAGTACTACATGCATTGGGTCCTCTCGTTCTTCCTCTTCTCCATTCCGTCTCTTAGGATGTATCTTAACTATATATTCATCACCTTCATCAGAGAAAGGATTAGAGTGATATCTAGATGGAGATAATGAAATTAAATCAACCTCACCAAGGCAATGATCTTCCTCGTCGAGTAAAGAAGAAAAAGGATTAGCTGTGATGTAACAACCCCCAAGAGTGAATCATTATACACTAATTTGAAACAAAAGGTTATATGTAAACTAAGATGGTCCAGTTAAGAAAGAAGAAGGCGGCTGGACCTATTAAGATGTAATATTTTGGCGGTTCAACGATAAGGTCGCAAAGTCCGAGCAAATATCCAACCAATTATCCATATTTGAGTTTTAAAAGATATGATATTTGAGCACACTTGATACAAAAAGATTCTAGTATTGCTGGGCACATCAATGTGTGGAGTTACTCAAAGAAAATAATCAATACAAACCCCTTTGAATTGATTCACCAATGCAACACTGAAGGGTTGGGATGATTCAGAATATTCTTATGAAAGCTCACATGTGTGGTCACTTAAGGTAGTTCAAGTTCAAGCCGATGGAACACACCAATAAGAAATAAGACTACTTCTTCTAATGATCGAAGGCAAGTGCATGTAGAAATAATAGAACCCTAAGAGGGGGTCCATGCGCTTAGGTCACAAGTCCAAGGATTTTCGGCTCTATTCCTTAAGGCTACGTCCTCACCCACTCTATCTAGAGGTAAGTACCTGCAAACAATGAGGGTTTTATTGCCCATAATACAAGCCTGATTTTATTCTAAATTAAATTAGGTAAACTTGCATAATTTAAGACCTAATATTAAGAGATTAGGTTATCACTTGAATTAATGTGAGCACACAACCATCGTCTACTAAACAATCCCTTTTCCTTTTAATCCTAAGTTTCAAAAAACTGAGGGAGGAGTCGAAAAAACGAATGCAACAAAAATTTATGATGAATGCTTTCATTTAGAGATAATTGCAACGCTTCCCAGCACTTTCCATGTGGATGCATAGAATCAATATATAAAAACTAGCTAATTGAGGCAAGTAGAAAAACCATACATAAGCAGAAGTTCTATTAGCTGTGAAGAAATTAGTTTATTTTTTACTAAGTAGAATGCATGTTATGTGCATCTATGAATCTCCTAATATTTTTGCAATTATGAATTTTATGAGATCAAGTTGTGTGTCCTAAATTATGATAGACAAATAATATGAGAGAAATAATCAGATAGTTATATCATCAACAATAATTCAAGTAATAAACAAAATAATCAAGATAACAAAATCGGCTCACGATTATTGTCCTAAAAATTCTCCAAGTAAGTATTTTGAACTACAATTAATCATTAAACTTGTCGCGTCCCCAACAATGGAGCCATCTAATAAGTTGCTAATTATGTGTCTTAATAAGCACTCATTATAAAACGTGTACTTAGAGAATCATGCATAACTAGGTCGAACGTCTCTATGTAGAGGATCTAGCTTGAATTTATACTTGGGAAGTCCAGGTCGAGCACAGGGGCATGATCGATTCAGTGAAATGATGTAAAGATCAATTATTTAATAGAGCAATTTATAGGATGATTATCATGAGAGAATGCACAAAACACAAAAGAGGCATATTTTTAGAACATTTTTATGCAAAATAATTTAAATGAATATAGCAATGCACAAACAACACACAGGAGTTAGCAACATAACAAAGATCCTGAATTTTATTGATTAATTTTTTACTCAATGATAAGGAATCTAAACATCAAGATAAAGAAGTCCCAATTCATCAAGTTTAGTCGAAAATTTATTTATATATGTTTCGTAGAGGGATGAATCATTATTAATCAATCAGGGATAAACTTATTAGGAATACAAACACTAATCAATACAACAATGATCCTAATTAGTTAATTAGGAAATTTAGGGATTCAATTACTTGCATATCACACAATATACTAATTTCTATTCAAGCAAGGAGTCAAAAATATCAATAGAATTTCCTAGCATTGGATGCATAAAATGGGCACTAAATTATTAATCTAAACACACCAACACATAGAGAATTAAATCAGCTTTCCAATGTGTAAAGCCTTGAACTTGGCATATCTCGGATCCTATATAATAAAGATCCGGCTCGTAAAGAGGAAACCGGTAGAATTTGTTTCGTGTGAATCGGACTTCGTTTCGATTTGTTATGAATTTCGGAAGAAAGAGAAGTAAGGAAGGCTAAGATGTCATTAATCCATAATGACTGTCATTAAGACTAATTAAACATGATTAAAGAAATTAATGACGATTGAAAGCTACTAATGATCATTAGTAAACACTAATCAATAGTTAACAAAAGATATGCGTAAGCCGCGAAAGTTAATCACGATTAGTATTAATTAAGCGTCATTAGCGAATCTAGAATCCTCTAGAATGTTCTAACTTAAGCTCCAAGTTTGGGATAATTTTTGGCTAAAACCATGGGCCAAAACCATGGGCCGCTAAACCATGGTTAAGGTCTAAACCATGGTTTTCTACCATGGTTAGTGGTTTTCTGGGGCCTATAAATAGACCCCCCCTACCCATTCATTCTCTACAACTTACACTACCACCACCCCAAGGGCTAGGGTCGAGAGGTTGGGAGGAGGAGTGGGAGGCGAGGGAGGAGCGCTAGCGAAGCGCTGCCGGGAGAACGAGGAGAAGAAAGGTATGATCCTCTCTTAGTTTCTTCGTAAGCTAGGCTTTCAATTCATACTCTTGTTCTTCCAAGTTTTGTTTTTGATTCATATTTCTTTCCGATTCGTTTTCCTGTTGTGGTTCGAGGAGAAATCTGTGTAACACCCTACTTAGGTGCGGGCGGCTATGCACGTCAGTGACCCTGTGATTCGTCACACGTTCACTCATCTAAGACGCGTGGTGTCTACCGATTCTCCATCGATTATGTTTCTATTCTTCGTATTATGCTTTTATAGTTATTTCGATGGAGAAATCTGTGTAATACCCTACTTAGGTGCGGGCGGCTGTGCACGTCAGTGACCCTGTGATTCGTCACACGTTCACTCACCTAAGATGTGTGGTGTCTACCGGTTCTTCATCTCTTGTTGTTGAGTATATTCTTTTAGTTTCATTGTTATTTTCCTCTCGATTGATTTTATAGAGGAAACTCTTTTCGTTTTTTGAAATATGTCCCGATATAAGGGGAAACTCTGCCGAAATTTTCCGAGAAATATGTCCCGATATAAGGGGAAACTCTGCTGAAATTTTCCGAGAAATATATCCCGATATAAGGGGAAACTCTGCCGATTTTTTAAGAGAAAATATGTTCTTGACGTTCTTCGTGTTCTTCGCGTTCTTCGTTCGTTCTTCGCGTTCTTAACATGTTCTTAGCGTTTTGATACGAAAAATGAAATTCGATCTTTTCAGGAGCCTTAAATTAGCCTTTCTAAAAACGAAACTCGATAAAGCCTTGCATACACGAGAGAGAGCTCGATTAGGTAACGAAATCCTTCTTTTTGATGTTGGGCTTTCATACGAAATTATTGAAATTCTTGATTTAGTGTTCTTTGCTACGAAGAATCCTAATTTTGGCTATTTTTGAAAAAGTCTGAAGAATTGCTTTGTAATTCCCACTAAAATAAGATTTACACATCAAATTGATGTGTTGGCTCTGAAAGTTAGGGTTTGGGAGTTAAAATAGGCGTAAATAGGAGTATACATATGGTTATGAATAATATATATGTGAGTCGATACCAAGTATTGCGGTTTATGCAAATCAAAGACTTAACGAAAGAATTACATCATGTGAATTGGTGTGATTTGAGTTGGATCCTGAAAAGGATCATGTGTCACGATAAGGATGACTGGGAGTAGTACTACAGGTCGGGCATGCAACCTGTAGGTTGTCGGAAGGAACCCGTACTGGCATTTCCCTACCTAGGTGGTACACGGTTGTCCTGTTATGATAAGTGCGCACAAATTGAATGTTTTGCAACGCGTGGTACCAGGAGCCAATATATTCGGGTTGGAACGACGGAAGATGTGGTCGTGTCATGTGGAGGCACGAGTGGTTCAATAGCGGCTGGGTCACGATAACATGTATTTAAAGCCGCTAGGTTATATGATTAAATGTTAGCCTGAGGTTTTAAGCAACCGAGTCCTCGAGGACGGTGTGCTCATTTGATTTTCCAGGCTGAGGGTTGAGACCCTATTTAATAAAAGAAAAGGAAATTGTCAGGGTAGTATTGGAGGATTGGTTGAGGCGACGTGCGGCGGCATAAGCTTACCAAGATCAACACAATCTCCAATCCCGAAGCATCCACAGCTTCGGAGTCCAAGAATGGTGGGGTTCCCCTGGACTAATCCCTGATGTGGAATAGAAAGGAATAGAACTTAAATTAATAAAAAGGAATGAAATTTTGTGATATCAAGTTTTGAAAAAAATTACACAATTTATTTGCTTTTCTCTTCTTCGTTACTTAGCATTCGCTAATTTTTATCCTATGATTTATGAAAAACCCAACAGGTATCGGTGAGCCATAGCAAGGACTTTAAAAATTCATCCGGCTTACATACTAAACATCCAGCCAGCCACAGTATCTTTACTCTTTAAGGTAGTTAGTAATCTTTTGTATATTTTCCTTTCAAGCTGATGTACATGTAATGGTTATAGTGGGACAATGTATCCTCTAAACTTTATTTTGTGAATGGAAAAGTGTTGAAATACTTTCTTCCGAGTATTTTTATTTGCAGTATATTTCTGAATGTTAGTTGTGATTGCTGAATAAATTATTGCTGAGTAACCAGATCCGGATATGGGAGGATCCGATGGCCCAGGAAACGGGGCCGTGACAGATTGGTATCAGAGCCCGGTTACTCCAGTAATTTATTTAGTAATTAATAACTATGAGCGGTATTCAGAAACTAAGGTTGTATTAAGATCCTTTGATCTTAATAAATGACTACAGTACCATTCACAAGTCATTGTCCCTGATGTACATCATGCTAAGACATATAGGATCTGACTTTTAACCTTAACACATCCCAGGATCATGGCAGACCAAGACATGTCTAGACAATTAGCGGCTATGATGGCAATGCTCCAAGACATGGGGCAAAGGCAACAAGCATTGGAGGAGAGGCTCAATGCACAGGCTGAGAGACCCGAGGCATCTAAGCCTGCGGATGCTAGGATTGAAGGTTCTGTTCATCTTTCTGAGGAAGAATCTAGTTACCATCCTTCAACTGAGTCAGCTCCTACCCCGGTTGAAGGAGCAATGGAGAAGGCCCTTCTTAGACACCAAACATTACTAGATAATTACCGAAAGGGAAAAATTCCTCGATTCAAAGGTGTAGAGACACCTGCCGAGGCTGAATTATGGCTTGATGACGTCAGTAGGATGTTGAGAATAATACACGCACCAGCAGATACTTGGGTGCACTTTGCTGATTACTCCTTAGCAGACTATGCAAGACGATGGTGGAGAGCCATTTCCAAGAAATTAGCAGATCCTGTTCCATGGGATATCTTCGAAGAGAGGTTCCGAGCTCACTTTTGTCCCTCTCATTGGGAAGAATTAAAGAGGAGAGAGTTGGCTTCTCTGAATCAGGGTTCTAAGACTGTACGAGATTATCATATCCACTTTACTGAGCTACTACGGTACTCACCAGCTCTAGAAGCTTCACCACAAGAGTGTCTTACCAAATTTGTTAGCGGTCTTCAGGGAGATCTACGAGAAAAGCTTGCTGGTTTTAGAGCCACAACCGTAGATGAAGCAATGGACATCGCCTCTCGTATTGAGATGGAGAGGGATGAAAACCGCCAAAGAAGAAGTTTCCACTTTAATGGTGGACCATCCAAAAGCAAGGCACATTATAATCGTAGAGATCGTCGCTATCATCCAGCCGGTTCCAATATAAGCTCACCACAGACCTTGGGTCAGGAATTATCAGGAAGAAGGGGTTTCTCTAGACCTCCACTATATCCTCGCGACTCAGCAGCAGGAGCTAGCACCTCTGTGGCTGGATCTTCAGCTCAAACAGGAGCACGTGTGTGTTTTTACTGTCGTCAGGAAGGCCACATCAAGAAAGATTGTCCGAAGTTGAGAGGTTCAGGGTTTAAATCAACCCCAATTAATAGTATAGCATCCACCTCAAGCAATGGAGCAACACATGGAGGAAGACATGGTAGAGGTCGAGGCTCACAAGGAGTGTCTCCTACACAACAACCACCACAAAGTGTTGCGGGTTCTAGCTTGCCTATTCCTAATGGCCAGCTCAATGCAATTACTGAGGAACAAGCCTACCACTCAGGCACAGTCGTACGAGGTACCGTTACTATTCATGGCTTTTCAGTACATGCCTTATTTGATTCTGGTGCTTCACATTCATTTATTGCTCGACGGGTAGTACCCACTATGGGTAAGAAACCAGTAGAAGTACAACAGTCCTATCTGATCAAGGGACCAGGAGGACAAGTGTTTATAATCCGAGAAATCTTGGATAATTGCATAGTAGTGATAGCAGGACATCAGTTACCTGTTTCACTACTACTAATCGAAATGGAGGACTTTGATCTTATACTAGGAATGGATTGGTTAGAAAGGCATCATGCATGTCTTGACTGTTTCCAGAAGACAGTAACATTCCACCTTCCTAACTCAATAGAGTTCCAGTTCATTGGAAACACATCCGATGATAATATCAAATATATCTCTACATTGAAGGCACAACAGTTGTTAGAGCAAGGGTGCCAAGGTTATTTAGCTTATGTATCCACTACATCAGGGTCAGAAAGAATGATAGAAGATGTGCCTATAGTGTGCGAGTTTACTGATGTATTTCCAGAGGAACAACCTGGATTACCACCTGAGCGAGAGATTGAATTTGAAATCTCTCTCATACATGATACTCAGACTATCTCTATCCCTCCGTATAGGATGGCACCAGCTGAGTTACGAGAGTTAAAGGTACAATTGCAAGAACTGTTAGATAAAGGATTCATTCGTCCTAGTACTTCACCATGGGGTGCACCTGTCTTATTTGTTAGGAAAAAGGATGGCTCGATGCGGTTGTGCATTGACTATAGACAACTAAACAAGAGGACAATAAAGAACAAGTGTCCTCTGCCAAGAATAGATGATCTCTTTGATCAGTTACAAGGTTCAACTGTGTATTCCAAGATTGATTTAAGATCTGGATACCATCAGTTGAAAATTAAAGATACAGATATTCCCAAGACAGCTTTTCGGACTAGATACGGGCATTATGAATTCTTAGTTATGCCTTTTGGACTAACAAATGCCCCAGCAGCCTTCATGGATCTCATGAATAGAGTATTCAAGGAGTTCTTAGATCACTTTGTAGTAGTCTTTATTGATGATGTGCTTATTTACTCAAAGGATAAGTATCTGCATGAACATCATCTCAGGAAGGCACTTGAAACTCTAAGGAAAAACAAACTGTATGCTAAATATAGCAAATGTGACTTCTGGCTATCTGAAGTATCTTTCTTAGGCCATGTTATTTCTGGGGAAGGTATATCAATTGATCCTACAAAGGTTAGTGCGGTGATGAGTTGGGAACGCCCGAAGACTGTCACAGAAATACGATCTTTTCTGGGTTTAGCTGGATATTATAGAAGATTCGTGAAGGACTTTTCACGGATAGCATTGCCAATGACTAGACTAACTCAAAAGGAGGTCCCATTCTTATGGTCTGATACATGTGAAGCTAGTTTTCAGACACTGAAAGAATGCCTAACATTTGCACCTATCCTTACTCTACCCTCCGGGAGTGAAGGGTTTACAGTGTACACTGACGCGTCAAAAGAAGGACTTGGGGCGGTTCTTATGCAACATGGTAAGGTAGTTGCGTATGCATCACGACAGCTCAGGACACATGAGAAGAACTACCCAACACATGACCTTGAATTAGCTGCCGTAGTGTTCGCTTTAAAGATTTGGAGACATTACCTGTATGGTATTACTTTTGAAATCTTCACCGATCATAAAAGCTTGAAATATCTATTTGATCAGAAGGAACTCAATATGAGACAGAGACGGTGGCTAGAGTTGCTGAAAGACTATGATTGCACTATCTCCTACCACCCTGGTAAGGGGAACGTCGTAGCAGATGCCCTTAGCAGAAGAACTTATTCACTCGGGTTAGTGAGTGCTATCCACTTCTGGGGTTTACTATCAACGTTAAGTGAATGGAAACCATTTGATAGTAGTGCTGATACTATAACTATTCCCCATCGATACAAACCAGAAATATGGGATAAAATAAAGAAAGGACAGGAGGATGATCCAGTCCTCAAAGACTTAAAACAACAACTTGAGAAGAATGAGATAAAGGGATTCCAGATACAAGATGGTTTACTGTATAATCATCACAGAGTTTGTGTACCAAACACACTTGAACTAAGGAAAGACATCTTACGAGAAGCTCATTGTTCTAGATTATCTATTCATCCAGGAATTACGAAGATGTATAAGGATCTTCATTCATACTTTTGGTGGCCAGGAATGAAGAAAGATGTTGCTGAGTTTGTGAATTCATGTTTCACTTGCCAGCAGGTAAAGGCTTCACACCAAAAGCCACCGGGATTATTGCAACCCCTCCCTATACCTGAATGGAAATCGGAAAGCATTTCCATGGATTTCGTTACTGGCTTACCTCAGACGACTGGTAGTAAAGATAGTATCTGGGTTATAATAGATCGTCTGACAAAGGTAGCACACTTCATTCCGATAAGCTTATCTTTCACTCCAGACCAGCTGGCTGAGTTATATATTACACATGTGATTCGCCTCGATGGTATCCCAAAGGAAGTAGTTTCTGATCGAGATTCACGATTCACCTCACACTATTGGGAGAACTTCATGAAAGCTTTAGGTACACAACTATGCTTGAGTACAGCATATCATCCACAAACAGATGGGCAGTCAGAACGTACGATTCAAACACTAGAGGATATGCTACGAGCATGTGCCTTAGAATGGAAGGGATCGTGGATTAAACATTTGCCTCTTGTAGAATTCACCTACAATAATAGTTACCATACAAGTATTGGCATGGCACCATTTGAAGCACTATATGGACGAAAGTGTACAACTCCTTTGTGTTGGCAAGAGGTCGGAATAAAGAACCTTTATGATTCAGATAGACTTCAGGAGACACGGGAAGCTGTAGAACTTGCTAGAAAAAGACTACTAACTGCCCAGAGTCGTCAGAAAAGTTATAGTGATACCAGGCGAAGAGACCTTGAATTTGAGGTAGGTGAATTTGTATTTCTGAAAGTATCACCTATGAAGGGTGTTCAGAGGTTTGGCTTGCGTGGGAAGTTAGCACCCAGGTTCGTGGGTCCCTTTGAAATTATTCAACGGATTGGAAAAGTTGCCTATAGACTTGCACTTCCTCCACATCTTTCGGCAATACATGATGTATTTCACGTATCAAATCTAAGAAAGTACATTAGGGATCCAGAGCATAAGATAAGTAATGATGATTTACATGTTGAGCCAGATTTGACATACCAAGAGATACCTGTGCAAATACTTGAAAGGGATATCAAGAAGTTGAGAAACAAAGAGGTGCCTCTAGTTAAAATATTATGGCGGAACCAAGAGTTTGAAGAAGCCACATGGGAACCTGAGGCAGAAATGAGAGAAAAATACCCGTACTTGTTTGAATGATAAAATTATGTATTATGTATATGTTCATTTTAAATGACATGACGTTCATTCTCTTTAAGGTTGTTATGGTTTCAATCCTCTTTAAGGATGTTATGCCTGCATTTCTAGACTCGAGGACGAGACTTCCTTTAAGGTTGTTATAATTGTAAAGCCTTGAACTTGGCATATCTCGGATCCTATATAATAAAGATCCGGCTCGTAAAGAGGAAACCGGCAGAATTTGTTTCGTGTGAATCGGACTTCGTTTCGATTTGTTATGAATTTTGGAAGAAAGAGAAGTAAGGAAGGCTAAGATGTCATTAATCCATAATGACTGTCATTAAGACTAATTAAACATGATTAAAGAAATTAATGACGATTGAAAGTCGCTAATGATCATTAGTAAACACTAATCAATAGTTAACAAAAGATATGCGTAAGCCGCGAAAGTTAATCACGATTAGTGTTAATTAAGCGTCATTAGCGAATCTAGAATCCTCTAGAATGTTCTAACTTAAGCTCCAAGTTTGGGATAAGTTTTGGCTAAAACCATGGGCCAAAACCATGGGCCGCTAAACCATGGTTAAGGTCTAAACCATGGTTTTCTACCATGGTTAGTGGTTTTCTGGGGCCTATAAATAGACCCCCCTACCCATTCATTCTCTACAACTTACACTACCACCACCCCAAGGGCTAGGGTCGAGAGGTTGGGAGGAGGAGTGGGAGGCGAGGGAGGAGCGCTAGCGAAGCGCTGCCGGGAGAACGAGGAGAAGAAACGTATGATCCTCTCTTAGTTTCTTCGTAAGCTAGGCTTTCAATTCATACTCTTGTTCTTCCAAGTTTTGTTTTTGATTCATATTTCTTTCCGATTCGTTTTCCTGTTGTGGTTCGAGGAGAAATCTGTGTAACACCCTACTTAGGTGCGGGCGGCTATGCACGTCAGTGACCCTGTGATTCGTCACACGTTCACTCATCTAAGACGCGTGGTGTCTACCGATTCTCCATCGATTATGTTTCTATTCTTCGTATTATGCTTTTATAGTTATTTCGATGGAGAAATTTGTGTAATACCCTACTTAGGTGCGGGCGGCTGTGTACGTCAGTGACCCTGTGATTCGTCACACGTTCACTCACCTAAGATGTGTGGTGTCTACCGGTTCTTCATCTCTTGTTGTTGAGTATATTCTTTCAGTTTCATTGTTATTTTCCTCTCAATTGATTTTATAGAGGAAACTCTTTTTGTTTTTTGAAATGTGTCCCGATATAAGGGGAAACTCTGCCGAAATTTTCCGAGAAATATGTCCCGATATAAGGGAAAACTCTGCTGAAATTTTCCGAGAAATATATCCAGATATAAGGGGAAACTCTGCCGAAATTTTAAGAGAAAATATGTTCTTGACGTTCTTCGTGTTCTTCGCGTTCTTCGCGTTCTTCATTCGTTCTTCGCATTCTTAACATGTTCTTAGCGTTTTGATACGAAAAATGAAATTCGATCTTTTCAGGAGCCTTAAATTAGCCTTTCTAAAAACGAAACTCGATAAAGCCTTGCATACACGAGAGAGAGCTCGATTAGGTAACGAAATCCTTCTTTTTGCTGTTGGGTTTTCATTCGAAATTATTGAAATTCTTGATTTAGTGTTCTTTGCTACGAAGAACCCTAATTTTGGCTATTTTTGAAAAAGTCTGAAGAATTGCTTTGTAATTCCCACTAAAATAAGATTTACACATCAAATTGATGCGTTGGCTCTGAAAGTTAGGGTTTGGGAGTTAAAATAGGCATAAATAGGAGTATACATATGGTTATGAATAATATATATGTGAGTCGATACCAAGTATTGCGGTTTATGCAAATCAAAGACTTAACGAAAGAATTACATCATGTGAATTGGTGTGATTTGAGTTGGATCCTGAAAAGGATCATGTGTCACGATAAGGATGACTGGGAGTAGTACTACAGGTCGGGCATGCAACCTGTAGGTTGTCGGAAGGAACCCGTATTGGCATTTCCCTACCTAGGTGGTACATGGTTGCCCTGTTATGATAAGTGCGCACAAATTGAATGTTTTGCAACGCGTGGTACCGGGAGCCAATATATTCGGGTTGGAACGACGGAAGATGTGGTCGTGTCATGTGGAGGCACGAGTGGTTCAATAGCGGATGGGTCACGATAACATGTATTTAAAGCCGCTAGGTTATATGATTAAATGTTAGCCTGAGGTTTTAAGCAACCGAGTCCTCGAGGACGGTGTGCTCATTTGATTTTCCAGGCTGAGGGTTGAGACCCTGTTTAATAAAAGAAAAGGAAATTGTCAGGGTAGTATTGGAGGATTGGTTGAGGCGACGTGCGGCAACATAAGCTTACCAAGATCAACACAATCTCCAATCCTGAAGCATCCACAGCTTCGGAGTCCAAGAATGGTGGGGTTCCCCTGGACTAATTCCTGATGTGGAATAGAAAGGAATAGGACTTAAAGTAATAAAAAGGAATGAAATTTTGTGATATCAGGTTTTGAAAAAAATTACACAATTTATTTGCTTTTCTCTTCTTCGTTACTTAGCATTCGCTAATTTTTATCCTATGATTTATGGAAAATCAGGTATCGGTGAGCCATATCAAGGACTTTAAAAATTCATCCGGCTTACATACTAGACATCCAGCCAGCCACAGTAGCTTTACTCTTTAAGGTAGTTAGTAATCTTTTGTATATTTTCCTTTCAAGTTGATGTACATGTAATGGTTATAGTGGGACAATGTATCCTCTAAACTTTATTTTGTGAATGGAAAAGTGTTGAAATACTTTCTTACGAGTATTTTTATTTGCAGTATATTTCTGAATGTTAGTTGTGATTGCTGAATAAATTATTGCTGAGTAACCGGATCCGGATATGGGAGGATTTGACGGCCCAGGAAACGGGACCGTGACACAATGAGACCAATTTTAATCAAATTGGTTCTATAATATAAGTGTTATTCAAGATAAAATCTAGGGGCATAACTGAAATGAAAACAAGTAGTTTTATTAAAAGTAGATCCAAAATTTTGGACTATATTGCAATTATCATAAGTCGAATGGGCTATTATGTAAATGCTACAACAATAGAACGACTTATTTGCTAATCAAGAAAATCAAAGGGTTGGCATTGTAATTTTCCCTTCACGTGTGCCTGGAAAATGCCTTGATGGGCTCGGAGACAGGCATGGGGCTACGCTCGATTGCGATGTAGCGACTCAAAGCAGGAGGGGGCATGCTCGACACACGGGCCTTAAAAACGAAGCATTTCTTCGGGAGAGAAACGTGGCGTGATCTATACCGTTGGATCTCACCCAATATGGGGAGATCAACAGTGATTGCTACTCGTGCATTCTTCTCCTTCTCCACGTGTGGCGGAGCAACGACTAGTCTCAGGTAATGGCTAAATGCTCCTTCTCTCTCCTCACAAACTCCGAAGGTCATGTCACCTTCTGGATGTTGTCAGAAAGTCAGGGCTGAGTTGAGGAAGAAGAGAAAGTCCTCACAGAGCTCTATCGATGAAGTACTTCAGATGAAGAAGACGAAGATCGAATCTACGCTGTGTTCTCTGATCAATGAGCTCAATAGCACCTGCAGGTGTTAGCACAAACAAAAGTGAACAAAATACGTAACTGGGGAATGAGGAGAGGTCTATGAGAAGGGCATAAGAGATGAACCCTATTGGGTTCCAGGCTGAGAAGATGAATGGAATGCATCGCGATGGGAACAAGCTTGGATAAGTTGATTCATAATAGGGAGGATAACAAGTGGATTCTGAATTCAATGCAAACGAGTCCAATGTTTTAGATGAGAGATTAATCAAGCAATTAATGTTAGAAAAATCGGTGCACAGTGAATTAGAACAACATCAGATTGAAGCTTACATGGGCGATGGAATTTGGATAAGGGAATTGAAGAATACTCAAGCCTAAGACGAAGCTTTGAATTTTTGAGGATCTTTACTACAAGATTTCGGCCAGGAATCTGAGCTCAATTAGCCGCAGAAGTGGCTGAAACATGGTCTATTTACTTAAGGATTTTATCGGACTTTTACTAATACCATCACACTCAATCACTACCTCACACTTTCAGTAGAGGTCGGAGAGGCTAGGGAACAACTCTTTAAATGGCGGATGCATCCAAAAGTTCGCCAGAGGTGGAGTTTTGGGAGGGAGGAAGTTGGTGGTGTGCAGTTCCAGACAATGGTTTAAACCACCGCCAATCGATGAGAGAGAGATAGAGAATGAGGGGAAGTTAGGGAGCTAGCATGGAAAGGGATAACCGACAAAGGGTTTGTTGGCTGAAGTTGGTAAAGGATTGTCAGAGCTGGTTGGGATAAATGGGAGAAGTTGCTAATGAATGAACCGATGCGTCCTTTGGAGAAGTTGGGGTGGGAGGTTGACAATGACTGCCAGCCGTTGGATCAAAAGCCAATGGTTCTAGTGGAAGGCGGACGATGCAAGGAGATGCGACCACGTGGGCGGTCGTGGAGGTGTCACATGGCCAAATATGAATTAAGAGAACTAAAAAAACACAATATAATTAGAAATAAAATGGTTAGAGGTAGAATTTGGAAAAATGATGAACAAGAAAGTTGTAGATCTCGATGTGATTTTTAATGAGAAATAAATACATAAAATAATAACACAATAATAGGGCTATATATTGTATGTTAATTAATGTCAAATATTTACAACACACATAATATTAATTAGCGTTAATAGTCAATGAACTTTGTAAATAGCTCAAGTTTAGAGAGATATTATTATAAAAATAAAGTATACAAATCTGGGATTTATCAGTCTCCCGTCAAGTTGAAGGGTTCTAGCGCCATGGATTGTATATAGGAGATACATGTTTCAAGTGACAACTCCTATATACAAGCGCACACAGATTGGTCTCTTTTCTTCTTGAAAGAGTAAGGTCATATGTGTAGTGACCCCAATATCATTTCCTCATATTATTGTGGTGATATTGGATTGTGCATAGCAAGTTCTATTCGTATTGACAGTTGATTCAATAACAACGGGTCAACATTACCTTTAGGTGGTGTGGGTGTTAAAGACTAGATTGGGAAATGGAAGTTGGACTTACAAGGCAGAATGAGTTCCCTCTTCCTTTTATCCTAGTTAAAGTTTCTCATATTATTGGTATGTAACAAAGGTAAAAGAGAGATCTCAGATCTTGCTAGAGATATATTACTAAGTATATCGCTCGCTTTGAAGTTTAATAAGGGAATGGACTTTCAAAGTTGAAAAGTCAAGACTAATTCTATTAAAAATTCTTAATCAAAGAATTTAAATTTGAATATATAATTATTCATAAGTTCTAATATAGTGCATTCTTAATTTTAGACATGAAATCCGTGAACCTACTCAGCAGGCTTCCGGAGGTCCACCAATCGATCAGATCAAATTATTTGGATTGGATCCATCATTTGGATCTTGTTCTTTAAGCGGATAGCATTTCTTATGTGCTCTCTAAGAACAAGTACACAAACCCTCAAACATTGGAATAGATAGAGTTCAATGAAAAATAGGATGAAGATTATACATTGGCTAGGTGTTATATTCTAGGACCATTATCCAATGTGCATAAAAAGTAGCATGTGGATATGGATTCTTGTCAGGATATAATGATAAATCCGAAAGAGATGCTCAGTGATGTCAACCGCACTTAGCATTATAATGTTTTAAAAGAGCTTATTAATTACAAGACGCAAGAAGGTACTTCCATTACAGTGCACACAATCAAAATGTTTGGTTATCTCTATGGATTGGAAACTCTCGAGGCTGAGATGGATGCAGAAATGCAATCCGACCTCATTCTGTTGTCTTTGCCCAAGTCTTTCAATAATAGTGTGGTATCATATCACATGAGAAAGTTGAACTTTACTAATGTTTAGTTAATGGCTTCACTAAAGTTTGCAAAAGATATAATAAAGAAAGAAAATCCTACTGGCAATGCAATGGTTGCACAACTCTAGGGAAAGCGTGGTCGGAAGTATGGGACATGAAAGGTTCATGCCCATAAGAAAAAGAAGAGTCAAGATGTTGGCTCATCTTCTAATGCTTCTACACATATAACATCGAAGAATATCAATGTATGTCATCACTACAAGAAGCCGGGGCACTAGAAGCATAACTGCCTAGAATACCTAAAAACCATAGAGAATGGTAAATCCCCAACAGGTATAAAATTTACTTTCACCATTGAAAGTAATTTTCTCGTAGGATGATAAGGTAGATGGATTATTAATTCTGGAGCTTCTGTTCATGTATGCAATTTGTTGCATCTGTTTCAAGAAACTAGGAATCTTGATGAATGGGATATAGTCATCCAGATGTGATCTGATGAAACTATTGCAACAGTCATCGTCAAGACCTACAAGCTATCACTATCTAGTGGGAGAGTCCTGATATTTATAGAGTGTCTTATATTCCAGATGTTAGAAGGAACCTTATATCTGTATTTAAGCTAACTAGAAATGGCTATTTGTTCTTATTCTGTAATAAACTTATCATAAGTCATTATGACAAATATTGTGGATGGTATTCTAACTTATGGTGGACTTTATGAATTGTGCATTGATGAAATTATCATGAATGTTACTACCCCTAATAAAAATCCTAAAATAACAAGAGAAGATAGAAATAATTCTAACATGATTTGACATCAAAGTCTTGGTCATTTATCTATTTATAGGATCAATTGATTGACAAAGGATGGACCCTTAGACTTTCTACATGTTCACACTTTGCCTACCTATGAACATTGTATTCGATGTAAAATGATTAGGACGCCTTTCCATAACAAGGTTACATGATGCAAGGGTATTAGGACCTAATACATACCCATGGATTTAATCCCTTTAGTACCATGGCACAAAATGGATATTGATATTATTTAACATTTTTTAATGACCATCTGTGATATTAATTTATCTTCCTTTTACGTCATAAATCTGAAATCTTTGAAAAGTTCAAAGAGTTAATGTCTTTGGTTGAGAATCAAATTGATAGGAATATTGAATAGATTCGATCTGACCGAGGTGGCAAGTACCTCTTAGATGAATTTAAGGATTACCTCAAAGTGAGATGAATTGTCTCCAATCTCACTCCTCCTGAAACTCCCCATCATAATGGTATTGCTGAAAGACGTAATAGGACCATCATGGACTTGGTCCGTTCAATAATTAGTAAAGCACATCTGCCTTTTAGTTTCTAGGGATATGCAGTCGAGACTACAATATATATCCTGAGCAATTTTTCTAGCAAATATGTACCCAAACCCCCTCATGAGCTTTGGTATGGTATCAAATCTAATGTTAGACACTTGTGGATTTGCGGTTGTTTGGTCCATGTGAAGAATGTGGATGTAAGTAAGCTAGAATATATCACTCGACAATGCTACTTCATTAGGTACGTAGGGGATGACATTAGATACCATCTTTACGACTCTGAGACTCAGAATGTCTTCACCTCTAAGGATGTAAATTTATGGAGGATAAATTCCTTAAGAGTCAAGACAAAAATGAAGTGAAGTAAATCATTGAATTCCCTAAGGATATTGAGCTTCACGAACAAGAAATTGAAGAAGTAAATAAAGATGAAACATACATACTTCTTCGAAGGAGTTCGAGGGTGGTTGGACCACCTGAAAGGTACGGATTCCATGTGTCAGATGAAACTGACAATGATCCAGCTTCATTTGATAAGCACTCGTAGATCATCAAATGGATAGATGTATGATAGCAATGAAGTCACATAGAGGGGAAAACCCATTGGATGTAAATTGATCTTCAAGAGAAAGAGGGGACCTAAAGGAAATGAAGAGACCTTCAAGGCACGACTCGTAGCCAAGTGCTACACACATAGAGAAGGCATCAACTACGATGAGACATTCTCTCTTATAGCTATGCTTAAATGCATCATGGCACCGTTAGTTATAGTTCAATATCTTGACTAAGGCATCAAGAAAATGGACTCCAAGATGACTTTCCCTAGTGGATACCTCAAGGAGGATATTTATATGGAACAACCCTAGGGCTTCATAATTAAGAAAGACAAGTTATGCAAGCTGAAGAAATCCATCTATGGGTTCAAGAAAGCTTCTCATAGCTGGAACATCAGATTTGATGAAAACATAAAGAGTAACAATTTTGTTCAGAATCTTGATGAACCATGTGTGTATAAGAAGCATAGTGGGAGCACCATGGTGTCCATCATGCTTTACGTAGATGACATCCTAATCATTGGGAATGATACATGGATGATGACCGATGTTAAGATTTAGTTGTCACAGACCTTCAGAAGAAAGATCTTGGAGAAGTCTATCATGTCTTTGGTCTAAAGCTGTACTAAAATAGAGAAAAGAGGATTTTAGGATTGTCACAACATGGGTACATTAAGAAGATCTTGGAACGTTTCATGGAGGATGTAAGAAAGTCTTCCTTCCCTTAAGTCATGGTATCCACCTTTCTAAAGGGATGGCTCCTCAAAGTGTTGGGTATAAGAAAACCATGGTAGGATGCCCCTACACATTAGCTATTGGAAGCCTAATGTACGCCATTATGTGCACAAGGTCAGATATCTACAATGTAGTGGGAGTGGGAAGTCGTTAGTAATTCTACTATGGAGAACAACACTTGAATGCAGTGAAGAACTTCATGAAATATCTAAGACGGATTCAAGATTACATCTTGGTCTATGGAGATGGTTATCTCCAAGTCTTATGATATACATATTCAGACTTCTAATCTGATATAGATTATCTCAAGTCAACTTCAAGGTCTATGTTCTCCATGAACGGTGGTGCTATGATTGGAGAAGAAAGAAGCATGGCACTACAACTGATTCAACAATAGAAACCAAATACATTGCCACATCATATGTTGTAAAGGCGGCAATGTGATTGTGCAAGTTCATCCTGAAACTTGGCGCAGTTTCCTTTAATACTCCCATCTCTCTACTCTGTGATAACTTGGGATCCATAGCTTAGATGAAGGAATCCAAATGGTGTCAAAAGAGAAAGCATGTGTAAAGGAAATGACACATCATTTGGAAGATCAAAATCATGGTGACATTGTCATCACCAAAGTGGTCTCTGTCGACAATGTTGTTGATCCCCTTACCAAACCTTTGACACAAAAGTTTTTCGACTAGCATGTAATGAGAAATATTTTAAAGATTGTACCTTAATGGTTCTGAGGGCTAGTGGGAGATTGTTATCCATGTTAGCCTAATGCGAATCATTTCTACAATAAATGTTATTGTAATCTTTGATATATCAATAAATGTTATTGGTTTATTTACTCCCACTTTGAGATCAAATGAATGAATGCACTTATAAGATCCCTTAGTAAAATTTGGGTTATGTGCATGGCCATCTTAATTATCATACAGTTGTTGATTTTATGGTTGAATCATAGAGGTTGGTTCTAGGATGATATCTAAAGAGTTAGATTAAGGACTCTTCAATAATCGGTAAATGATTATTAAGAGATGATCTCTATCCTGAGAAGGAGATGTCAATCCTTCTTTAAAGTCTGACATCTGACCGACCTCTTGATATAGGTCCTCTACAAAGGAATGGACATTCAGAGGTGTCAGATATGTTAGGTCAAAGATTTGACTAAACGTGATAGAGATAACCAAGACCTATGTCGTATACTGTCACGATATAGGCAACCATCCCTAATCGGAGATAGATGTATTATTATTTGCATAAATGTGTTCACTTGGCAGAGTAATCAACTGATGGCCTAAGCAAGGTTTATACACCGACAATCTGGTCGCCCTTGTATGAGTATTACGATTTCCCAAAGGGATCATACATGTTCACTACTGAACCGTAAGACAAGAGCTCACTTTTGCGGTATTGGGACCTATTGATAATACGACTTTATCTAACTCAGGTTATGTAAATTAATGAATCAATCAAGGTGTCGTTGTCCCAAAATCATCAAAGACGATATCGAGAAAATTATATTCAACCACAAAATCAATCAAGCAAGCAATAGAGTGGTCGAAGAAATTATTATTAACCTGATATAGCAACCAAGGTCGAATAAAAGGAGTCAATAGTTATTAAACGATGGTCAATCAATTCAATGAAAAAACCAAAGAAAAGAAAGAAGGAAAATCAAAGCAAACTACTCTTGGATTTTTGTGAATTTTTGTCTTTTTATTTTTTTATGGTTTTAAATTTTTAAATTTTTTATTTTTTCTAATTTTGAGTTTTTTAATGATTTTTAAGTTTGCAAATATTTTATTTTTTATTTTTCAAACAAAGGACTAATAAAAATAATGTAATAAAAGGCACACAACACACTTATTTGTACTTTTCAAACAATGATAAAAATATCTAGAAAAATAGGTTAAAATATTTTTGGATTTTTGACAATTTATACAATTTTTGTGTTTTTAAGTTTTTTTAGGATTTCCAAAATTAATAAAAATAAGAAATAAAGAAAACAGTGCAGAACCAAGAGTACTTTTAAAAATAAACATATAAAATAGGCTTACAAATCCCGATTGGTAATTTTATAAAAAAAGTATATTTAAACATCTACAAACACAGACAAGAAACAAAATTTTGGGATTTTAAAATATTTTATGTGATTTCAATGATGTTTTAGAGTTTTTCAAATTTTTAAGGTTTTATAAAAGTAAATATGATGAAAATTGGATTGAAAATCAAATAAGAAAAATTAAGCCACACTATTTTTCTAGAATTTGTAGTTTTCTTTTCGAATTTTTGTGGATTTTTAAGGTAAATAAAGAATTTTTGTAATGTTTTTGAATTTTTAATAATATCAAATAAACAGAAAATGACAAGTAAAAATCACCACATGAAGATTACACTAATAGTAGCGACTATCAATTTTTATGGAATTTTTAGGTTAAATTTAATATTTATTGCAATACATAAAAGAGAACAAATCTAATATGGAAGCTAAGGACCGAATAGCAAATACTTTAAGTTCGAGGACTTAATTATAATGAGCAATAGAAACTTAAGTGCTAATCATGCAAAAGTCCAGCACAATGCATACGTCACACATGAAGCAGGCTCACAGGGAATTTATTAAAATTCCAAAAGTTAAATATATTTCATCAACATAAGAAAGTTCAGAATGAAATAAGCAAAATACTAAAATAACATGTGTGCAGGCACGTGACTAGGTTTGAGATGGACTAAAATGCAAATATCAAACTATGAGGCCCTTACTATAAATGTTAAAAAAATATCTTTTACAATTATTATACTAAAAGGAAATAATAGAAATGATAGGTAAAAAACAAAATATACCTAGGTTGGCACGTGGCGCACGCATGAGAATCTAACAGTTCTCACAATGTGCGAGTACATGTCTAACGCCTTTAAAGGCTACGCTGAGTCACTCTATCAACATTGGAAAAGATCTGACGGTGCAGGGACGCGACACTAGTATATGATCATGATGTACGTCTATTGCTGATCTGACGGCTCAGAGAAAAAGTGGTGATGTGCAGCTCTGATGTGCCCTACATCTGATCAAACCGCCCAGATTTGGGCATGAAGTTGCAGTCTATATTAAAGCTAGGATGCGCCTCCTAATCCAACGATGATGAAATGTCCAGGACGAGCTCATATGAAGGTGTTGCGGGCGATGGTTCGATTACGGATATATGGCGCTACAGTGCTCCAATCATTCGGATGAGGACTCCAACATGATGCAGGAGATGGTTTGCATCGAATGGGATTCTCTGATGTCTAGATGGTTATCTCAATGAAGATCTAGGAGGTGTCCCACCTGAAGTTGCTTAGCTGGGGTAGATGAGGGTCGATTAAACCTCTCACACACACCTGAACCTGCAAGGAAACTCGAGGCTCGGAGACGAAGCTCCGACCGATGTTATTTGGCAAAAACAACAAGAGAAGCAGCGCTGATCAGTGGTTGTCCTTTGACGAATATGGAAGAAAGAGGACCGACCCTAAATCCAACACTAAGGTTGAGTCTAAGGATGATCAGGTCATGCTCGAAGATGAGGGATGATGTGACGAGTCAATCAGTGTGGATGGATGTAGGAGATGGAGCTCTGACTAGAGGGTTAGAGCAGGGATGTTGTATGGTGTCGATGAAGAAAAAAATCGAAAATAAATGGTGACGGGGATGAAGATAAAGCTATCTGATGATTGGAATGAGAAGGCTAGGAAAGGGGAATGGAACGGTAGGGTTATGGCCTCGATTTTGCTGTGAGAGGTGGCAGAGGCTAGTCGCAGCGGACAACTCTAACCACAAAGCGAGCGTCGACTCAATCGACCACCAAATCAACCACCAAAGAGCTCCACGGGATCTTGTCACTTTCCTAGGCTCTTCAGGTGGATCTAAAAGTGTTTAGGAGCAAGCTAGTTTGTGATGGAGAGGAATTAGATGATTTATAGGGTTCCACAGGTGTCTGGAGGAATCGAGAACCTTCACACGAATTGAGAGGTAATTTGACCCTCTTATGTACCCGTGAAGTTTGTGGATCTTTAAAGAGAAATTGGGTCTGCAATTCGAGGTGAATGGTGATAGGACTCATGCTAGAAAAAAGATATGAAATCGGGTCCAGCGAAGCTCGCCTGGGTCAGACCTAGAAGGGGGAAAGATTAACCAGGGTCAACAGACCGACGTTGACCAATAGGAAAAAAAAATTTTTAAAAATAAAAGAAATTTCAATTTTAAAAAATAAATGTCCTTAAAATGTTAAATAATAAAAATGAAAAGTGTAAGTTATTTTACAAACTATTTTTTATGATATTTAATAATTTCAATAATATATATAATACTCTATACAATATACAATAGTATGTATAGGTATATCATACCTATATATAATATTCATATATTTTTATTTTTTTTACAAAAGTACATTACATTTCATATTTTATTTTTTACAAAATAATTTAAGGTACATAAAAACATTTTTATTGAATTTTGACAAGATAAATATAAGTACTAATAAATAATGTCTTTATACAATATATCCATTGATGTTATTGTACAATGACATATTGAATTTATTTTTATTTTATTTTGTGTTTTATGAATTTTATTTTAAGTTTGTATAATTATTATTAGTCTATAAAATATAAACAATTTATACACAAAAATAAAAAGAATAATTAAATATATAAATACAGGTATAGGTACTGTGCAACTTTACGCAATTTAATTTTGCAAATATCTTTATTATTTAGAATACATTTTTATACAGTTTTATTAAGGAAAGAATTTATTTTTAGATCTTTTTATTGATGAATAGAATAATACAAGGTTTATACAGAATGCATAGTGATAGATATATGTAGGATATACAGGATGATATATATACTGAATATTTTTGGAAATTTTTAGTTTGAATAAATGAGGACCATATATCTCCCTACATTATTTCTTGTCCATCAGGTCAGTTGTTGACCTTCTATCAGGCTCGGGTCAGACTGCAATTATTGCATAATTACAACCTTATACATTTCTTTCATTTTCTTTTATTCTTTATTCTTTTATTTTGGTTAGAAAGAATGTTAAAAATGAATTATCAATAAACTCATGATGAATGGAAATTTATTGATTTCAACACATATTTACATATGTTTGGCTAATGAGTTTAGATAAAATAAACGAATAAAGATGGTGAATTATGGATTGACGACCTCTCGAATTCCATGCCTGGTTGTCTTGCTTTGGAAGCATGATAATAATTTATAGGTATGATATATGTTGTTGGAAAGAATATGATCAATATCAGCTCCCAATGATCGAATGAGAATCTTAATGATACACCCTGAAGAAAACAATCTAAAAGTGATCTAAAACTTCTGGTTTATTCTGTCTTCTTGTATGCATGATGTACGTGTAATAGGAATACTCGAGGGTGAGGAGTTCATAAATGATTGTATAATCATGACACTTCCATTCTGAGGGAGTGATGAAACAAGTTTGGATTTTAGTGACTCCTCTTGGAAGAGAAGTAATCTAATCTTAGTCCAAATATTGGACATTGATCTGAATACAATTCATATACAATGAGAAGGTTATATTTATGGATTTGATTTATTCAAACATCTATGAGAGGTCCTCAAGATCTTGATTTGAGATATAAATATTTAAGTCACTATATATGGGACGTATAATTGTCATGTCCTTATCTT
This sequence comes from Ottelia alismoides, assembly GCA_037367405.1. NCBI lineage: Eukaryota > Viridiplantae > Streptophyta > Magnoliopsida > Alismatales > Hydrocharitaceae > Ottelia > Ottelia alismoides. The sequence continues at coordinate 759,094 of JAZKJV010010768.1, read as the reverse complement.
CATGTATCTTTTGAGAACGTGCATTATGCTTGAAAAAGATCAAGAATAATTCCATTATTGAATAATATATTTAAGCATTGGGAAATTGATAATAAAATGTAATTTAATTATCATGAATAATATGAATATGATTCATATTATTTAGATACATGAGAATGGAGATCCAAGATAATTAAATGTGATTTATTTATCAAGGATATGAATAATGTGTATACCACTATCCGTATTAATCATGTATATTATGAATATGATTTATAATATATTAGAGAGAGCCAATTTTAAATAGTATTTAAAAATTAAATGCTTACGTGAAATTGGATTCACATTGAACAACGAATTGAAAATACAATTTACATTTTATTTTATTTGTACAAATATGATTCATATTTTACAATGGCATGATTAAAATTATCACAAAATAATTTAGAATTATTTTTATGAATAAATTTGCAATAAAGTTGTTGCCAATAATGAAGGATTATGTGAGATACAAGATCTTGCATAATTGGAAGAAGGAAGACACCTACCAATTATAGAGGATGGATGGCCATCCTTCAGTCCTATATCAAGGTAGTCGTCCACTCCATGATTGGAAGTAGGCTTGCCTCCTTCCTAATCCTTCTATGCTTATTGATTTGATTGAATTAAATTATATCGATGATTACTAAATATGTTTATTAAAATTAAATTAATTGTTTCTGCACATTTATCCAAAATCATTGCCACGGGTTAAAAGCACAAAATAATCTAAACCATTGATTTTGTGAAGCTCGTGGATTGTGATCCACAAACATCCAAATAATTATAAAAGAAAGGGCAACCCTAGCTCTTCTTTTAAACATAATTGCAAGAGAAAACTCTCTCTCTCTCTCTCATTCTCATCACACGCCCCCTATCAATAGTGGTCATCCACCTCTTGACCTAGAGAGCACCACCTTGGTCGCTACATCGTCATGTTGTTAGATCGATTGTTCGTGGATCTCCGTCTTCTTCGGTTCCCCTCGTTCGTGCATAAGAGATCAGATTTCTTGAGGAGAAAATCAGGAGATTTGTTTTTCAAATCTTCGATATGGATTACGAGATGCAGACATGTCATCCAGGCACTATCAAGCATTTCCTCTATCGGATCAGACTTGAGACATGAGGTTTCTTACTTTTTGAAACAACGATTACAACCACGCTTCAAAAGGTATTCCAAAAATCTTGTTTGTGATCTTGATGAAACGATTCGAGATGTGTTCTTGAATCATGTGGTTTCATCTCTTTAAAAAATTTAATTTACGTTGCCCCGAGGAAATAGTATGACTAGTCTCGCTTGATCGCATATTATGCGATTCTTCATGCTTCAGTGATGCTCTAAGGCCTAGACCCTAGACTTCATTGCGTCTCTTGAATGGTAATGATAATATCCTCCAAAATGCCCCTTAGTTGCTTTAATGATGTATTTGCAAACTTTATGATCATTCTGGTAGACTTGAGCGGTCTTAACCCAAATTCTTTGAGGAGCGAAGTAGGCATCAGATTGATGGATGATCTACTGTCAAGGAGTGTTCTGTCGAGCTCTTTGTCGAACATCCAGCATCAGATGAGAGGAGCTCCCATGTCTTTATTTTTACTAGAGTGATTACTAATTGCATAGATTTTAGCTGCAGTCAGGATGTACTTCACATTTCTTTCTCAGATTCTTCACGGATGTCGCTTAGAAGTACATGGCTCCTTTAGACCTTTCTTATTGTTGGGCATGTACTTAAAGGCCTTAAGCAAAGACATTTTGAGAATAATATTTTGAATGATTTCTACCATATCAAGATCAAACAAAGTTGTTTTTTACATTTCTAAGTTTTTTGGATTTTTTTCATTACATCAGGAAATGGAATAAGTATAGAATCAAACCAAAAGCATTGTTCTTATTTACATCAGAATTAATGTCCACATCTTGTTGTAAAAATGGATGAAAAATAAGTACAATCATCCAGAAAAGGCGGGCATCAAAAAAATTCAGGCTCGGCTCCATCGATAGGCACTAGATCAGTTGCTGATGTGGTCCTCTCCATTCTTAGCAAGGTGTCACTTCAGTTACTGCTATCTTTTTTGTCTCATCAATTTTGTTTCGTTTTTTGAAATTTTTGGTTTGGTGCAACTCCTCCGTCTTCTCCTTCCTAGATCGATTATTGGATCGATTGATGAAGAATATGATGATTTGCTAAAAGACTCTTTATTCTTGCCCTTTGTTGTGGTAGAGGGCTGCAAAGTCCTACCGCTCTTAAGAGTGACATAATTAGATAAGAAAATATCAAGAGCATCTATCTCTTTGAGATCAGACGGTACATCACAAACTACTTGATCTCTATTTTGGAAATTATTGAGGTTTGCCTCAACTTATGTTGTGATAGGAATTTTCACAATGGTGAGTTCATCAAGCTTCTGACTCATTTCTTTTATGCTCTTCAAAAGTTGTGCCAAGGACTCAAGGGCTGGGTTCATTGAAGTAACCTCAGATGGTTCAATGTGTTGTCCGTGCTGAGTCTAGGAATGGTGTGGAGATTGATGGTAGGAATACTTAGAGTTGTACAAAGGAGAAGGCTACTACTGATAATATTAAGGAGGATACTTCTGGTATGTGCAGTTGTATAATGTTGATATTGTTGATGCTGCTGATATGTCGGTTGCTGGTAAGAATTCTATCTCCAGTTGTTCGGGTATGGTGGAGACTGATGGTTATGAGGTTGAGTACTCCGGACAAAATACCCACCTTGGTGTGGGTGATATGGCCAAGTAGCTGAATATTGGCCCTATTGTTGCCTGCATGGATGGGCCAGTTGTGCATCATTATTCCATACACCATTCACCTCCTGGATGAGCGACATATGTGGGAAACACTAATCAGGAACAAGCAAAGGCTCGGGGTGGTAGACAACTAACTGTTGGACATGTGAGCCATGGGCGAACCATTCTTGCAATAAATATTTTTGTAATATATATGTTTATTAATAAAAGTTATTGATGTTTCACTCCCTTTCTAAAATTAAATGAATGAATGCACTATAAGGTCCCACTGTACAATTAGGGTTATGTACCATGGCCATCTTGATGATCATATAGCTGTTGATTCATTAAATGAATCATAGAGGCTGGTGTTTGGATCAATATCTAAAGAGTTTAGATAGAGGACTCATCAAGCACCGTCAAATGATTATTAAGAGATGATCTCCAGCCTGAATATGAGATAGCAATCCTTTCTCACATAGGTTGATTTCTGACCAACCTCTTGATGCAGGTCCTCTGCATGGGAATAGTGATTTGAAGGTGTTAGATTAGTTAGGTCAATGGGTTTACTTAACGAGATCGAGATAACCTAAGTGTTATGTTGAATGCTGTCACTGCATAGGCACACATCCTCTGACCGGAGACAGACGTGTTACTATATGTCTGAGTGTGTACATTTGGCAGACCAATAGGTTGATGACCTAACCAAGGTCTATACACCAGCGCGCTGGTGTGCATGTAAGGACATATGAGTAATACGATCTTTTAAAGGGATCAGATAGGTTCATTTATGAACCGGAAAACATGAGCTCACTCATGAGTTTTTGGGACCGATCAAATTCCATGCATGGTCGTCGTGCTTTGGAAGCGTGACAAGAATTTGAAGGTATGATATATGCTTCGGGAAAGCATATGATCGATATCGATCCCCAATGACCAAGATTGAGAAACTTGGTGATCAAACCCTGAAGAAGACAATGTAAAATTGATCTTGATCTTCAGGTTGATCATAGGTCTTCCAGTATGCAGGATGTACAGGTATTGGGAATACCTGAGGGTAATGCGATCATAAACGATTATATAATCTTGACGCTTCTATTTCGAGGGAGTGATGAAACATGTATGGATTTTAGTAACTCCTCTCAGTAGAGAAGCAATCTGATCTTCATCCAAATGTTGGACAATGGTCTGAATGAGATTCAGATGCAATGAGAAGATTAGATTTGCGATTTTGATTTAATCAAGCATCTGTGGGAGGTACGTAAGATATGGATTTGATATGAGATCTCAACATCCAAGTCACTATACGTGGAACAATACAATCGCCCTGTCCTTATCTCCAAGTATCTGATGAGAAAGCACGCTATTCTTGAAGGAGTTCAAGAATAATTCATTTGATGAATTATGTATCCAAGCAACAAGATGTTGATAATTAAATAAAATTTAATTATCAAGAATAATATGGGATTCATATTATGAGAATGATTATATAAGATAATTAAATTGGATTTAATAATCAAGGAAATACATATTGTGGATAGTGTTATCCATAATATATGCATATATATTATAAATATGATTTATAATATATTAGAGAGAGAGCACCTTTGTAAATAGCATTTGTTAATTATTAATGTGAATTGGATTCACATTAAGTAATTAATTGGAAATGCAATTTACAATTTAGTTTTGGTTGTGAATATGATTCACATACTTTCAGTGGCATGATTGAAATATTCACTAATTAATTGGGAATTAGTTTAGTGGATAATTTTGCAATAGATATACACTAATTAATTTGGAATTAATTTAGTGGATAATGTTACAAGATAAATAAGAGATAATGATATGAATTAAAAGGAGGAGATAATCCACCAAATCATGAGGTGGCGTCATCCATGACTTGGTCATGGGTGACGCCCCATGATTTTGGAGGATTATTATCCTATTTTAATTAATATCTTATTATCTTGTGTTTATTGATTAATTAAATTATATTATGTTGATAATAATGCAACATATATTAGTTTAAAGCAAATTAATATGTTGATGTTTTTGAACAACAATGATCATGGCCATTGATTTAATGTACATATCAATCTAGCCATTGATTTTGTATATGCCATGGATTGTGATCCATGGACTTCAAAACTAGTATATAAAGAGGGCAACCATAGCCTCTTCAAAAACATAAGATACAAGAGTAGACGCCTACTCTATCTATCTATCTATCTATCTCTCTCTCATTCTCGTCCTCTCTCTCTTTAAGGTGGCCATCCATCTTCTGCTTTAAGGGAAGAAGCAATCGTCTCCACGCCAGTTCTTTGTCGCTTCGATTGCTCGTGGATCTCCATCGATGGATTTCGTTGGACGAAATCAGGAGATTCAAGGCTTGGATATTCATCGAGTATTGCGGGAGGAACGCGTCTCATCATCGCGCCCGCAAGTGCCATCTTCGTAGATCGGACTTGAGTCAGGTGGATCTCTTGCTTTAGAGATCTTATGATCGCAACCACGTTTCAAGAGGTATTTCTAATACTTTGTAGTTTGATGAAACGATCTAATAAATGTTCTTGTGATCATGTGGTTTCATCGTTTGATTTAAGATTTTAAATTTCGTTGCATATAGCGACTAGTGCGACTAGTCGCCCCGATCGCATGAGATGCGATCAACATGCTTTCATGATGCGCTTGATGGATTCCTCATATCCTTCATGTGGTATTAGAGCCTAAGGTCGGAAAGGTTTTGGATACGATGCGTAAACCTAGGACGACTTGGGTTTGAAAGGGTTGCAAAAATTTTTAATGCATTCAATTTTCGCACCTCTGTTTAATTGATTTTTTAGACACTGTTTAAAATATTTAAATACGAAATTTTCAATTGGATTTTGTTACCCATTAAATAAGGAAACCATAGGATCTTAGTTTATGTAATTTGGATTTCATTTGCTCAAGATATTGCCCTTTGAATAAACATGTATTCACTGTTGCGGGAACTGGGGATCTAAACATGATTAATGAGTTAATTACTGTTTTTATGCACTTCTAAATCGTGAAATATCATTTGAGTTATATCATAAATCAAATTAGCAAATTTAAGAAACTTATTTTGCATAATTTGGATTTAAATTGAACAAGATATGTTGATTTTAGTGAGTAGGGGTCATTGATGAAAATTGACGAATTTGATCATGAACCATGTGATAGTCATTTAAATAAGTTGATGAAACTTAATTTTTAATTTTCTGAAATAATTAGTGCTAAATATTTGTGAAATATTTAAAGAGATAATTGTTTCATTGAATAACATTTCCATAACTAAGATGATAAGATAGTTGATCTTGATCATTAATTTGTTAATATGAAATCATCAACAGTCATTGTTTTCATGCAAAATCTTAGTTTATCCTACAATAGTTGTAGGACAACTTTTACATGTAAAACCCTCTTACTTGAATAGGATTGGCGATTTGTTTATCAAATCTCCTTATAATATTATCAACATGGTTTTGATGAATATTATATGGCATTATCCTTTCCTGAGGTGGATATGATGACTAGTCAGGGAGTGTTGGGGTAGCGGGTTGCACCGAATGTGGTCCGTCCCACTCCTGTCGGTACTGGCCATGACAACGGGTAGGGACTCGACAATGCCGGAGAAGTCAAAGTGTATTTTTATAATTATTAAAATTCGAATAATACGTACTTTGAGATTATACCTATTATTCAAGTAATAATCAAGTTTGTTGATTGATAATTGGATTGATAATTAATTTCATATGATTAAATTCATTATATCCAATTATAACACTATTATGAATAGATGTGTATTTCCCTTGGAAGAATTAATTATGTAAATATGATTCACGATAATTAGTTATTATAATTTCAATATGAGGTGGAGGATCACATAAGTGACATTCATGGTCTCCCGTTGTGACACCCCTAGGATCCGGGTACTCGGCAAATCAATCCACGCACATACATTCCACATTCGAATACTAATGACATATACATAAGCAGGAGAAATAACACAATTTACTGAAATATAAAAAAATTTCTTTTTCCATTCATGACCTGTTCATAATCACATTCCATTGATCATTACATGTGCACAAAATATACATGTAAGCATAAATAAGATGTCCACAATTATACATATTACATGCCACGTCTCTCAACAAAAAATGATGCAAGTAAAGAAGGATAGTAAAACTACTGACAACTATACCACAAAAAGTGTCGTGACGCTGCACAAAAAGTGATGGTGCCTCCAACAATCACTGCTGTGAACCTGCGGATCCACACGTAGGTACGTTATGAGCAAAGTTGCCCAATATGATTTAAACAAACTATACAACAAGAAATGCAGGATAAAATGTGTGCAAAAGGGAAAGAAACAGGGTAATTGATCTCACAAAGAATTATATTTTTACTTTTTATTATTTGATCTGGATATGGATACGAGTAACCAAGCTTCGTGGATAGTCTGTGGTCTTGGTCTAGATGAGACCTGACACTATGACTCTAAGGTAAAAGAAAATACCTCAGGGTTGGGGTGCCTCCGTAGGCATGCGGTGGGGTATAATGCATCCTAACTAAGTTCCCAACACGTCCACTTAGCTCCACTTCCCAATGATACTTCCGATTCACAAATTAGATTCCAAACCGCAAATCATCGCGAGAATTCGATCCTCCTTATACACAGAAGATTCACGTCATATTCCCAACTTCATTAACCATATTTTTCCCGGAACTCCCCTCTTAGCGCTCCCACTCGGAATACCAACCAATGTGGCCTACATTGGCCCATACACGAGTGTTAACTCTAAGTGACAAGTGAAACACTAGCCGACCAACCATGACTACTTGGCCCGCGCTCGAGCACCGGGCTAAAGCACACAAGTGCCGAGGCCAACACCGTCAGACTAGCACATCGGTGTGCCAAGCAACATGTCCCCCAACCATCGCAGCTACAATAGCAGTTGGGATCGTGGTCATCTAGGCTTCTACCCGGGGCTCCAATGGAGCATGTCCCTCCCTTGGCGGCTACTACTCCACTCCCCGACCACCATGAAAAGTTGACCCATGAGATGATAATGACCATCATGTAAAATAAATTTGACTATTTATAAAAAAACTCATAGGAATATAGAATTTCCCATTCACTGTTATATCTACTTTAAAGTGTCACTATCGTAAACGACTAATAACGTTTGCATTTACATAACTGCCCGCCAATAGACTGCACAAGTCCCATCTCCTATAGGATAATTCTATAAGTTAATCAGATTATTTAAAGATGTATAAGATCCCTGTGGATATTAATCCATTAAGGACTTGATTGGAACATCAGGATTTAGTATGTGAGGTCAAACTTGTTCAAAGAGGAACCGTTCTTGCAAAAAAAATCCATCAAATCCCAACAAAGCTTCTTTTCAGTAGGGGATATCAAGCACATGCAACTCAAGCTAAGGAATGGCCCTATAGTAGTTAACATATGCACGTATTATTCCATGAGAATTAAAGTAATCCAAGATAAAGTCAAAATCAAACATGTAGTTTTACCAATGCAAGCACCATTCCCATTCTGTACACCTCCTCGTATAATTTAGCCTTAAGATGCATAGATCTAAATTAATCCATATCATGTTTCACAGTTTCTCCTCTATGCCTCTTCTATCAAACTAGATCCCTCGTATCACTTCCCATCATCCACATTTCACACCTACAATTACATCACAATTTGCTTCTTTCATCAGCATTCCATTAAACCATAGGCTCAACTAATATACCTCCTCTATCACCATCTTGATGCACACATGCATCATCTTATGCTGTGAAGCATTTGAACCGGAGCTTCTTGGCATAATCTTTGGAGAGCTAAAGGTGCACAAAATGTTTAGTCCAACTACCCAAGTACTAGACCTTCACTTTTACACCAACTCTTCATAAGTTTTCAGAAGGGTAATGTGTTGGGTGTTACAGCAAAAGTAAATCAGAGAATGGCATACATCATACTCATGCCAAATGTAGATGCAACTAAGGAAAATATCTCAAAAAAAATACTCTCAGTATCAATCTGTGCGGGTCACTAAATACATCGTAAGAACCATCTTCTTTTGTCAGTGCTATCTTTAGCCATCCTTGAATTCCCGTCCCTTTTTTTTTCCACCTGCACATACAGAATGGCATCTTGTATTTCCAACAAGAAATTTCACTAATGATGTCCTCCAGTAAACATGCTCACTTTTTTTTCTAAGAAAATTGAATTGGCATCACATCCACGATCCAAGCTCTTTCTCAAATTAGCTCATTGCAAAAGCAAACATTCATCAAATGTGAGCTTTCAGTGCAGAATTTAGGGGTGCAGATAGCCGAGAATCGTAGGAATAATTTAGTTCCAGCGCATCAATCGAGGATGGAGGAGTGGGTAATCTTACTTATTCTAATATAGGTTTTAGTCCAAAAGATTGTGAACAAACACAGAAGATGGATCGAACTAATTTAGGTCCTGCAATTATCCACAACATCAACTAAAGGAGTGTGTCTAGGACAACACTTGTTACCCGCATCCAGCAGAGAGGAGGCCCAACTGGTGCTAGCTTCTCCATTTGACAAGGCAGGGGGGACGTGTGAACAACTACAAGTTCGTCGATCCGACGAGGTGAGAAGGCTCTAAGGTTGTTAGAATATAAGGTCGAAATCCTGTGAAATCCGCAGCAAGAGGAGAAGGAACACCGTACCTTCTGGCTTTGGGTCGTCGATCCAAGGCGCTCCGGCGGCCCTTGGTGAAGGAGAGGGGTGAGGAATGGAGGAGGGGAGAGCTGGAGGTCGAAGGAAAAGATGTTGGGCGATTTGGGCGAGGTTGACGAAGGGAGGGAGGGCGGAATATACGGGTCCGACCCGGATTCAGATCCGGGTTCGGATCTGAAAGTGACTTGTACCACTCCTTGCTAAAATGACCATAACTTGAGCTCCCAAAGTCGGATTTTAACGTTCTTGGACTCGTTGGAAAACTATCGACGAGCCCTATGCAAGGGACTCCTTCGAATTTTTTGATCACTGGGCAAGTACAGATTTTGCAATTAAGTCCAGACTCAGTCAAGATTTGCGTTTTAGTCCCTGTTTGGGTTTCGGGGGTTTCACACCCGTCAAGGCAAAGGATTCTGTCGCCAGATGTTGTATATAGGAGACGCCTGTCCGAAGTGATAGATCCTGTATATGATTAATTTGGATCGGGTTCTTTGCTTCTCGAAAGAGTAAGGTCGTATACGTAGTGACCCCAATATCGGGTCCTCATATTATTGGGGTGATATTGGATTGCGTATAGCGAGTATTAATCCTGTTGACGGTTGGTTCAATTAACAACGGGTCAACATCATCTTAGGGGTGGTGGGCCCGGGTGTTAAAGACTGAATTGGGAAATGCAAGTTGGACTTGCAAGGCGGAATGTGTTCCCGCTTCTCTTTATCCGAGTCACATGTTCTCATATTATTGGGATGTGATAAGGATAGAGAAAAGATCCCATATCTTGCTTGAATATATATCAGTAAGTATATCTCTTACTTTGAAAGACAATAAGGGAATAATCTTTCAAAGTTGATATAGCAAGATGAAATTGATTTAAAATACCTTAATAAATATTTTAAAAATGAATATATAATTATTTATATGTTCTATTATAGTGCATTCTTAATTACAGAAAATGAAGTCTATGAACCCTCTAAGTAGGCTTCTGGATGTCAACTAGTTGACCGGAACAAATTATTCAGATTGGATCCGAAATTTGGATCTTGTCCTATCTGTGGAGCGCATCTCGTATGTGCTATCCAAGGAGAAGATAACAAATCTTAAGACCGCGGAAGATAAATCTTTTAATGAGAAATATGACGAAGATCATAACTTGGCAAGGTTCTATATTCTTGGGTCATTGTCCAATGTGCTTCAGAAGCAACATGTGGAAACGAACCACTGCCAAGAGATCATGCTGAATCTGAAGGAAATGTTCGATGACATAAACTGCACACAGTGCTATAATGTGATGAAAGAACTTATTTCCTGCAAGATGCAGGAATGGACCTCTGTCAGAGAACACGTACTCAAAGTGTTTGGGTAGCTCTCTGAATTGGAAACCCTGGGAGCCTACATGGATTCTGATATGCAGGTTGATTCATTCACCTGTCGCTCCCTAAATCTTTCAACAACTTTGTCATGTCTTATGACATGAGCAAAGGTGATTTCACTTACGGTGGGTTGTTAGCTGCATTGAAGTCTGCAGAAGACGTAATGAGGAAGGACGACCCTTTTACTAGTGTAATGGTTGCACAAGTAAGAGGAAAGCACGGTCGGAAGCAAGGATCTCGGAAGGGCCCGGCCCAAAAGAGAAAGAAGAAGAATCAAGGAGTTGGTTCATCTTCTAGTGCTTCCACGTTAATGACATTGAAGAAGACCGATGTCTGTCACCACTGCAAGAAGCCAGGGCACTGGAGGCGTAACTGCCTAGAATACATGAAGTCTACTGACAAAGGTAAAGCCCCAACATGGATGAAATCTACTTTCATCATTGAAACTAGCTTTCTCGTTGGACGAGAAGGAAGTTGGGTTGTAGATTCGGGTACTTCTGTTCATGTATGCAATTCATTACATTTGTTTCAAGAAACTAGGAATCTGGATCAAGGGGAGAAAGTCATCCAGATGGGATCTGATGCAAGTGTTGCAGCAGTCGCCATCGGGACCTGTCGACTATCATTATCTAGTGGTCGAGTCTTAGTACTTAAAGAGTGTCTTTATGTACCTGAAGTCAGGAGGAACTTGATATCTGTATCTAAACTTGTTAGACATGGATATTCCTTCCTTTTCTGTAATAATTTAGTCATTAATCAATATGATAAATTTATTGCGGATGGTGTTCTGACTTCTCGTGGACTCTATGAATTGCACATTGATGAACGTTTCATAAATGTCACTGCCACTGATAATAGAAACCCTAAAAGATCTAGGAAGAATGGAAATCATTTGAATATGATTTAGCATCAAAGGCTTGGTCATTTATCTGTTGATAGGATCAATAGATTGATAAAAGATGGACCTTTAGATTTTCTACAGGTTCAATCTTTACCTGCCTGTGAACATTGCATTCGAGGTAAAATGACCAGAATGCCTTTCCGTAACCAGGTTACAAGATGAGAAGGTATTCTCGACCTAATACATACTGATATAAGTGGTCTCTTCAGTACCGCGACTCGAAATGGATATCGATATAATTTTACGTTTATTGATGACCATTTGCGATACGACTTTATCTTCCTACTACGTCATAAATCTGAAACCTTTGAAAAGTTCAAAGAGTTTAAGGCTTTGGTTAAGAACCAAACCGATAGGAAGATTAAATGGATTCGATCTGACCGAGGTAGTGAGTATCTCTCAGATAAATTCAAGGAATATCTTAAAGAGAATGGAATTGTCTCCAATCTCACTCCCCCTGGAACTCCCCAACTTAATGGTGTTGCTGAAAGATGCAACAGGACCATCATGGACATGGTCCGTTCAATGATGAGCAAAGCACGTTTACCTCTTAGTTTCTGGGGATATGCAGTAGAGACTGCAATATATATCCTGGACAAGATTCCTAGCAAATTTATACCCAAGACTCCTCGAGAGATATGGTATGGAACCAAACCTAATGTTAATCACTTTAGGGTTTGGGGATGCTTCGTCCATGCGAAGAACGTGGACGCAAGTGAGCTAGAATCTCGCACTTGTGAGTAATACTTCATTGGGTATGTTAAAGATGGTATTGGATATCAGTTTTATGACCCTGAGACCCGAAAGGTCTTTATCTCTATAGATGTGAAATTTTTGAAGGATGATTTCCTTAAAGGTCAAGACAGAAATGAAGTATAGGAAATCATTGAATCCCTTGAGATTCCTGAACCAAAAACTGAAGAGATAAATAAAGATGAAACGCCTATACCTCTTCGAAGGAGTTTGAGGGTGGTTGCACCACCTGAAAGGTATGGATTCCTTATGTCAGGTGAGACTGACAATGATCCTTCTTCATTCGATGAAGCACTCGCGAATCATGACATCGATAGATGGATGCTAGCAATGAAGTCAGAAATTGACTCCATGTATAAGAATGGTGTATGGACCCTAGAGGATCCACCTAAAGGGGTAAAAACCATTTGGTTTAATTGGTTCTTCAAGAAAAAAGGGGACCTAATGGGAAAGTAGAGACTTTCAAAGCACGGCTCATGGCCAAGGGCTACACACAGAGAGAAGGCATCGACTACGATGAGACGTTCTCTCCTGTGGCTATGCTTAATTCCATCAGGACATTGCTAGCTATCGCTGCATCTCTTGTCTACGACATCTGACAGATGGATGTCAAGACAACTTTCCTCAATGGATACCTCAAGGAGGATATCTATATGGAGCAGCCCCAGGGCTTCATAGTTGAGGATGGAAAAGTATGCTAGCTGAAGAAATCCATCTATGGGTTCAAACAAGCTTCTCGTAGCTGGAACATCAGATTTGACGAAACCATAAAGAGTTATTATTTTGTGCAGAATCCTAATGAACTTTCTTTGTACAAGAAGCCTAGTGGGAGAGCCATTGTGTTCATCATGATTTACGTAGATGATATCCTTATCAGTGGGAATGATACAGGAATGATTACCAGTGTGAAAATATGGTTGTCCCATACCTTCGAGATGAAATATCTTGGATAAGCCTCTTACATCTTAGGCCTGAAGTTGTTCAGAAACCTAGAAAAGAGGATATTGGGATTATCACAACATGGACACATTAAGAAGATTCTTGAACGATTCCGTATAGATAGTTCCAAAGAAGGATTCCTCTCCTTAAGACATGGTATCCATCTGTTTAAAGGGATGGCTCCTCAAAGTATTGAGGAAAAGAAGGCCATGGCTGGATGCCCCTATGCATCAGTTGTAGGAAGCTTAATGTATGCCATGATGTGTACTAGGCCAGACATCTGCCATGCAGTGGGAGTAGTAAGTCATTACCAATCCTGCTATGAAGAGCAACACTGGAATGCAGTCAAGAACATATTCAAACATCTATGACGGACGCAAGATTACATCTTGGCATATGGAGATGGTAATCTCCAAGTCTTGGGATATATAGATTCAGACTTCCTGTCGGATATTGATGATAGAAAGTCGACATCAGGGTTTGTATTCCTGTTGAACGGTGGTGCTGTGAGCTAGAGAAGCAAGAAGCATGACACTAAGATGGATTCAACAACAAAAGCCGAATACATTACCGCATCGGATGCTGCAAAGGAGGCGGTGTGGTTGCGCAAGTTCATCTTGGAGCTTGGCGTAGTTTCCTCTATACTCCCATCCCGCTACTATGCGATAACATGGGAGCCATTGCCTAGGCAAAGGAACCCAGATGGTATCAAAAGAGCAAGCACGTATAAAGGAAATACCACATCATTCGGGAGTTTCAAAAGCATGGTGATATCATCATCACCAAGGTAGCCTCTAATGACAACTTGGCGATCCTCTTACCAAACCTCTGACACAGAAGGTTTTCGACCAGCATGTAATGAGCATGGGTTTACGGATTTGGGAGATTGTTGGACATGTGAGCCCCGGGCGAACCATTCTTTCAATAAATGTTATTGTAATATATATGTTTATCAATAAAAGTTATTGATGTTTCACTCCCTTTCTGAAATTATATGAATGAATACACTATAAGGTCCCTTTGTACAATTAGGATTATGTTCCATGGCCATCTTGATGATCATGTAGCTGTTGATTCATTAAATGAATCATAGAGGCTGGTGTTTGGATAAATATATAAAGAGTTAGATAGAGGACTCATCAAGCACCATCAAATGATTATTAAGAGATGATCTCCAGCCTGAGTAGGAGATGATAATCCTTTCTCACATAGGCTGAAATCTGACCGACCTCTTGATGCAGGTCCTCTGCATGGGAATAGTGATTCGGAGGTGTCAGATTAGTAGGGCCAATGGGTTGACTTAACGAGATTGAGATAACCCAAGTCCTATATTTAATTCTGTCACAACATAGGCACACATCCTCTGACCGGAGACAGATGTGTTACTATATGTCTGAGTGTGTACATTTGGCAGACTAATAGGTTTGATGACCTAACAAAGGTCTATACACCGGCGTGTTGGTGTGCACGTAAGGACATATGAGTAATACGATCTCTCAAAGGGATCATATAGGTTCACTAATGAACCAGAAGAAACGAGCTCACTCATGAGGTATTGGGACCGATCAAATTCCATGCATGGTCATCATGCTTTGGAAGCATGAAAAGAATTTGAAGGTACGATATATGATTTGGCAAAGCATATGATCGATATCGATCCCCAATGACCAAGATTGAGAAACTTGGTGATCAAACCATGAAGAGACAATGTAAAATTGATCTTGATCTTCAGGTTGATCATAGGTCTTCCAATATGCATGATGTACATGTATTAGGAATACCTGAGGTTGATGTGATCATAAGCGATTGTATAACCATGACGCTTCCATTCCTAGGGAGTGATGAAACATGTCTGGATTTTAGTGACTCCTCTCAGTAGAGAAGCAATCTGATTTTTGTCCAAATGTTGAACATTGGTTTGACTGAGATTCAGATGCAATGAGAAGATTAGATTTGCGGTCTTGATTTAATCAAGCATCTGTGAGAGGTACGTAAGATCTAGATTTGAGATGATATCTCAATTTCCAAGTCATAATTTGTGGAACAATACATCGCCATGTCCTTATCTCAAAGTATTTGCGGAGAAAGCACATTATTCTTGAAGGAGTTCAAGAATAATTCATTTGATGAATTATGTATCTAATCCACAAGATGTTGATAATTAAATCAGATTTAATTATCAAGAATAATATGGGATTCATATTACGAGAATGATTATCCAAGATAATTAAATTGGATTTAATTATCAAGGACTTGCAGATTGTGGATAGTGATATCCATAATATATGCGTAAATAGCATTGGTTAATTATTAATGTGAATTGGATTCACATTAAGCAATTAATTGGAAATGTAACTTACAATTTAGTTCGGGTTGTGAATATGATTCACATACTTTCAATGGCATGATTGAAATATTCACTAATTATTTGATAATTAATTTAGTGGGTAATTTTGCAATAGATATACACTAATTAATTGTAATTAATTTCGTGGATAGTGTTACAAGATAAATAAGAGAGAATGATATGAAGTAAAAAGGAGGAGATAATCCACCACATCATGAGGTGGCATCACCCATGACTTGGTCATGGGTGCCGCCCCATGATGTTGGAGGATTATTATCGTATTTTAATTAATATCTCATTATATTGTGTTTATTGATTTATTAAATTAAATTATATTGATGATAATGCAACATATGTTTAAATTAAAATAAATTAATAGGTTGTTGTTTTGAACAAAAATGATCATGGTCATTGATTTAATAAACATATCAATCTAGCCATTGATTTTGTATATGCCACGGATTGTGATCCATGGACTTTCAAACTAGTATATAAAGTGGGTAACCCTAGCCTCTTCAAAAACATCAGATACAAGAGTACACGCCTACTCTATCTCTCTCTCTCTCATTCTCGTCCTCTCTCTCTCTCTCTCTCTCTCGAAGGTGGCCATCCATCTTCTGCTTTGAGGGAAGAAGCAATCGTCTACACGCCAGTTCGTTGTCGCTTCGATTGCTCGTGGATCTCCATCAACGAATTTCGTTAGACGAAATTAGGATATTCAAGGCTTGGATCTTCATCGAAGATTGCAGGAGGAACGTGTCTCATCATCGCACCCGCAAGTGCCATCTTCGTAGATCGGACTTGAGTCAGGAGGATCTCTTGCTTTAGAGATCTTGTGATCACAACCACGCTTCAAGAGGTATTTCTAATACTTAGTGGTTTGATGAAACAATCCAAGAAATGTTCTTGTGATCATGTGGTTTCATTGTTTGATTTAAAATTTGAAATTCCGTTGCATCTAGTGACTAGTGCGACTAGTCGCCCTGATCGCATGAGATGCGATCAATACGCTTCCTTGATGCGCTTGATGGATTCCTTGTATCCTTCACTAACTGTTGCTGCGGTTGTTGGGGTAGTATTTGCTCAAGGGCTTGTACGTAGTACATGTGTTAGACGGTCGGCTGCCCTGGACACTGCTGAGGAGGGTGAGGCGATGTTGGATCCTTTATCTAGGCAGGAGTTGCAGTTAATGTCATCACTGACTGACAATGCTAACAGAAACTCTAGCCGATTAGTGATTTGATCTAGTTTGTCTAGGCGTTGTGTTCTTTGTTTGATCGTTCATAATTTCTCCTAGTCACATGATCTCTTTCATATGATGTCCAAATTAGACAAGTGGCTTCCTATGATTCTACGGTTGGTGCTCTCAAACGTGTTGGTTCATGAGCTTTATCTTTATGAACATGCTTTTGTAGAATATGTAGCTAATATTGATAAGTTCGAGATGATGGTAAGACAACCTGTCCTTCGGCCATGGCTTCGAAAATCTACCAAACGATGCCTTCATATTTGTTAAAATGCAATCGGCTACAAGAAACATCAACAAGCCTCTACCTCTCTAATATTAGTCCCCTAAAGGAATGTTGAACCAGATTGGTCCAAGGAATACATGGTGAGGCCACTTCTCTTGAAGATCTCTAGAATACGCTCAAGCTTCATGTATAGACTTGTGTGTGGTTTGGGAGACATTGTTGATTCTGTATCACATTTTATTGAGCCTATGAAGAGGGTAGAGTTTATAGAGGAATGTGAACTTGATATCCTCCAAGGTCATCACAACCTTCCCCTGGTGATTAGTAAAGCACCTTATTCTAAAGGCTGAAGGGAAATGTCGTCATCTTGACTATGCCTAATGAGATGTTTGAGTAGTGTGTGGTACCGCATATGCGAGCAAACTACTACAGATGGATCAATGGTTCTTCGTTAGGGTTCCCATGGAACCTAGGAATAAGAGCTAGGAGTTTAGACTTAGCTGAAAATGTGTACAAACAGTGGGTTATATCTACACTATCATCTGGTACGCGCCTAGGTTATTGGTCTCCTTAAGAGAGTTTAGGAGCATCTCTTCTTCCCTCATCTTCCCAATCAGGGGGGTCCATCTCCTAGTCTTCCATCTTCTCATTCTCCTTGGTTCTCTCTTCTTCTCCTCGTATCATTAAGAATGTCCTGGAAGGCAACATGGGACAAGACTTGGTTTGTCAACTGGTGTTGAGTTGATGCGAGAAATTGGGCATTCATGGCATTCTAGTCCTGTTGTTGGCCTTGATTTGGCTATGGTGGCTACTGAGGTCCCTTCCCTTCTCTTGAAGGAGCCATCTCTAATTCAGAATATGATAATATCTCAAGCTCCAGATCAGGTTCTTGGTCTACAAAGGGAATAATGCCCTGATTAGTTTGTATAGTAGCACATGATGTAGAGAAGTGTTCGGTGTTAAGGTCAACATAAAACTTTACTAAGGATGGAGAAGTGTAAGTAGTAAAGTCTATCTCCATCAAAAAGGGACAAAGCTTAGGACAAGAGTGATCCCGGATTATTGAACGGTAAGAAGAATGCGAGGAGTCTGGAGAGTGGTTTGTAAAGTCAATCTGGGTTCTTGGAATAACCCTGAATTATTGGAGATGTCAACTGCATGGAAATTGATGTGGATGTCGGTGAGGTCCTGATCAAACCATCCGTGAGTCGACATCATGAAAGTCATAAGGAAGATCTAGGAAGGATGAAAGATACAATGATGAATAAGGAATAAAAAGAGTGTAAGATAGTAGAAGGCACAAAGTGAGGAATGGCAAAAGAGGTTAAAATAGATTAATCGAAAAACTGGAAAAATTATGCGAGACTAATTTTTGAACTTATTCTATATCTAAACAGACACCAAACAGTTGGTTTTATCAACTCAACACAAGTGAAGAAGTAAAGGATCGGTTATATTTATCTTTTCCATTTTATTGTCTTTATTCACATAAATCTTTTTGCAATTCTTTAGAGGTTAGATCTATTGGAGAGTGAGTACTGCCAGAAAAGTATCTTGTACTTTCCACTTCCTTTGTAACAAGTGACCTACAATTTTTGAGGTCCTTGATATGGACCGAGCATTAGCGAAGAATAAGAGAGAAAATCGATAGGTGAGATCAATATTTCCCCCTAAATGAGGTACTTGGACATAAGACAATGAGAGAGATACACTTGTGAGGTTGTGGTATATGCACAATATTTCAAACCAGGTCAGATGTTCTACACAAGGTGAGAACACCGTCGTCGACAAGGCCCTACTTATCTGCGTATGATAGAAGCGCCAATACTTTGCCTAACCCAGGTGATAATCGAGGCAGCTATATATTGAGACTTTGGACCTATTCCTTAAGGTTCGCTCCTCACTATGTCTTGAGTGCACCTTAAAACATTGAGGGCTTTATGAACCTAAAACATTGATTCCATTAAGAATTTTAATTATCGTTAAAGTTTTATTAGCAATCCCTTATTTTAATTTTTGGTTTTCACTTTCTTTGATTATTTTTGAATAATAAGCACCCTACATTTTGTTTGTATTTTCTTTTTAATTCTATGTTATCCAAAACTTGGGAGAAGTTGGAAAATCCATGCAAGTTGATACTTTGATGGAAAGCTCACCATCGTATCTAAATTATGCATGATGATATGGAAGACTTATAATGCTTCCCAACTATCTCCATGCAGAATGGAAGGATGAATTGAAATATTTACACTACATACATGATATGATAAATGGCTAAAATTGTTATAAATAGGAATTGTTATTAATCGTGAAGAACTAAATGTTGAATACGTAGGAGAGAAATCCAAAGGTCTAGTATTGGAGGCTCATTATTGTCTCCTATAGAAGATCCTGCTAGTGTTGTATAGAGCCTCTCACTGCACTCGGTTTCAAGTTTAAGCAATATAAAAATTTACTAAGTCCAAGCATTGTAAACTATAGGCACATGGTTTTAATTAGGCTTCGAACCTAGTTACCCTATCAAGGAATCCTAAGTCTATGGGCTCAATCACAGAAAACAAATAAAAATAAGGCAGAAAACTCAAACTGCAGAAACAAAAAAGTGGGAAAGTAGGGTTAATAAAAGGGTAGAAGGCAATAAAAATGCCAGAAAACTGACGAGATCCCCATGTGAACAATAACCCGAGCAAAGGACCTCGGAGTGTGTTAGTGTCCAAATGTTCGGAGTCCAAGGTACATGTATTGTTATAAATTACTAATAAGAAATAAAATGACTCTGTCCCTTTTCTTCTCACACAAAAACAAAATAGAATATACACTAATATCTACTCCTATCTCTCTTTGTCTCCCATTAACGATCTCTCCAATTGGCCTATAAAGAGAAGGCTAATCTCCTCGCAGCTCGGGTGCACCCACACAAAAAAATCAATAAAGAAGATAGCTACACATAAATAAACAATTATTAATGAGAAATAAAAGATAGAAAATATGCAGATAAATATCTACAAAAAATTCTACACTACATGTTGATCCCCGGCAATGACAAGATTTGACAATCCAAGCCAAATTGAACAGAGCATCCTTGATGTCTCACAAGCTGATACCACAGTCGTTGAAGTGACCAAATCTGACACTTAATTAGTTCAACAATCAAGCCACAAGATCAATTATCTATCGATGTAAAGTGAAATGATTATAACCCTACAAATATGTGTATAGTGGGCAAGTACGTGTAGGGTGTCAAAAACAAGGAACATATGGGTTAAGGCTAATAATTATTTCTAATTATTTCAATGTACTTATTTTTTTGTGGATTTTTGATACATTTAATTTTTATTGATTTTTTTATTATTTTATTTTATTTTTTCTTATTTTTTTATATTTTCCAAAATTTTTTATTTCTTTTTTATTTTTAAGTTGGAATAAATATGTATATGTATGTTAATACATATAAATAGATAATATACATAATATATAATAAATATGTTAAAAAATAAATTATAATGATCCTTTTTATTTTTTTAATGGTTTAGAATTATATTGGTATTTATAATTAATAATAAAAATTATAATAATAGATACGTATATATATTATATAAGTTTTATATTTATATATATACATACTAAAAAATCGTAAAATAATGTTTTTTTGTGCTTTTGATATTTTTCTTTGTCTTCGTGGATTTTTAGGTATTTGTTACCAATTTTATGCAATTTTAAAGTTTCAAATACTTTAAAGTGGGGAGTTAATAAATAGGTTGAATGTTTTAGAGTTTAAAAAATAAGTAATAAGTCCAAAATTCCAACAAATTATTTTAATAGATACTGTATAATATAAATAGAAATATTTAAGGAGACTATTAGATTTTATAAGACTTTGCTAATTCTATAGGGATAGGATGGTTTTCATTTTTTAAGGTTTTGCTTTTTTAATTTTTTTGTCATTTTTAGTTTTGAGTTATATTATATAGTAATCTATGATATCTATTTTTTTGGAAAAAAACAATTATATTTTTTTGAATTTTTATAGCTAAAGAAGAAATAAATAGCTCCTAAATCATTTTTAGTAAATTGGAAGTGGGATAAGATGAAAAATAAAAATCAAACGTGAATAAGCATAATTTAAATCATATCCTACAATTTTTCCATGATTTCACAAGCGTAGGAGCTTCTTAAAGAAAATAGAAATGCAAATGAATAAACTTAACACCTAGCATGGGTATAATTGCAATAAAAATATAATTAGATGATTTTCATGAAATTAACCCATAAGTTAAACTTTAGTTACAAATTTTATAAAATAAATAGATAAAAACGAACACGAAGGGGGTACCTTACAATATGGCTAACTAACTGGGGTACCACGTGAGCTGAGCTAGCGAGGACCTCGAGGTAATATACAATAAATGCTAGGGTACTTTTGTAAATTTTACATAAAAGTTTGATCTTAATTTACTATTTATAAGACTAAACGACAAATACAAAAGGCGGAGGGATTACTTAATAATTTACCCTAAAAGAGTGCACTCATCGATGTTGGAGAAAGCGCCACATCAACATACTTAAGTTTATCCAGCGATGTAGAGGAGGCTTCGTTGTGCATCAATTGGATGGCCCATATTAGATCTAGGTCATGTTCTTGATCTAACAGTTATACAGGCTTCACGAAGAACATCCCAAGAACAGGTCCTGGAGAAGCTTTGATTTGGCTTATCTCCGTGCTCAGGTCTCCTCATTCGTTGCAAATCGAATGAAATGATATGTGGGGTTATTTCGTGTCTGCAAGTGCTAACCACCTATATCCAGATCCCAGTGATGGGGCTCTTTAGCTTGGACTATCCAGGCAACCTAGAGCTCAGCTTGAGGGTTCGATTCAGCTCCATAAGCCACATTTTAATCTCAACCATGCACCAAAAATATTCCTATGATCGAAATAAAGAGCTTCAGGCACATTATGAAGATGAATACACAAGGGAATGGGTGTGCGAATCATCTCTAGGTGGTGGTTATGTATGAGCTATTAGAACCTTGATCCTTGCAAGACCGAGGAGAAAAAGAGAGGTGTTTTGTGGAGAAGATGATGAGGAATGATGTAGGTGTGAGTGTGGATCGAAACACTAACATAAACAAGATTATTTTTTAGAGTAAAGCGTAGAATTTGGTTAACGAATAAATTGGATTTTACTTTAAATTAACAGCTAATCACTGAAATTAAAATATGAAAAATGAAATCTAATATAAAAAAATAACCTACTTATGCTGGCATATGGCCTCATTTCAGACCAAGTATTGAAGATGTTGGGCCGACTGGACGAAGGTCTGGTGATGGCTTTGATCGACCCAAATACTCCTCATCCTCACTCCAAATTGGCAGAGTGAGCTTCCTATCACCAAACACTCTCCTATAAGTACAATATGAGGGTTAAGAGGAGTCTACGGGGGATCAAAGAACAAAAATGGTGGTTAGTGTAGTGATTATATGAGAAATGGATGGTAGGTGGAGATCACATGATTCCCATCAGTTGCGTAATCAAAAGAGAAAGCAGAAGGTTGGGTGTGATGGTTCATCATACCGTGAACAAGTTCACAGAAGAAGTCATCTCGAGCAATGGATCAATGCCAAAAAAATGGCAAAGGTAGGAGGTAGGTGGTTATAATAGAGGGAAAGGACAAAGGTTGTGCAGTTGACCTAGGTCGACTCATGAAGGCATCTGATTGGTCCACATGGACCAATCAGATGAATTTAGATGCATAATTACCTTAATAAATAGATAAAATAATAAATATTTTTAATATTTTTATCAAAAAATGAAAAATATGTGTTATTTTATGCAATATTTTGTTTTGATTTTTATTTATTTTTACAACTCAATTTTATGACATGCTAATGCTAGGTATATACACATGTATTTTTTATGTATTTTTATTTTGTATTTTATATTTTACTTTTATGTATGCATAATTTATATATTTATAAATTATTTAATCACATTTTACGTATTTTAATGTATTTTCTTAATTTATTTATTTACATACACAATTATGTACATATATTATATACATTATAGGTGTACTTCATTTATATACCAAAGTACATTATTTATTTAAATGACCTTTTAGTGATTTTATTTTATTTTTATTATGAATATGTATACTGAATAATATTTATAAATTTATAAAAATATATGAATGCTAAAAATACAAAGAATAAATAAATAAATATAAAGGAAGTTAATACATGTATATTACACAATGTGGGCCCTAAATCCAACATTTGCATTTTAACTCCAAATGAAATAAAACTACCTTCATTAAATAGATCTTTTAATTTTATGAACAATAAATGTGAGTTTGGTGTTTTTTTAATTTGTACTGAGAAGATATAGGTTTGGGAAGTTTTCTCTACAGCTTTTTATTCCGTCTCACTGGCACATTTTGCATTATTTTTGAGTAAAATATTTTTTGTATTTTTCTTTATATTCTTATGTACAATATTCATGTCCAAAGTATATTGATTTGAGGTATAAACAGTGGAAAATAAATTAGGTTCCAAAAGGTAATTATTGTGCTATAAAATTAGGATTTTTACATGATTTTCTGGTCAATTCCTCTGAACTATCTCCCCCTACTTTATTCCTTGTCGATCAAGTTATCATGATGATCGGGTCTTGGGTCTAGGGTCACTCAGTATCTTTGACACTTCATTCTTTTTCATTTCTTTCTTTTATTATTTTATTTTGGTAATAAATACAGTATTTTATACAGTTTTTTATGTGATTTATTGTGTGTTATTTTCCACATATCAATGTTATATTCATTCAATTAGGTAGAGATTTAAGGTCAAAATGAAAGAATAACGATGATGAATATAATATTATTTATATCTGCTTAAAAAAATCAGTTAATATTTCAAATTCAAAATAAAATGAATCAAATTTGAGTATTCAAAAATTAGGAATGGATCGAATCAAAAATATATTATCATATTTATTTAAAAATCGATTCTAGTAGAATTCAAAACGTTCAAAATGAATTTAGTCTAAATATGGGTGGATTCAAATGCATTCAATTCGATTAACACCCCTATTTGTGATAACTTTCATATTTTTAATGATTTGATGACATATCATCGTATTGTTGTTCATCCCTATTTAAAACCATTTTTAGGATATTTATGAATTCTAGAATGTCTGGACTCAATTCCAGAAGACTGCTAAAAATTAATGGGGCTAGAACAGAGATTCATATGTAAAAAGTACTAGAATACTCTGATTTTAATTAAAAATGTAGTGGATAATTATAGAATTTTTTTATTACGATTTGTTATTCATTTATCATATTACAAAAAAGATTAATAAGTCTTGAAACAGGACCGCAATTTGTACAAAAAGTCCCATGTAATTCCAACTATGCGACCTCAACAAATAAAACCATAAAACCTGGTATACGTATGATGAATTTGATTGTGTCATGATGTGAATTATATGAATGTGATTAATTTTTCATAATTGGAGGTTATTATATGTCGTTAATGAGTAGGTTGCAAATCTAAAAAGAAAAAGACTATGAATGTGCATATCATCAATTAAATGTTCATTATGTATGCTTACAAGTTCAATAAAGGGGTGTGAATAACAACATGCCAACCATTCAAATAGAAGGCGAAACTTGGGTTAGTCATTAATCTTATGTGATTAAATTAAAAGATGACATAATGATCTATTAGCCACAATAAAGACTGTATTTTCCTTGATCTATTAATTATAAGAATTGGAGTCACAGTAACTAATCATCAATTTTAACATGGCAGGGATTAAGTCATAGGATAACATCCATGGTTTCCCATCATACGAAGGGTGTTGTCACAATGTATCATATTTTGGAGAGGCTTATGCGAAGTCATAACTATGAAATATGAGAATGTGTGTTTATGTCATATTTATTTCATGAAAGAGATGTGTCATATGCATAGTAACCCCAATGTTGCCATCACATAATTGAGCCAGCATTGGATTGCAAATAGTGTAGAATTTCTGCTAACTAATGATTGGTTGAATCAATAGCATGACAACATCACCTTCCTGATGTCGAGTATGGATATTAAAGACTAAACATCGTGAATAGAAGGTGGACTTGAAAATGGAAAGAGTTCCCGATTCTTTTATAATTCACGACATTTTCTAAAATTATCGAAATGCTACAAATATGAAAATGAGTTTCCTAAATCTCACTTAGGGTATTTGTTTGGCATATGTCCTGGCACTACAAGAAAAGACGAGATTGACGTGCACAACATGGCTCACTCGGTGCATGTCAGACGCCTAGACATGCACCCTAGACTGTCTTCATCGATTACCTAGATGTAAGGATGCATAGGTGAGAAAATATGATCATCAAGTGCTTGCTTGCATCCTGGGCGTGCACTGTCTGGTCATACAAGGTATCATGCGTGCACTTGTTGACGAGCACTAGTAGGGAACCAAACGAGCACATGTGCTCGCAACATGTATATCAACAAAAAATATACATGTCAAGTAGATTTTTGACAAATCGTCAAACATGTAAAACCTACTTCGAAACTACTACAGATGTTTATTATATTTGAAATTCATACCTATATTATGACACCTTATAAATATCCCATACCTTGTGTGTTAGACATGTGAGCACTTGGCGAACCATTCTTACAATAAATGTTATTGTAATATTTATGTTTATCAATAAAAGTTATTGATGTTTCACTCCCATTTCTGAAATTAAATGAATAAATGCACTATAAGGTCCCTCTGTACAACTAGGGTTATGTACCATGGCCATCTTGATGATCATATAACTGTTGATTAATTAAATGAATCATAGAGGCTAGTGTTTGGATGAATATCTATGGAGTTAGATAGAGGATTCATCAAGCACCATCATATGATCGTTAAGAGATGATCTCCAGCTTGAGTAGGAGATGACAATCCTTTCTCACATAGGCTGATATCTGGCTGACCTCTTGATGCAGGTCCTCTGCATGGGAATAGTGATTCGGAGGTGTCAGATTAGTTAGGTCAATGAGTTGACTTAACGAGATTGAGATAAACTAAGTCCTATGTTGAATGTTGTCACAGCATAGGCACGCAACCTCTGACCGGAGGCAGATGTATTGCTATATGTCCGAGTATGTACATTTGGCAGACCGATAGGTTGATGGCCTAACCAAGGTCTATACACCGGCGAGCTGGTGTGCATATAAGGGCATATGAGCAATACGATCTCTCAAAGGGATCATACAGGTTCACTTATGAACCGAAGACATGAGCTCACTCATGAGGTATCAGGACCGATCAAATTCCATGCATAGTCGTCATGCTTTGGAAGCATGACTTGAATTTGAAAGTATGATATATGCTTTGGGAAAGCATGTGATCGATACCAACTCCCAATGACCAAGATTGAGAAACTTAGTGATTAAACTCTGAAGAAGACAGTGTAAAATTGATCTTAATCTTCAGATTGATCATGGATCTTCTACTATGCAGGGTGTATAGGTATTGGGAATACCTGAGGGTGTATAGGCATTTTAGTGACTCCTCTCAGTAGAGAAGCAATCTGATATTGGTCCAAGTGTTGGACAATGGTCTGAATGTGATTCAGATGCAATGAGAAGATTAGATTTGCGGTCTTGATTTAATCAAGCATCTATGGGAGGTTCGTACAATCTGGATTTGAGATAAGATCTCAATGTCCAAGTAACTATACGTGGAACAATACAATCGCCCTATCCTTATCTCCATGTATCTGCGGAGAAAGCACATTATTCTTAAAGGGGTTCAAGAATAATTCATTTGATGAACTACATATCTACGCAAGAAGGACATGATGATTAAATGAGATTTAATTATCAAGCATAATATGAATAAGATTCATATTGTGAGAATAATTACCCAAGACAATTAAATAGGATTTAATTATCAAGGATTGGAGAATGTGGATAATAATATCCATAATATTTGTGTATTACAAAAATGATTTATAATACACATATATATTGAAGAGAGAGAGAGAGAGATTTTATAAATAGCATTTGTTAATTATTAATGTGGATTGGATTCACTTATATTAATTAATTGGAAATGCAATTTACAAATTAGTTTGGGTTGTGAATATGATTCACATATTTTTCAATGGCATGATTGAAATATTTACAAATTAATTTGGTATTAATTTGGTGAATAATTTTGTGATAATGGTTGTTACAAAATTAGATTAAGAAATAACAAATAGAATAAAAATGGGAGATAAAAATCACCACAAAAAAGGCGGTGTCACCTATAGGTGATGCCCCCTAAATTTGTGGGTGATTTAGTTATCACTTTTTTATTTTATGTTATCTCTTGATGATTAATTTATGTTAAATTAAATTGTGTTGATAATATTGCAACACATATTTAATTTAAATATAAATTAGTGTTGTTGGTTTTAACCAACAACAATCATAGCCGTTGATTATTACATAGAATCCCATGGCCCTTGGATCTATGTGTCCCATGGATTGAGATCCATTGGATCCGAAATTAATATAAAAGGAGGGATATCCTAGCATTTGATGGTAAGAGTTGTAAAAGCCTACTACTCTCTCTCTCTCTCATTCTCGTCTACCATCTCTCTCTCAATTTCAAGTGGTCGTCCATCTTGAATATTGAGGAGGAGAGTATCTCGCCTTCGCTTTCGACGACTCGAGGATCTCCTTCTTCTTTGGGGCTGTTTGCTGTAAAGGAAGTCGACGGATTTCATTTGACGAAATCAGGGGATTCATTGCTTGGATCTTCATCAAGTATTGCGGGAGGAACGCGACTCATCATCGCGCCCGCAAGTGCGTTCTTCGTAGATCGGACTTAAGACAAGATGATCTCTTCTTTGGGATCTCACGAATACAACCACGCTCCAAGAGGTATCTCTTATACTTTGTGGTTTGATGAAACGATCCTAGAAGTGTTCTCGTGATCATGTGGTTTCATCTTTAGATTTAAAATTTTTAATTTCCGCCGCATCTAGCAACTAGTGCGACTAGTTGTTCCGATTGCATATGATGTGATCGACATGCTTCCGTGATGCGCTTAAGGATTCTCAATATCCTTTGAGTGGTATCAGAGACATAGGTCGAATAAGGTTTTGGATATGATCCATAGACCTAGGACGACTTGGGCTTGAAAGGATCGCGAAAATTTTGTCGCATTTAAATTTTCGCACCTCTATCTAATTAAATTTTTCCAGTACTGTTTAAATTACTTAAACACTAATTTTGCAATTGGATTTTTTTCCCATTAAATAAGGAAATCATAGGATCTGAGTTTATGAAATTTGGACTTCATTTGCTCAAGATATGGCCTTTTATGCTTGTATTCACTGTTGCGGGAACTGCGGATCTAATCGTGATTAATGAGTTGATTACTGCTTTGATCCGCCTGAAATGCATGAATTATCACTTGGGTTCTTTAATAAATCAAATTGGCAATATTAGGAAACTGATTTTGCAATTTTTGGATTTAAATTGATCAAGATAAGTTAATTTTGGTGATTGGGGGTCACTGCTGGAAATTGACATCTTTTGATCATGGACCTTGTGATAAGTCATTCAAATATGATGAAGAAAATTAATGATTAATTTTCTGAAATAATTAGTGATAAATATTTGTGAAATATTTAAAGAGATGATTATTTCATTGAATGATATTTGCCTAACCATGATGATAAGATAATTGATCTTGATCATTGGTTGATATGAATTCATCAACAAACATTGATTTCATGAAAAACCTTAGTTAATCCTACAATAATTGTAGGACAACGTTTACATGAAAAACCCTCTTACTTGAATAGGATTGGGGATTTGTTTATCAAATCTTCTTATAATATAATCAAAATTATTTTGATGTATATTATATGGTATAATTTCGGTTGAAAAATCGATGAGCATCTCAAAGCACATGATGATCTATCTGGCATTATCCTTTCCTGAGGTGGATATGGAGCCTAGTCGGAGAGCATTGGGGTCGCGGGTTGCAACGTATATGGTACATCCTACTCTCGTCGGTACTGGCCATGACAGCGGGTAGGGACTCGATAATGCCGGAGAAGTCAAAGTGTATTTTTCTAATTATTAAAATTTGAATAATACGTACTTTGAGATTATACCTACTATTCAAGTAATAATCAAGTTTGTTGATTGATGATTGGATTAATGATTAATTTAATGTGATTAAATTAATTATATCCAATAAACACTCTATTATGAATAGATGTGTATTTCCCTTGGAAGAGTTAATTATGTGAATATGATTCGTGATAATTAATTATAAAAATTTGAATATGAGATGGAGGATCACATAAGTGACATCCATGGTCTTCCATCAAGGCGAAGGGTTCCGTCGCTAGGGATTGTATGTAGGAGACGTCTGTCTGAAGTGACAGATCCTAGACGCAAGCGCATCTGGATCAGGCTCTTTGCTTCTCGAAAGAGTAAGGCCATATGCGTAGTGGCCCCAATATCGAGTCTTCATATTATTGGGGCGATATTGGATTGCGCATAGCGAGTTCTAATCCTATTGACGGTTGGTTCAATTAGCAACGGGTCAACATCATCTTAGGGATGGTGGGTCCGGGTGTTAAAAACCGAATTGGGAAATGCAAGTTGGACTTGCAAGGCGGAATGAGTACCCGCTTCTTTTTATCGGAGTCACAAGTTCTCATATTATTGGGATGTTGCAAAGATAGGAAAAGAGATCCCAGATCTTGCCTGAGATATAGCGGTAAGTATATCTCTTATTTTGAAAGACAATTAGGGAACAATCTTTCAAAGTTGACACAACAAGACAAATTTGATTTAAAATGCCTTAATCAAATTATTCTTAAAATGAATATATAATTATTTATATATTCTAATATAGTGCATTCTTAATTTCAGAAAATGAAGTCCATGAACCCACGTAGCAGGCTCCTGGAGGTCAACCAGTTGATCGGGCCAAATTATTCGGATTGGATCCAAATTTTGGATCTTGTCCTATCCACGGAGCGCGTCTCTTATGTGCTGACCAAGGACAAGATAGAAAACCCTAAGACCGCGGAAAATAAATCATATAATGAGAAATATGATGAAGACCATAATCTGGCAAGGTGCTACATCCTTGGGTCATTGTCCAAAGTACTTCAGAAGCAACATGTGGAAATGAACCATTGCCAAGAGGTTATGTTGAATCAGAAGGAAATGTTTGGTGACATAAACCGCACACAACGTTACAACGTGATGAAAGAGCTTATTCGCTGCAAGATGCAGGAAGGGACCTCTGTTAGAGAACACGTACTCAAAGTGTTTGGGTACCTATCTAAATTGGAAACGCTGGGTCCTGTCACTCCCTAAGTCTTTCAACAACTTTGTCGTGTCTTACCACATGAGCAAAGGCGACTTCACTAATGTTGGGCTATTGCCTACATTGAAGTTTGCGGAAGATGTCATGAAGAAGGATGCCCCCTCTGGTAGTGCAATGGTTGCACAGGTGAGACGAAAGCGCGGGCGGAAGCAAGGTTCTCGGAAGGGCCCGGCCCAGAAGAGAAAGAAGAAGAATCAAGGAGTTGGTTCATCTTCTAGTGCTTCCACACTGATGACATCGAAAAAGTTCGATGTCTATCACCACTGCAAGAAGCCAGGGCACTGGCGGCATAACTGCCCGGATTACCTGAAGTCTACTGACAAAGGTAAAGTCCGAGCAGGTATGAAATGTACTTTCATCATTGAAACTAGCTTTCTCGTAGGACGAGAAGGAAGTTGGGTTGTAGATTCTGATGCTTCTGTTCATGTATGAAATTCGTTGCATTTTTTTCAGGAAACTAGGAATCTGGAGCAAGGGGAGATAGTCATCCAGATGGGGTCTGCTGCAAGTGTTGCAGCAGTCGCTGTCGGGACCTGCAGACTATCAATATCTAGTGGTCGAGTCATAGTACTTAAAGAGTGTCTTTATGTACTTGAAGTTAAAAGGAATCTGATATCTGTATCTTAGTTAGTTAGAAATGGATATTCCTTCACTTTCTGTAATGAATTAATCATAAACCGTTATGACAAATATATTGCGGATGGTATTTTGACTTCTGGTAGACTCCATGAATTGTGCATTGATGAATGTGTCATGAATGTTACTACCACTAATAATGGAAACCCCAAGAGATCCAGGGAGGATGGAAATCATTCGAATATGATTTGGCATCAAAGGCGTGGTCATTTACCTATTGATAAGATCAAGGGATTGATAAAGGATGCTTTAGATTTTCTACAAGTTCAATCTTTACCTACATGCGAAGACTGCATTCGAGGTAAAATGACTAGAGCACCTTTCCATAACAAGGTTGCGAGATGCGAAGGTATTCTTGACCTAATACATACTGATGTATGTGGTCCCTTCAGTACCGTGATCAGAAATGGATATCGATATTATTTGATGTTTATTGATGACCATTCGCGATACGGGTTTATCTTCCTACTACGTCATAAATCTGAAACCTTTGAAAAGTTCAAAGAGTTCAAGGCTTTAGTTGAGAACCAAACCGATAGGAAAATCAATCAGATTCGATCTGACCGAGGTGGTGAGTACCTCTCAGATGAATTTAAAGAATATCCTAAAGAGAATGGAATTGTCTCTAATCTCACTCCCCCTAGAACTCACCAACTTAATGATGTTGCTGAAAAATGCAACAGGACCATCATGGACATGGTCCGTTCAATGATGAGCAAAGCACATTAACCTCTTAGTTTTTAGGGATATGCAGTAGAGACTGCAATTTATATCCTGAACAAGATTCCTAGCAAGTCTGTTCCCAAGACTCCTCACGATCTCTGGTATGGTACCAAACCTAGTATTAAACACTTGAGGGTTTGGGGATGCTTCGTCCATGCGAAGAACATGGACGCAAGTAAGATAGAATCTCGCACTCATGAGTGCTACTTCATTGGGTATGTTAAAGATGGTATTGGATACCAGCTTTATGACCCTGAGACCCAAAAGGTTTTTGTCTCTATGGATGTGAAATTTCTAGAGGATGATTACCCTAAAGATCAAGATAGAAATGAAGTAGAGGAACTCATTGAGTCCCTTGAGGATTCTGAGATTCCAGAACCAAAAACTGAAGAAATAGATGAAGATGAAACACCCATACCTCTTCAAAGGAGTTCGATGGTGGTTGCACCACCTTAAAGGTATGGATTCCATGTATCAGGTGAGACTGATAATGATTATTCTTCATTTGATGAAGCACTCATGGATCAAGACATGGATAGATGGATGCTAGCAATGAAGTCAGAAATTGACTCCATGCATAAGAATGGTGTATGGATCCTAGAGGATCCACCTAAAGGGGTAAAATCCATTGGGTGTAAATGGATCTTCAAGTGAAAGAGGGTACCTGATGAGAAAGTAGAGACTTTCAAGGCACGGCTCGTAGCCAAGGGCTACACACAGAGAGAAGGCATCGACTACGATGAGACGTTCTCTCCTGTGGCCATGCTTAAGTCCATCAGGACACTGCTAGCTATAGCTGCATCTCATGACTACGACATCTGGCATATGGGCATGAAGACAGCTTTCCTCAATGGATACCTCGAGGAGGATATCTATATGGAGCAGCCCCAGGGCTTCATAGTGAGGATGGTAAATTATGCAATCCGAAGAAATACATGTATGGGCTCAAACAAGCTTCTCGTAGCTGGAACATCATATTTGACGAAACCATAAAGAGTTATGATTTTGTGTAGAACCCTGATGCACCTTGTGTATACAAGAAGCTTAGTGGAAGCGCCATTGTGTTCATCGTGCTTTAAGTAGATGATATCCATATCATTGGGAATGATACAAGAATGATGACCAGAGTGAAGATTTGGTTATCCCAAACCTTCGAGATGAAAGATCTTGGAGAAGCCTCTTACATCTTATACCTGTGATGAGTCGCAAAATACGATGATTAAATTTGGCATGTTGTAATACATGTACTTAGCGATTCAGTCAGAACCGAGAGAAGAATCTCCACGAAGAGTGTCTCGGCTTTAATTTATATCCCGGGTAAGTCCGGGGTCGAACTCAGGGAGGCAAAAGAACAACTTCGAGGGTAATTTGAAAATTAAGTTTTAGATTTCCAATGCATTTTTTTTAGATTTTTTAATGCAAAATGAATGCCAAATGCGAATGCGGTTGAATTAAGACACTAAGAAAACATACAACTTAAACAAATTAATTTGAATAGAAAATAAGTCCAATTCAACTAAATTATATTTTTTCTAAAGTCCTAACCCAGAGATGAACACAAAAGACATTTTATTTGTATTTTTTAGGATTAGAAGACAACAACGAAAAATGCACACTTTTTATGGGTTTTCTCGTAATTTTTCATGCAAACAGTAAGCAAAAATGATGAAAAAATTACTGTAATAAAATCATGACACAAGGAAGCTACAGTAATATTTTTGAATTTTTATGACAAATTATGAATTTTTTATGGATTTTTTAGTGAAATCAGAGTAACAGTGAGTAAATAATTTCTAATAAATCTCAATCACATATCAAGACATCATATCTAATTTTTTTTGGAATTTTTAGAGCAAACGTGTGTGAGATATAAATTTAAGATCACTGATTGGGGATAATAGGTAGAATTTAAGTTAAATAATTTTAATTAATTACCCACAACTCATAAATATACAAATAATATTCAGAATGCATACAAGTAGTTGCTCAATACAAAGATTTTTTTCATTGAATAAAAGGATGCAATATTGAAGTCCAAATTTTATTACGAACACAGGGGTATCCTTGCAAATTCAGAAAACCATATTTACAACAAAATATGTACAAGGACCATTTTGCAATTACTGAAACTATACAAAACTATTACATAAT
This sequence comes from Ottelia alismoides, assembly GCA_037367405.1. NCBI lineage: Eukaryota > Viridiplantae > Streptophyta > Magnoliopsida > Alismatales > Hydrocharitaceae > Ottelia > Ottelia alismoides. Next base: position 724,868 of record JAZKJV010010768.1, on the reverse strand, counting down.
TTTTATAATAAAAAATAATAATTCACCTTCTTCCTTCCTCCTTGGATACACGATGGAATAAACCCAAATGAGGGGTTGGGTTCAGTGGCGGGCTGAGGCAGTGAAGGGGCGGAGGACCGCGCACGCGTGACCCGCGATGCCGCCTGGCGTGATAGAGGCGTGAGGGCTGGAGGCGGCGGCGAGAGGGGTCGCGGCCGGCTGGGGCGGAGTGTGGCTCGCGGCTGCCGCGCCGCTTGGTGGCAGCGATGGAGGAAGGGGCGGCGGTGCCACTGCCCTTGGGGAAGAGGGGGCGACGGCACTGCTGCCTCTTTTTTTATTTTTTTGAAATTTTGTTGTAATAATAAAACAACCTTTCTTGTTTTTAATTTTGTTTTTATTTTTTAAAATTTTGTTTAAACAAGTACTGAAAATGATGTGAAGAAGAGAAAAAAATATGATGATGGAGGAGAAGATGATGTTTAACAAATGAAGATGTAATGGTAGTGATATGATAAAAAAATTGCAAACAAAATAACAATGATGACAAAAAGAGAAGAAAAATACCTACGGTGGAAACGGTCGTCTACGATGTGCTCACCAGAGCACGGTCTTCGCTCAAATCGTGGGCGTGCGATGAGCTCAAGCAACGCACGGATGTGGATGCGATGTTGGCCAAAAAGCCAACGGATCTCACCGGAGAGAGGGTTGTCGTCACTCGACTGCGGTTGCATCACTCTCACCGATTCAACTCTGGGAACTAGGCTCTCCTCACATAAAGAGTGATCAAGTGCAAATTGAGGAGAATGGGATGTATACAAAGAGGAAAGAATGAGAAGTTATTAAGGTGGTGGAGTTGAATGGGAAGTTGGAAAAATGGTGGAATAACGGAGTTGAATTGATGCTTATTATAGATAATGGAAATTAAATAATAAATAAATAAATAAATAAAGTAGGCTACTTTAAATACAATAAAATAAAAAGAGAAGACAAATAGTGGAGAATTTACAAAAGAAGATAAAACACCATGTACAATTTTTTGTTTTCTTTTCTAATTTATATTTTTTATCTTTTTAATAAGAGATATTTACAAACGGAAAAATACTATAGAATAATATAATTAAAATACAACACAAAATTGATTTTTTTGAGAAAGGTAAAATAAAAAATGAGGAAAAATGATTATGTAAAAAATATACAATGTACATCTAGGTCCCAAAACTCACCTTTTGCAAATAAGCTCTGATTTTAATGAAACCTTCTGTTGGATAGATATCTAACTTGAACTTTAAAAGTGAGTTTGGTGAATTTGGAGTTCATACGGAGCAGGAATTTGGCTTGGAAGTTGGTCTTTACGGCTTTTTTCTCTTTGGGATCTAGGAGCATTTATTTGAGGCAAAAATTGTTTTGTATTTTTATATTTTTATATACATTGTTATGAACATGTTTGAGAAAGAATTAGCCAAAAAGGAGTTGAAATGAAATTAAAAAAATACATGAAGTTTGGGCTATTTACAGGTGAAAAACTCCTTTATTTTTGCAGTTTTTTATTGTTAAATTATTTTATACAATCTAACATACCATAATTAGTGCGTTTTATTTACAAGATACATTTTGTTAATTTAATGAATTTATGTACATTTTTTCTGGGATTTTACTCGGGAATTTTTCTAAGATCAAGATATTGAGATGATGAATCGTGGATTCATCAGCCTGAAGTTGTTCAGAAATCGAGAAAAGAGAATATTGGGATTATCACAATAGGGATACATCAAGAAGATTCTTGAACGATTCCATATGGATAGTTCCAAGAAAGGATTCCTCACCTTAGGACATGGTATCCATCTGTCCAAAGGGATGGCTCCTTAAAGTGTTGATGAAAGAAAGACCATGGTTGGATGCCCTTACGCATCAGCAGTAGGAAGCTTGATGTATGCCATGATGTGTACTAGGCCAGACATCTGCCATGCAGTGGGAGTGGTAAGTCGTTACCAATCCAGCTATGGAGAGAAACACTGGAATGCTGTAAAGAACATATTCAAATATCTAAGACGGACGCAAGATTACATCTTGGTCTATGGGGATGGTGATCTCCAAGTCATGGGATATACAGATTCAGACTTCCAGTCAGATATTGATGATCGAAAGTCGACATCGGGGTTTGTATTCCTGTTGAACGGTGGTGTTGTGCGGCGGAGAAGCAAGAAGCAGGACACTACGGTGGATTCAACAACAGAAGCTGAGTACATTGCCACATCGGATGCTGCAAAGGAGGAGGTGTGGTTACGCAAGTTCATCTTGGAGCTTGGCGTAGTTTCCTCTGATACTCCCATCCCGTTACTCTATGATAACACGGGAGCCATTGCCCAAGCAAAGGAACCCAGGTGCCATAAAAAGAGCAAGCACGTGGAAAGGAAATACCACATCATTCGGGAGATTCAAAAGTGTGGTGATATCATCATCACCAAGGTGGCCTCTGCCGACAACATTGTTGATCCTCTTACCAAACCTCTGACACAGAAGGTTTTTGACCAGCACGTAATGATTATGGGTTTACGGATTGTACCTGAATGGTTCTGAGGGCTAGTGGGAGATTGTTAGACATGTGAGCCCTTGGCGAACCATTCTTACAATTAATGTTATTGTAATATTTATGTTTATCAATAAAGGTTATTGATGTTCCACTCCTTTTTTTGAAATCAAATGAATGAATGCACTATAAGGTCCCTCTGTACAATTAGGGTTATGTACCATGGCCATCTTGATCATCATATAGCTGTTGATTCATTAAATGAATCATAGTGACAAGTGTTTGGATGAATATCTAAGGAGTTAGATAGAGGACTCATCAAGCACCGTCAAATGATCGTTAAGAGATGATGTCCAGCCTGAGTAGGAGATGGCAATCCTTTCTCACATAGGCTGATATCTAACCGACCTCTTGATGCAGGTCCTCTTCATGGGAATAGTGATTCGGAGGTGTCAGATTAGTTATGTCAATGAGTTGACTTAACGAGATTGAGATAACTTAAGTCCTATGTTAAATGCTGTCACAGCATAGGCACGCATCCTCTGACCAGAGACAGATGTATTGCTATATGTCTGAGTATGTACATTTGGCAGACCGATAGGTTGATGGCCTAACCAAGGTCTATACACCGACGAGATGGTGTGCATATAAGGGCATATGAGCAATACAATCTCTCAAAGGGATCATACAGGTTCACTTATGAAACGGAAGACTTGAGCTCACTCATGAGGTATTGGGACGGATAAAATTCAATGCATGGCCGTCATGCTTTGGAAGCATGACATGAATTTGAAGGTATGATATATGCTTTGGGAAAGCATGTGATCGATACCAACTCCCAATGACCAAGATTGAGAAACTTAGTGATTAAACTCTAAAGAAGACAGTGGGAAATTGATCTTAATCTTCATATTGATCATGGATCTTCCAGTACGCAGGATGTACAGGTATTGGGAATACCTGAGGGTGATTTGATCATAAACGATTGTATAACCATGACGTTTCCATTCTGAGGGAGTGATGAAACAGGTTTGGATTTTAGTGACTCCTCTAAGTAGAGAAGCAATCTAATCTTGGTCCAAGTGTTGGACATTTGTCTGAATGTGATTCAGATGCAATGAGAAGATTAGATTTGGGGTCTTGATTTAATCAAGCATCTGTGGGAGGTTCATACGATCTGGATTTGAGATAAGATCTCAATGTCCAAGTCACTATACGTGGAACAATACAATCGCCTTGTCCTTATCTACAAGTATCTGCGGAGAAAGCACATTATTCTTGAAGGGGTTCAAGAATAATTCATTTGATGAACTACATATCCAAGAAAGAAGGACTTGATGATTAAATGAGATTTAATTGTCAAGCATAATATGAATAAGATTCATATTGTAAGAATAATTACGCAAGATAATTAAATAGGATTTAATTATCAAGGATTGGAGAATGTGGATAATAATATCCATAATATTTGTGTATTATAAATATGATTTATAACAGACATATATATTGAAGAGAGAGAGAGATTTTATAAATAGCATTTGTTAATTATTAATGTGTATTGGATTCACATAAATTAATTAATTGGAAATGCAATTTACAAATTAGTTTGGGTTGTGAATATGATTCACATATTTTTCAATGGCATGATTGAAATATTCACAAATCATTTTGGTGAATAATTTTGTGATAATGGTTGTTACAAAATTAGATTAAGAAATAATAAATATAATAAAAAGGGGAGATAAAAATCACCACAAAAAGGTTGTGTCACCTAGGTGACGCCCCCTAAATTTGTGGGTGATTTAGTTATCACTTTTTTATTTTACGTTATTATATCTTGATGAATAATTTATGTTAAATTAAATTGTGTTGATAATATTGCAACATATATTTAATTTAAATAAAAATTAATGTTGTTGGTTTTAACCAACAACAATCATAGCCATTGATTATTACATAGAATCCCATGGCCATTGGATCCATGTGTCCCATGGATTGAGATCCATTGGATCCCAAATTAATATAAAAGGAGGGCTAACCTAGCCTTTGTTGGTACTTTATTTTAGAGTTGTAGAAGCCTACTACTTTCTCTCTCTCTCATTCTCGTCTACCATCTCTCTCTCAATTTCAAGTGGTCGCCCATCTTGAATATTGAGGAGGAGAGTATCTCGCCTTCGCCTTCGACGACTCGAGGATCTCCTTCTTCTTTGGTGCTGCTTGCTCTAAAGGAAGACGACGAATTTCATTTGACGAAATCGGGGGATTCATTGCTTGGATCTTCATCAAGGATTGCGGGAGGAACGCGGCTCATCATCGCGCCCGCAAGTGCGTTCTTCGTGGATCGGACATAAGACAGGAGGATCTCCTGTTTGGTCTCTCATGATTACAACCACGCTCCGAGAGGTATTCCTTATACTTTGTGGTTTGATGAAACAATCCAAGAAGTGTTCTCGTGATCGTGTGGTTTCATCTTTAGATTTAAAAATTTTAATTTTCGCCGCATCTAGCGACTAGTGCGACTAGTTGCTCCGATTGCATATGATGCGATCGGCACGCTTCCGTGATGTGCTTAAGGATTCTCAATATCCTTCATTGTTGTGCTTATAAAATCTACTTTGAAACATATTATAGATATAACATGTACACATTATATAATGCAATGCCAAATGATAATAAAACTATTATTAAGAATATAATTGTTCTAATAGTTTATATAGATTTGAGAACATCATCTAAACTAAACAAACATAAAGTTCTTAGGATTCCTAGCACATTTCTCTATATTAACAGCCAAATATATACCCGAAACACAAATAAAAATATTTATAACACATATTTTTTAAATAGCTTTTAACTCATGTTATTTAAAAAATACTAACCATCCAATATGATTTCAATCGGACATGAACCCAAAACTCCTCATTAGCTATGGTTTGGACCAAGATTAGTATTAGACACTTGAGGATTTAGGGTTGCTTGGTCGATACAAAACATGGATGCAAGATAGCTGGAAGCTAGTGTTGGGCATGAAATCTCGAGGGTTGAAAATTAATGGTAAAGTATTATCGTTGCTATCCCTAAAAATCCCGTGACAAACAAACATTTTTTTATTTTTTGCTACTTATTAACTTGTATAGCTGACATGGTCGAACTCAGGGAGACGACAATTCCCGAGGGTTATTCAATTAATCGACAAAAAATCAATTAAACGAAAAAGGAAATCTCAAAGGCAAACTATCCTTAGTTTTGTGGATTTTTTGTTATTTTTTTAATGATTTTTAGTATTTTTCAATTTTTTTTGGTTTTTATAAATGATTAATGCACGAAATTACGTAGAAATTAAAAGACAATGAAATAAAACTACCCTTTTTTGTAATTTTTGAAGTTATTTTCGAATTTTTATGAAATTTTGAATTTCACAAAGCGAAAAATGACATGTTTTTTTTATTTTTTTAATAATATTAAATAAAGACAAAATGAAATGAAATTTTTACATAATGAGGATGCACATTACATGAGTCTAGATTAATTTTTTTTTAAGAATTTTTGTACTAATAAAAGCATTTACTTCAATAGAAAAATCATTCAAATTAAAGAGTATGAATAACAGGGACTAAATTGTAAATAAGTCTTATTTTGCATTAAATAAATAAAAGAAGTGAAATAGAGGATGAAAAGCTGAAATTTCCCTGGTGAAACGTGTTATGTAGGTGAGTTGCTGGAAACTGGGGTTTTGATGCAATTTGTGAAATCTCTGGGGGGCTCAGATGTAATTTGCCTAAGTTTTTTCTTGATTCTGGCATGGGCCTTTCTGTAATTTTCAAAACTCCGGGGGTGAAATTGATATTTTCCCGAATAAAATAATGCTTAGGGTTCCTTTCTTCTTTTCGCTTCGTTTCCAAGTAGCAACAGGGGTCACGATGGGCTGGCTCCCCTCTTCTTCCCCCTCTCCCAAGGCACGTGGGCGACGGCAACTTCGAGGATGCAACAGCGATGGGCGGTGCGAGGAGGAGAGCTTTAAAAAGGGAGCGGTCGGTGGAGGATGCTCTGGAGGGCGTGCAAGGCATTGAGGGCGGTGGTATGTAGGGGCAGTGCTTCTTGAGATCGTGGCGACCGATGGTGCGTCTAGTGATGGAGGAACTTCAAGGCGGCCGGCTGGAGGTCGATGGAGAGGGGCCACCCGTGGGAGAGTGTTGTGCGGAGGAGGGCGGCGGCGAGGCGGTGGCGCGAGTTGGAGGGAGGCGCGGGTTTCAGCGGGGGCGTGATGAAAGAGGGCGTCGGTGGTGCTGCGGCCAAGGGCTGGTGGCAGCCCGTGGCGGTGATGGACGATGGCGGGTGCCCGTGCAGGAGATGGTGTAGGAATGATGTTGGCAAGGAGTGTGGTCCGCGTAGGAGAGTGCAACCGGCGGTGGAGGTTCGCCACCCCAAGCAACGGAGAAGGAGAGGGCGCCGGTGGCAGCTCCTGCCTGCCGTTCCCGCTTTATATATTTATTTTTTTTGTTTTTTTCTTTTGAATGTAAACAGTGATAATTTTTTTATTTTTTGTAAATTGGGAATAGAGAAATTAAAAACAGAACACAGATTTTTTTTAATTTTTAAATTTTTATTATATTTTTTTAATGTGATCCAGCAAAACAAATGTTAAAGAAAAAGAAAACAAACATTTTTTTATTTTTTTTATTTCTAAACAAAATTCGGACACGAGCATGATGATTTAAATCCCAAAATCAAGTGGAAAATGCGAACGGGGATCCGACAAAAAAAGGAAGAATTGAATCCGATTCTCCGACCATTGTGCATGGTCGTAGTTGATAGATCGTGGAAGATAGAAAAGAAATCGGAGAGATCAAGAAAATGAGATGAAAAATCGTGTCGGTGGCGATCAAATCGTGATGGATTTTTAAGATCTAGAAGAACAAAATGACAACAACGAACACAAACGAGAAAATAAAACGAGAACAAAATGATCGCCTCGATGAACGCCGACTTGTTGTCATCGGACGGCTCGGAGGCTAGGCACCTTTCTCGACGACAAGACTCTCGGAGATCGGGCTCCTCTCACCAAAGATTGATCAAGTTTGAATGATGGAGGAGTCGTATAAATAGAAGAGACCAGGAGTCGTATAAATAGAAGAGACCATGGAGATGAAATTCGAATTTTTGGGCTTTTTGGATAAAGAGATAAGATAGATGAAAATTGAAATGAGATAAAGATAAAGAGAAATAAAACTATTTACAAAATTATCATTTTTTTTGAATTTTCGTTACTTTATTTATTTGAATAAAAAATGTAATTTTTTTAAATTTTTTATAGCGGTTAATTAAGAATAGCAATTATATACATATGTTATTTACATATATGCCATTATATATAGAAGGGTAAATGAGCAAATTAGTTTTTTCTTTTTTTCCTTTTTTTAAATTTTTTATTTTTATTTTAAATAATTAGTAAAACAATATTTACAAATATATATAAATACAATATGTACAAAATACATGAGAAAAAACTTTTCTTTCTTTCTTTATTTATTTTAGGTTAAAATAATATACAAATATACAATATTTACACACAGATGCAAGTTAGTAAGAATATGGAGTTAGTGTTATATACAATTGTTTTATAAGGAATTTTAAGCCAAAATAAATGAATAAAAGTGACGAATCGTAGATTCATCAGCTATCACTAGAGATTGATACTTCATTAGGGATATAAAGGATGGTATTAGATACCTACTTTATGACTGTGAGATTTTTAAAAATTTTATCACTAAGGATATGATTCTTAGATGATAACTTCATCGAGTTAAGATAAGAATGAGGTAAAGGGACTCATCGAATTCTAGGAGGATAACGAGGTTCCTAAAAATCAGAAATTAGAAGGATAATTTAAGATGAAACACTCATACCTCTTCAAATCAATTTTTACATGGTAAGATTACCTAGATGGTATGGGTTCTATGTTAAAAAGATTTTGTGCTATGTATGGACCCTAAAGTATCCGCCTATAAGGGTCAAACACATTGGACGTAAGTGGATCTTCAAGAGAGAAGAAACCTGATGTGATGGTAGATACCTTTAGAGCATGGCTCGTATCCAAGGTCTACATATGGAGAGAAGGCATTGCATGCGATGAGACTTGCTCTCATGTGAACATGTGTATACCCATCAGAATATTTATTACTAGATACACAACTTGACTATGATATCTGGAAGATGGAAGTCAAGATTACATTCCTCTACGAGTACCTCAATAAGGATTTTCATATGAAGTAGCCCCAAGGCTTCAAATTTTAGGATGATTCACCTAGCCGAGACTGACTTCTACATCAACTAGAAAGGGATCCACGCTTATTGGAACTAGTGAAGTATGGATGCGAGAGAATTCATAGTAAATGTGCAAGCCAAGGAACTGCATCCATGGGTTCAAACAAGATTATTATAGTTGGAACATCATATTTGATGAAATTATGAAGGTTATATTTCAAACAGAATCTTGATAAACTATGCCAATATTAGTGGGAGTGCCAATTATGAGTGTTAATCATACTAAACGCATATGAAATCGTAACCATTTACAATGATATAAGGATGATAATATGTGTTTTATAATCTAGTTATTCCATACCGTTGAGATAAAAGATCACTAGTATGCCTATTAGATCTTAGTTCTAAAGTTGTTCAAAAGTGAAGAGAAGAGGGCATTGGAACCATCAAATTTGAGGTACATCTTGGACATATTCCATTAGAAAATTCCAAGAAGAGCTCCTTCCCGGTAAGATATGGAACTGGCCAATCTAAAGTGATAACACATCAAAGTTTTGAGGATGTGAAGGCCTAAGCTGATGCTTATGCCAAATATGTACAAAAGCTAGATGTCTGACATGTAGTGGGAGTGGTAAACTATCACCAATTCTACTATAAATATAAAACATTTAATCATAGTAATAATATATTTAAAGACATGACTTTTGAGATAGTGGTCTTAACATCTTATCTTTAAGGATTTAAGACTTTTTGGATAGTAATCTAAAACACTTTCCTATAGATATCTTACGAGACTTAAGAATATGTCTTAGTCTATGGATATAGAGATATCCATGCATAAGGGTATTCTAGTAAGGATAAAGAAATCCCTTACTTGTTATAATAATTGTTGAGTTATAGTGCCGAAGTCTAAAACTGACATGATGCAAGGAACTGCAACTGCTTCAACAAGATTGAGTATTGGATGTATAAGATGCAATGTTCGCATTAGATGAGAGCACTCTTACTCAGGGATATATAAGTCTATAAAAGGACATAACATAGTATTTTGGGACAGAGTGTCTAGTCAACTGACCAAGCTATTTGTCTATTTAACTCATGATTAGCACATAAGTGTAGGTTTAAAGATTAACCCACTAATGGTTCTTTGTACTAGTGGGAGATTGTTGGACATGTGAGCCCACGACGAGGCATTATGAAAAGAAGGTCATTGCAATTCATTACTTAATCTAGAATGAAAAATAACTAATTTACATGATAGATCCATTAATATAATTAGGTATATGTTCCATAGCCATGTTGGTATCATACATTCGTTGATTCAAAGGTTGGAGCACAAAGGCTGGTGTATCGTTGAATATCTACAGAGTTATATTGGGTACTCAACTTTACTGTCAAGTGATTATCAAGAAAGGATCTTCATCTGGAGAAGGAGATCACAATCCTTACTCCAAAGGATGTCATCCGATCGATCTCTTAATGTAGGTCCTCTACATAGGAATAGTGATTCAGAGGTATTGGATGAGTTATATCAAATAGTTGAATTAACGAGATCAAGATAACTAATACCAATGTTTTAAGTTGTCACATATGGGTACGTATCCTCTAATTAGAGACAGATGTACCACTATATGTCTACGTATGGACATTAGGTAGACCATTAGGTGACCTAGTCAATGTCAATACACTGGATAGTTGGCGTGTATACGAGGGCATATGAGTAATACGATCTGTAAAAGGGATCATACAAGCTACTACTGAACCGGAGGACATGAGATCACTCATGAGATATCGGGAAAAACGAAATTCCAATGTTAGTCATATTATTTATAAATAAGATATGATTTGAAGGTATGATATATGTTTGTGAAAAGCAGATGATTGATATCCATTCCCTGATCGAATGAGGAACTTATCAACAAAACCCTAACGGAGATGGTTCAAATAAAATTAGAACTTTAGATTTATTCAAGGTCTTCCGGTATTCAGGATGTAAGAATATTGGAAATACACGATGATGATGTGATCTTAATCGATTGTATAACCATGACATTTCCATTATGAGGGAGTGATGAAATAAGTTTGGATTTTAGTGACTCCACTCAGTAGAATAGTTATCCAATTTTGGTCCTAATGTTGGGCATCGGTATGAATATGATTAGGATGCACTGAGAAGATTAAATATCCAGTTACTTGATCAGGCATCTCTGAAAGGCCTTCTAGATATGGATAAGAGATTATATCTTATTATTCAAGTAACTATACATGGTATATACAGTTGACATGTCCTTATCTCCAACAATTCACGAAGAAGGCACATTGTTCTTTAAAAAGTTCAAGAACAATTCCATTATTGACATTATTTGAGCTTTGGAAAACTAAAATTAAATTATATCTAATTATCATTAATAACATGGATGTTATTCACATTATTTGGACAAGTGCAGAGATGTATCTAAGATAACTAAATTGGATTTGATTACCATATATAAGATTAATATGGATAGCACTATCCACCATAATCGCGGATATCATGGATGTGATTCATAATATCATAGAAAGAATGAATTGCTAATTGGATTCACAATTTAAATACTAATATGAATTGGATTTTTGTAGAGCAATTAAATGTAAATGTGATTTACATATAGTTTTGGATGAATGAATATGACTCGTAAATATCAATGGTCCATTTGAAATTGTCACACTAAATTTGCAATTTATTTGGTGATATATTGTTGATAAAGTATTATATTAATAAAGATTTGATGCAATAGGATTACATGAAAGGTGATTGGAGAGAGTAAGTCTCTCTCCTTCGGCCCTGAACCACCACTCCTGAATAGATGGTTTTCTTTCCAACTTAGCAGCCTAAAAGAGAAATTTAATTTATTAGGAGGAAGTCTCTCTCCTTCGGCCTTGAACCACCACTCCTAAATAGATGGTTTTCTTTCCAACTTAGCAGCCTAAAAGAGAAATTTAATTTAGTAGAAAAATTTATATCTACCATAAGATATACATAAAAATAAGGGATTAAATGTATTAAAATTACCATCTCAACTCTTATCTGATTGCGGCTTTTTGAGCCGTTGGTCTATCTAATTTTCTACTTTTGATGATTTGGTTTTCTTGTTATCAATCTCCTTCCAAACTCAGCATAAGAAATAAATACATTCGAAAAACCAATCCATTTGTAACAAATATAACATGAAAATAAAATTATGAAAAAAAATTACACTTTTATATTTTTTATAATGAAAATAAACAAGTCATTACCTTTCCATTATGCACTAGGTGGGTAGGTATCTCTTTATCTCCTCGAAATCCATCTCCTCATGACCCATCTTTATATATAAATCTCTTATTGCCTAAAAGAAAGTTTCACTTATTCTCTTCTCCATTAAATGGATAAATTCTCGATGATAAGCTTCTTTCCCAAAACCAGCTACAAAATGATACCTACTCTAAAAATTTTGATAATAAAGTTAGAAAAAGGAATTGTAAAACTTTCATCTATATCTTTAATGAAAATTTCTTACAAGAAATATCTAGAACAACCTCTCCTACTTCGTAGTAGGAATGTGGCACCACAGAAGTTGAATGCTAGTCAAATACATCTTGATATTATTTGTTATATCCTTAGCAATCCAAATGCTATTCAGAAAATCCCTAACCAATCTAATAAGTAAGATTTCGTAATAAGAGATTTATTATGAAAAATCTAATGGTAATTCATAAATGATATTTATCTCCCATCCAAAGAAAGCTCTAAGAGAATGTAGGAATATAAAGTATGTCCACAGAGAATGTAGAAATATAAAGTATGTCCACCCCAAACGATACATGCATGTCGACACTCGTACATGCAGAAGAAGGAGAAACCGAATCAATAGATGAATGCACTGGAGTCGAGGTAAAGTAGGGCTCGGGTATGGTTGAAGAAATAGCTCATCATAATACACCATAGTATAATGTATAAGTAAGATAACCAAGAGACTCCTAGTAGGCCATGATCTTGTGAGTATTCTCATAAGGATGTCTTGATGAAACAAACAGAGTTAGCACTTATTGGAACTTGGGGATCGTGAGCTGGAGAGATGATTGGATTAGTGAGATCCATGTCCAAAACATGCCATAACTAAAAATGGCAATATACAAGGTTATTTATACATGAAAAATGGAATTTATGATGGAATATGAGAAGTTATTCTACTTTAACTAATCCTAGTTGTTAATGTTCGTTGTTCGATTCTGGTGACTTCTAACTGGTTTCATTGAAAGTGGAATTGTCAGAGTCTTTGGTTGTAATCTCCACATCTTCTATTAAATCAACATGTATCACCTCATTATCCACCAAATGATTAGAGTCAAAAACTAAAAATATTTATGCTATGTTATTGGATTCGTAATTATGTATAAAAGATTTATTTGAAACATCTTATGCGAGAGTGTATTCTTTAGTTACATAACTTTGATAATTTATCTTGACAAATATGAAAGATTCTACAATTGTTATCTTTCTTGATACTTGCAGAAGATAATACTTGGTCCACTTGTGAAACAAGAATGAATGATTCAAATCTTCCTATACATTTTCTTTATATGACATCAACGACGTTATTCCTCCTATCGACCAATACATCTTATTTTGGTTCGTACCAATCACTAAAGAAAAGAACAACCTTGTTTAGACATGGAATTTTGTATTCCACTTCTAAAATTCCTTAAAGATTTTATAATAGTCCGAATTATCCTCCTTGTAAAGAGATCCGCAAACCAATACTCCATAACATAGAGTGGTTATGTTTCTATCAAAATTTATTTTATGGGATCGATAACCATTACTTCATCAACAATTTATGATCAAACCTTATACATGGGACATTTTGAAAATATTTTAAATCACATAAATTTTTTAGTTATCATCAATTTGCTTTGCTCAGTTCGTGAACCATTTTCAAAATGTAGTATGATATGTGCTCTTAACCAGATATTCTCCATATATTGGATTCTCTTCAACAATTTTGTTCAAACATTACTAATACATAGAAATACATGAAATATGAGAGAAATAATTACTTATTGTTTTATAAATGTATTAAAGATAGAGACATTTTTTATATACGATGTTATTAACTCACACCTGTCATTATGTATAATTCATCCATCTCTTTCTCTTGTTTTGACAAACGTTTCCTAGACATTCTTGTTGGCTGAGCTAACTGATAGAAGACACTAATATGAGTTCTTTATCAGAGTAAATTTGTCTCATTCTACTCATTCTATTGTGGATAATCTCGACATCATCAGAGAAGTATCTAGCATAAAATGTTGCTACTTCTTCAAATGTATATCGAGAACTTATGGATCCATCGATTCTACATTTTTTTACACTATTATTTTGAGGAGGAACATGAACTTAATTATCATAGATCATGTATTTTAGAATGCAAAAAATATCAATGTTAAAAAAATTTAAAGCAATTATCTTTCAAATGGATACATCCATTGGTACTTAACGAGTCCAACAACAATCACCTCGTATGATAGATGAATCTTCATTTGTTCCACCGAATCAAAAAATGCTTGAGGAAATATTTTGTGCATATTACACATTATCATAGGAATATTTTTTAAGATATATCATTTACTCCCGATGAATGTTTGAGGAACATATAATATGAAAAAATCTAATTATATGTGATAAAACACCAATGATATATTTTGGCAATAAACCTTTGAGTGTTATTGATAACAATCTTTCCATAAATACGTGGCAACCATGCTTACTTATTCCTTAAAAACAATTTTTCAAATCTACAAGATTTGAAAGATTGGATGCGTATCATTCTAGAAATTTCATTTTACTATCCCATTCATAAACATTTTTCACTTGATTTCTGTCCAACACATATTTCTCTTTAGGAAATTTGACCCTCCCGTAATAAAGATCCCTTAAATATAACTCTACATGATTGAAAATGATTCTTAGATCATCAAAATAATTTATTGTATTTTTGTACAACCAGTAATATAAATAACTGCTTAAAAATGATATCAAAATATTTTTCTCTATATGTGTAATATCTAAATTGTGACATACCACATGCTTCCTCCAATATGGTGAAGGCTAAGGTTTGGGACTTAGTGCATCCCTAAAGCATGAAGATTGTATCACATGAAATCAAGAGCGACTAGTTGTACTAGTCGCTCAGAGCAGTGAAAATTAATTTTTTTAAAAGATGAAATCACATGATGTGAGAACCATTTGCATATGATTTCATCAAGATTGCAAACTAGTAATAGAATTACCACATGAAGTATGTTTGTGTCACATATGTCTATGCACGAAGAGACCTCCTATCTCAAGTCTGATCTTATGAATGATGCACTTGCAGGTTTTTGGATGAGATGTGTGATTCCCACAATTCAAGTTGAAGATCCAAATAATGAATAGGGCGGAGATCCACGAGCAGTCGATTCTCAATGCAATGATGTTGCGACGATTGCGAGGCCCTCTAGGTCAATATGGTGGACGACAACAATATTGAGAGAGAGAGATGACGTATATGAGAATGGAGAGAGTTATTCTCTTGCAATTGTTGTTGTAAAGAAAAAACTAGGTTTAGGATTTCTTTTATACCATATTGGATGTCCATGGATCTCGATTTATGTGCACACATAATCGATGAGGATGACTATTTTGTGCTTTCAACCAATGCCATGATTTTGTTGTAAATTTAAAAAAATAAATATATTGAATATCCAGAAATAAAATTTAATTTACATTAAATCAACAAATATGGATATACTTGGAAGGAGCACAAGTCTCCTTCCATACATAGGGTGGATGACCACGAAGTTGAAGGACTCAAGGTGGCCATCTACTCTAACTATGGTAAGGAGGCTCTCATTCCAATTATACTAAGATCTTGTTTTTCGTCATGTATTCCACACGTGCAACAACTTATGTTGCAAAATTATTTACCAAAATAATTCCAAATTATTTTATGATAATTTCAATCATGACATTGACAACTATAAATCATATACATACATCTAATATAAAATGTACTTTATATTTAAAAATAATTATTTTTTGTGAATCTAATTCATATCATCATTTAATTCATAAGTAGTATTCACAACAATTTTTTCCAGTATATTATAAATCATATTTATAATATTTATGATTATTCTGGATAATAATATCCACATTAATCATATCCTTGATAATAAATCATATTTCATTATCAAAGATAAATATTTTCATGTACTCAAGTAATATGAATCACATTCATATTACTCAAGATAATTAAATCATATTTAATCATCAATTTACTAATGATCCCATATAATTTTAATAATGGAATTATTCTTGTACTATTTCAAGAATAATGTGCTTTCTCTGCAAATACTTGGAGATAAGGATCGAGTGATTGTACATTCGATGTATAGCGACTTAGATTGAGATCATATCTTAAATATAGATCGCAGGGACATCTCAAAGATGTTTAATTAAATCAAACTGTAAATATGATCTTCTCATTGCATTGAATCACATTCAGATCAATGTCCAATATTTAGACTAAGATTGGATTACCAACCTACTAAAAGGATTCATTACAATCCAAACCTATTTCTTCACTCCCTAGGAATGGAAGTGCCATTGTTATATAAGTATCTACGATCACATCGTCCTCAAGTATTCCTAATAGCCATACATCCTACATATTGAAAACCTAGAATAAACCCGATGTTTTAAATCTTACTTAGACTGCCTTCTTCGGGGTTTTATCTTTAAGTTTCTCATTCGGTCATTGGGAGCTGGTATCGATCATATGATTTCCCAAAACAAATATCAAACCTATAAATTGTATCATGCTTTCAAACCAAGACAACAATGAATGGAATTTGGTCAGTCCTAATACCTGAAGAGTGAGCTCATATCTTATGGTTCAGAAGTAAACATGTACAATTCCGTTGAGAGATCGTTCATATGCCCTCATATGTACACCATATCGTCGGTGTATAGACATTGATCAGTTGCAATACATATGTTTCTGGTCAGAGGATATGTGCCTATATCATGATAACATACAATACAGGTCTTGGTTCTCTCATTCTCGCCATGTCAATTCTTTGACCTAACTTATCTAACACCGTTAAATCTCTATTCCTATCCAGAGGACTGGCATCAAGATTTCGGTCAGATGTCTGAATTTAGAGAAGGATTGCCATCTCCTTCTCAGGCTGGAGATCTTCTCTTACAATCATTTGATGGTACTTGATGTGTCATCAATATAACTCTTTACATATCATCCAAGCACCAGCCTCTATGATTCAACCATTGAAACAATAGTTGTACGATTATTAGGATGGCAATGGTACATAATCTAATTGTACTAAGGGACCTTATAAGTGCATTTATTCAATTAATCTCAGACAAGAAGTGAAGTAAATCATTAACCTTTATTGATATATCAATGATTGCAATGTCATTTATTCTAGGAAAGGTTCACCCTGTGCCACTAACCATCAGAACCATTCAAATTTAATCTTTAAACCCATGCTCATTTATTGCTGGTCAAAAACCTTTTGGGGATAAAGGTTTGATAAGTGGATCAACAACATTATCGGCAAAGGCCACCTTGGTGATGATGATGTCACCACACTTTTGAATCTCCCAAATGTTGTGGTATTTCTCTTCCTTGTATTTGCTCTTTTGATGCAACATGGGTTCTTTTGCTTGAGCTATGTCTCCCATGTTATCACAAAGTAGCTAGATGGGAGTATCAGAGTAAACTACGCCAAGTTCCTAGATGAACTTGCATAAACACACCTCCTTTTTTGTATCATGTGATGTGGTAATGTATTCGGCTTCCGTTATTGAATAAGAAATAGTATCCCACTTCATGATTCTCCAGCTCACAGCACCATCGTTTAACAAGAACACAAACCCTAAAGTTGACTTCTAGTCATCTATATCAGATTGGAAGTTGAATCGTGTATCTTAAGAATTGAAAATCACCACCTTCATAGACCAAGATGCAATATTGCATCCATCTTGGATACTTAAAGATGTTCTTCACCACATTCCAGTGTTGTTCTCCATAATAGGATTGGTAACAGCTTACCACATCCACTGCATATTATACATCTGGCCTTGTGTACATCATGACATACATTATGTTTCTCGCAGTTGATGCATAAGGGCATCCAACCATGGCTTTATTATCCTCATTACTTTGAGGAGCCATCCCTTTAGATAGGTGAATATCATGTCTTAAGGGAAGAAAACATTTATTATAATTCTCCATATGGAACCGTTTCAAGATTTTTTTTATGTATCCATATTGTGGCAATCCCAAAATCATATTTTCTCTCTTTCTAAATAGTTTTAGACACAAGATAAAAAAGGCTTCTCCGAGATCTTTCATCTCGAAAGTATGGGACAATCAAATATTAACACTAGTCATCATCCTTCTATCATTCCCAATGATAAGGATGTCAACTATGAAGGCTATGGAAAAAGCCTTAAGCACATCACAGAAGCATGGATATCCCATCCATTGCGATATAGAGCGACTAGTCATGCTACTTGCTCAGAGTAATAAACATTTAAAAATTTAAGAGATGAAACCACATGATTTGTAATACTTCTCAAATCATTTCATCATAACCACAAACAAGATATAGGAATACCTCTTGATGTGTAGTTGGGATCATTATTTCTAAAAGAAGATATTGCATGTCTCAAGTCCGATCCGATGTAGGAGATACTTGCAAGCACATTGATGAGATGCGCGCCTCTCACAATCCAAGATACAGATCTAAGAAATGAATCTCTTTATTTTGTCTCCTGAAATCCGAAGTCTTCTTCATGTGCAAGGAGCACCGAAGAAGACGAAGATCCAAGAGCAGTCAAAGAGGCGACACCACAATGAAGCTACGATGATGATTCTCTCTAATTCAACGGGTGGATGGCCACATTTGAAGGTGGGGGGAGGGGGTATGTGATGAGAATGAGAGGGAGATAGGGCCTTGCAACTGTGTTGTATGTAAAAGAAGATCTTGGTTTCCTCTTATTTTATATCATTTTGGAAGCCCGTTTATCACAGTCTATATGCAACACAAAATTAATGTTGAGATCGATTTGTGATTTTATTAAATGGTCATGATTTTATTGCCAAAAAATGCAACAACAATTAAATTAAATTAAATATATTGACTAATCATCAAAATAATTAGTTCAATTAAATCAATATGTAATAAAGGATAATGGAAGAGACTAGCCACCTTCCATATATGGAGGGGATGACCACCATGAATTAGTCAAGGGTGGCTGTCCCCCCTCCATGTTAGGAAGGTGGCTCCTTCTTTCACTTATGTAAGATTTTTCATTTATTTGCAACTACTTTTTGCAAGTTAATTTACCATAATTCTAAATTATTTTGTGATATTTCAATTACACCATTGAAAAGATGTGAATCATATTGACACATCCAAAATAAAATGTAAATTATATTTAAACTAATTGTCCAATGTGAATCTAATTTACAACAATAATTGATTTGTAAATACTATTTATAATTACCTCTCTCAAAAATATTATAAATCATATTTATAATATATATTATTAATGTGGATAGTGCTATCCACATTCTTCATATCCTTGATAATTAAATCATATCTAATATCTTAGATCTCCATTCCTATGTCTCTAAATAATATGAATCATATTCATATTATTCATAATATTTAAATCACATTTAAATATAAATTTCCCAATGCTCATAATTATTCTTGAACTCTTCCAAGAATAATGTGCTTTCTCTGTGGATACTTGAAGATAAGAACAGGGTGATTGTACATTACATGTATAATGACTTGGATATTGACATCACATCTCAAATCCAAATCTTAGGGACCTCTCAAAGATGTTTGATTAAATCAAAGCTGTAAATCTAATTTTCTCATTGTATTTGAATCATAGTGCCTTTTCAAGGTCGGTCCTCGAGGGACGTAAAAATTCCTTTGCTTCTTCTGGAAATATATGATGTCGGGGTGGGAAGAGAGTAGTGAGGCGTTGTGAAGGGTTTCAGAAAGGTTGGATAGGATATTTGATCCAATAGAGAGTCTGTTTTCCTATTCATCATGGAAGGGAAGGAAGCCTGCTTGTCATCCACTAGTTTAGTAGCTTTCACGAGAAGATGGATTTCTGTTCTCTGGGAGAGTCCTTAGAATAAACCCAAAGTTTTAGATCACTTATAGACTATCTTCTTCACGGATTTATAATTAAGATTCTCATTCGGACATTGGGAATTAGTATCGATCATATGCTTTCCAAAAACATATATATATACCTACAAATTATTGTCATGCTTCCAAAGCAAGACGACCATGCATGGAATTTGATTGCTTCCCATACCTCATGATTGAGCTCAAGTCTTCCAGTCTAATAGTGGACAAGTATGATCCCTTCAAGAAATTGTATTACTCATATGCCCTAATATGCACAACAACTCGCCAGTGTATATATCTTGAATAGGTCATCAAGCAATAGATCTACCAAATGTACATACTCATACATATAATAACACACCTGTCTCTGGTCAGTGGATGTGTGCCTATATAGTGACAGTATATGACATATGTCTTTGTTATCTCGATCCCGTTAATTCAACTCTTTGATCTAACTTAACTGACTCCTCCGAACCTCGATTCCTATGCAAAGAACCTGCATCAAGAGGTCGGTCAAATATCAGGCTTTAGAGAAGGATTGCCATCTCCTTCTCAGGTTTGAAATCATCTCTTAATAATCATTTGAGGGTGCTTTAAGAGTCCTCAATCTAACTCTTTAGATATCATCCAAGCACCAGCTACTATGATTGAGCCACTAAATCAACAACTGGATGATTATCAAGGTGGCCATGGTACATAACCCTAATTATACAAAGGGACCTTATAAGTGCATTCATTCAACTAATCTAAAATAGAGAGTGAAATAAATCAATAACTTTTTTCAATGTATCAAATATTACAGTAACATTTATTGTAGGAACGGTTCGCCGCAAGCTCACGTGGCTAACAGTCTTCCACTAGCCCTTAGAACCATTCAGGTAAAATCTTTAAACCCATGCTCATTGCATGCTAGTTGAAAACCTTTTGACTCAAAGATTTGCTAAGGGTACCAACAGTGTTATCGATAGAGGAACCATGATGATGACCTATCACCATGCTTTTAAATCTCCCAAATGATGTGGTGTTTCCTTTATGCATGCTTGCTCTTTTGATGCCACCGGGTTCCTTCGCCTGATTTATGGCTCCCATGTTATCATTGAGTAGCGATATGGGAGTGTCATAGAAACTACGCCAAGTTCCAGGACAAACTTGCACAACAACACTGCCTCCTTTGCAGCATTCGATGTGTCAAGGTATTCAGATTCTAGTGTTGAATCGATTGTAGTGTCCTGCTTCTTTCTTCTTCAGCTCATAGCACCACCGTTCCATAGGATCACAAACCCTGATGTTGACTTGCGGTTATCAACATCCGCTTGGAAGTCTAAATATTTGTATCCCAAGACTTTGAGATCACCATCTCCATAGATCAAGATGTAATCTTGCATCCGTCTTAGATACTTAAAATGTTCTTCATTGCATTTCAATGTTGTTCTCCATAGCAGGATTAGTAGTGGTTTACCACTCCCACTGCTTGGCAAATATCTAACCTTGTGGACATCTTGGAGTACATTAGGTTTCTAACAACTAATGCACAAGGTCATCCATCCATCGCTTTATTATCCTCAACACTTTGCGGTGCCATATCTTTATATAGGTAGATACCATGTCTTAAGAGGATTCCTTCCTTGGAATTCTTCATATGTAAACGTTCCAAGATCCTCTTAATGTACCCATGTTGTAACAATATCAAAATCTTCTTCTCAATGATTCTGAACAACTACGAACCCAAGATATAATAGGCTTCTCCAAGATCATTTATCTCGAAGGTATGGGACAATCAAATATTAATACTAGTCATCATCCATGTATCATTAACTATTATAGGTATATCATCTACGCAAAGCACAATGAACACAATGACACTTCTACTAATCTTCATATACACACATAGTTCATCAGATTTCTGAACAAAATTGCAACTCTTAACGGTTTCATCAAATTTGATGTTCCAGCTATGAGAAGCTTTCTTGAGTCCATACATGGATTTCTTCAGCTTGCATACTTTGCCTTCCTTAGTTATCAAGCTCTAGGGTCTCCATTTATATATACTCCTCGAGGTATCCATTTAGTAAAGTTGTCTTGGTGTTCATCTACCATATGTTCTAGTCAAGATATGTTGCTTTAGTGAGTAGTGCCCTGATGGACTTAATCATAGCCACAGAAAAAGAATGTTTCATCGTAGTCAATACCTTCTCTTTGTGTTTATACCTTGGCTATGAGTCATGATTTGAAGGTCTCTAACTTCCCATTAGGTATGTTTTTTCTCTTAAAAATCCATTTACACCTAATGGGTTTTAGACCTCTAGGTGGATCCTCTAGGGTCCATACATCATTCTTGTATATCGAGTCTGTTCCAGACTTCATTGCTAGCATCCATCTATCCATGTCATGATCCATGAGTGCTTCATCAAATGAAGCTGGCACATTTTCAGTTTTACTTGATACATGGAATCCGTACCTTTCAGGTGGTGCAACCACCCTCGAACTCCTTCGAAAAGTTACATGTGCTTCATCTTTATTTACATCTTTAGTTTCTAGTTTAGGAAGCTCAATATCCTTAGGGTAATCAATGAGATGCTTTACTTCCTTAATGTCTTAACTCTTAAGAAATTCATCCCCTAGAAATTTTACATCTTTAGAGACAAAGACCTTATGAGTCTCATGGTCATAAAGTTGGTATTTAATACCATCCTTTACCATGCCCAATGAAGTAGCACTCTCGAGGGTGAGATTCTAGCTACCTTGCAACCATGTTCTTTGCATGGACCAAGCAACCCCAAATCCTCAAGTGTCTAACAATGGGTTTGGTACAATACCAAAGCTCATGATAAGTTTTCGGTATAGATTTGCTAGGAATCTTGTTTAGGATATATGTCGCACTCTCTACTTCATATCCCTAGAAACGAAGAGGCAAATATGTTTGACAAATCATTGATGGGACCATTTCCATGATGTTTGTGTTGCATATTTCAACATCACTCTTAAGTTGGGGAGTTCCAGAAGGACTTAAATTGGAGACAATTCATTTCTCTTTGAGGTATTCCTTAAATTTATATGGGAGTACATGCCTCCTCAGCCAAATAAAAAATGTTTAATCTTCGTATCGGTTTGGTTCTCAATCATATACATGAACTCTTTGAACTTTTCAAGGGTTTCGAATTTATGACGTAATAGGAAGATAAACCAAATATCATGAGTGGTCATTGATAAATGTAAAATAATATTGATATTCATTTCAGGTTGTGTTACGGAAGGGGCCACATGCATTAGTATCAATTAGGTCAATAATACCCTCGCATCATTAACCATGTTACGAAACGACATCCTAGTCATTTTACCTCAAATACAATGTTCACAGGTATGTAAAGTTTTGATCTGTAGAAAATATAAGGGTCCATCCTTTATCAATTTATTGATCTTATCAATAGACAAATAAAAAGGCCTTTGATGTCAAATAATGTTTTCATTAGTTTCCATCCTCTTTGATTCTTTCAGGGTTTTTATTAATGGTAGTAACATTCATGACAGATTCATCATGCACAGGTCAAGAATACCCATCACATCATGTAATCTTGTTACGAAACAACATCCTAGTCATTTTACCTCAATTACAATGTTCACAGGTAGGTAAAGTCTGGATCTGTAGAAAATATAAGGGTCCATACTTTATCAATTTATTGATCCTATTAACAGACAAATAACCAAGACTTTAATGTCAAATAATGTTTTATTACTTCCTATCCTCTTTGATTCTTTTAGGGTTTTTATTAGTGGTAGTAACATTCGTGGCGGATTTATCAATGCACAAGTCATAAAGTCCTATAGAAGTTAGAACACCATCCGCAATGTATTTATCATAACAACTTATGAGTAGTTTATTACAAAATAAGAACAAATATCCATTTCTAACTAGCCTAGATATAGATATAAGGTTCCTTCTAACATTTGGAACACAGAGTCACTCTTTAAGTACAAGGACTCTCCCAGTAGATAATGAAAGTCTGCATGTACCGATATTTACTCCTACAATAGTTGCAGCATATCCCATTTGGAAGACTATCTCCCCTTCATCAAGACTTCTATTTCCTAAAATAATTGCAACAAATTACGTACATGAATAGAAGCACCATAATCGATAATCAAACTACCTTCTCGTCCTATGAGAAAATTGGTTTCAATGATGAAAGAAGATTTTATGCCTACTGGAGCTTTACCATTCTTCGTGGTTTTAAGGAAATTTGGACAGATACGCTTCCAATGCACTGGCTTCATGCAGTGATGTTAACCATTGGTCTTCTTCAATGCTATTAGCATGGAAGAATTAGAAGACGAGCCAACAACTTGACTCTTCTTCATTTTCTTATAGGTCGGCCCCTTTAGAGACCCATGCTTCCGACAATGTTTCCCCTTTATCTGTGCAACCATTACACTGTTAGTGGGACTCTCCTTCTTCATTACGTCTTCTACAAACTTTAATGAAGTCACTAACTAAACATTGGTCAAGTTCAACTTGACATGTGGTACGATACCACATAGAGATAAATTGCCATTCATACACATTTATTCATTCATTTTAGGCTCAAATTCCTACATAAATGCATGAGAATATTGATAATAATTTTTAATTAACACATGCATATAAATCTATATAATTTATATAAATACATGT
Source organism: Ottelia alismoides (assembly GCA_037367405.1). NCBI lineage: Eukaryota > Viridiplantae > Streptophyta > Magnoliopsida > Alismatales > Hydrocharitaceae > Ottelia > Ottelia alismoides. The sequence goes on along the minus strand of JAZKJV010010768.1, from coordinate 700,185 downwards.
ATTACATCAATAAAATGAAGAAATAAATAAAAAAGAAAAATAAAGGAAGTATCCTAGAGACTAACTAACCCTGACCATGAGATCAAGTCAAACCTTGACTTGGTCTAGAAGAAATAAAGTAGGAGGAGATAAGGCAAAAAAACCATATAAAAACAAGCAATAAAAGCCCTAATTCTTTTGTAAATATATTTATTTTGGGATACATTTTATTATTTATTATTTATACATTAAATCAATTAACTTTTGACATGAAACTTGTGGATAAAAAAAATAAATTACAAAATTTAATTCATGTAAAAATAATGGACAGTGTGTATGGGACACACAAAATAAAAGTTTCGCAAAGAAAAATTCTCATGCTAGTATGTTCTCCATGTCGTCTCAAAATGCACCAAAATCGCTATTTAAGGAAGGCATTTTCATTTAAATTTGAGTTAAGATGCAAAAGTTAGCTTTTGGGCCTTCATTGTGTAATATACCTATATATTATATTCTATATATTTATTCCTTTTATTTTAACATTCTTTTTTATAAATTTTTAGATAATACTGGAAAGACATGTACGAGATAGAACTAAAATAAAATTATTAAAAATACACTAAACTAAATAATATCCTTTATTACAAAGGTTAATATACATATAAACTACCTATAGTCTATGTATATGTATATGTATATACATAAATAACTTTAGAAAAATCCAAGAAAAATGTATAAATGTATTTAATTATAGTATACATATAAAAATTATGTAGATTAAATAACATTATAAATCATCAAAATAATATAAAATAGGTTTTATATAGGTATTTATACCTATAAATATATGTAATAATCAAAACACAATAAGTAACGTTATAAAAATAAATAAGAATCGCCAAAAATAGCTTAATAATATGTAACATATTTCATGTCTTACCTTTTAAAATAAAATTGTTTTCTCTTTTTGTTTTATTATTCTTTTAATTTTTGTACTATTTTGTCATCTAATGCCTAGATTATGTTAATGAGGCTCAATCCTAGGTTACAAACTGTTGACCTCGGGTCAAGAGCCCTCCTCCCCTCTATAGCTTGTCAGACTTGTCGGGAAGCTAACTTCTCTTATTTTTCTCATGATCTCCATTACTTCTTTCGACATGATTCCTTTTCGAAACTTGGAGATCATATCACCCTCATGCCTAAAAATCATCTGATGTTGCTTTTTGTCGAGCGCCCAAACCAAACCACTAAATTATTTTGGCTACTTTTCTTCTGGTTGTACATAAGCAGCTATCTTGTCTTTTGATCCGTGTCACTCTTTGCTTCCCTAACCCCCTTGATCCCCTAGATCTCTTCAATCTTGTGACAAGAAGATCGGATGCTAATTTTTGGGCGCATACGAAGGAGGTGGACAAGCATCCACCCTTCGCTGGAGCTCTTGCCGGTGAATCTTTGCTCACAGGTTTCCAACATTGGTGAGATGCTTCTTCTTGCTTACTTTTATTCCATAGCATAGCTATAACCAAGGATTCCTTCCGGTTCATTTGATTTTGCATGAATATATCAAAAATCCAAAAAATAGATCTTCATCAGAGCTCATTGCTCCATCGCTTATCTCCAATTATACACACCTCAACAACTGCTTCTGCCCCCATTATATATGCCTTACGCTTCTCCATCTATATAACCAATTTATGCACCTTAATTCCTAGTGAATCATGTCGACCAAGCCATCGTCTATGCCTCTCATCGAAGGGCCTCCAACTCACTATGCATCTTTTTAGGATCTGAGGCTTCTCCTTCGTGCCCATGCTAACCATGCAAGTAGAGAGCTAAGAACCCCATATGGGGGCTCTCTGTTCAGACGAAGGTGCTCCAGGTCTACCATTCTTCTCCAACCTCTAGGACCCCATCGTTGGGACCTAGACCATGTGGTAACCATATGTAGTTGCATATCCATCCTAACCATCTTCTTCGACCATCAGCTGGATGGGAGGAGTTCAGAGCAACCCTGGAGCAAGGGTTGAAGCTCGTTGTGCCCCTGTTCTTCCAACTTATTTCTCTAACATTGGATGAACACTACAACAAAAATACTTTTTAGAGGCACATGTTGTTTGTCACTAAAAGTCTTTTTTTCATCACAGAAACACTTAAGTGACACTTTAAAAATTTGTCTCTTAATTGCCTCTAAGATCACTGTCACTAAAAGTTTTGAGACAATTGGAATTTGTCACTATTTTCTAGCAATAGAATGAAATGCATTTGTTACTAATTTGTCGCTTTATAATTACAGGGTCATATGAAAATGTCAAAATGATGTCTCTAATATCAACATTTAGCTACAAATAGAATTCTAATACTGAATCAAATTTTACGTCACTATAATAACATAGGGACAATTAGACATTTGTCACACATTGTCTTCCCCACTGATCATCACTATTAATATTTTAGCGAATTATAGATTTTTAATTTATTAATATATAAATGATTAATTATATTTAATATCAATTTATTAATGAATGGAGAGGTTTGATTTTACATAAATGTTGAATGATTGTTATATAAGATTTAATATTTACCCACAAATGAAACATATATTTTAAAGTTTTTGTGCTTGACTTCATTTCTTTAATCTAATAGAAAAGTCAAAGCTTCATCCATGTCTATTATCACTAATAATATAACAACTTCAAACATAAACCTTCACCATTACTTTAAACATAAAAAGTTATCATTATATGTTAACTAAATAAATGCTTATTCGATTCTATTACAACATTATCTGGGATTATATATGCTCATCCACCTATACTTATTTATCATCGTATAATGTAAGCGTTGTACTATGTTATTTTCTTCGAGAATCATAGCAACAAAATTCAATAATTGCAATTAAGATTAAATCTCATCAACATTAAACATAAAAACTATACAAGATACTTCCATTGTCTGAAAAATGATTTCCATTTAAACAAAACATTGGAAACCATACCAATGTTCATCCTTGAAATAAAGAAATACTTTCTGTACATATATGAGAAAACTAATTCGAAATTCTAGGAATAACTTTGAGGACATTTGGAGAGTTCATTTGAGGAAACCTTGATGCTCTTCAATCAGATTCCATGTCTTTCTTCTATTCATTAACATTTCCTGAAAATTTTCAAAATTTGAATAAATTAATGTGATATGACTAACAAATTTAGCAAATTTAATATTATTTATAGAGGTGCAAACATATCATTGATGTACAAAGAATACTTACCTCAAAATGATCAACTTCTTTGGCCATGAAATGATTGTACCAATTGCATCTCCTATCTTCTCATGTTGTCTACATGGTTGAATCAAAGCTTCATCATCTTTTAAAGCAACTTCTAAATAAATTCCCAAAAAATTAGAGCCAAGTATAATATCGCCAACTTTTTCTACAGGATTTGTAATTCGTATTTGTTTAAGAGCTATTTTATATTCCTGAAAACTCAAAAGGAACACATCCTGCAAGATATAAATTCAATTAAGTGTGTTTTCAATACAATAGACTTATTTAAAAAGCATATACATCATCAATGGAAAAAAATAACATCTAATAAAAAATGTTAAAATATGCAAATTTTAGTAAAATTATCACATGCTTAAATATGAAAGATGAATTATTATAAAAAAATAACTTTTAGAAAATTATATTACGTACCTCTCCTTCTACAAATGTTGATTGGTCGAAATTTGAGTTAATTCTCGTGCCACCGCAAGTCTCCTAAGAACATCAACTTAATATTAATATATATATAAAAACTAATGGATAATTACTTATAGTTTATGTAGTACCTGAGTTTCTACAGGCCTTAGGCTATCCATCTGAGAAGTAGCAAATGATTGAAGCAGATGTTTTAGATTCATTTGACTTTCCTTGAGCATTTGAATTTCATTACTTTGTAAATCCAATTGTTGTTTTTGAGACTCTAGATCTACTAGCAATTTTTGCTTTTGTAATTGACTCTCAACATTGCTTTGGCTCCAATATTTTCGACACGATAAAGCTCCATCTTTTATCTCCTTTCCTATAACTTTTTTGTAGACCTCAGCTATATTGTTCAGATCTTCATAGTTGTCCAAGTTTTCAATTTCTTTTTCAAATTTCTTCTGAAAAAAAACAAATTTATAAATTTGTGAAAGAATAAAAAATATGCTAATGAATTGAAATTTTCAATAAAATAAAAAATACCATTATATCATCTGAAGTTGTGTCCACAGGTTTCCCATTTTTCTTCGTGTGCACATGCATAAAAAACTCTATTTCATTTATCTTCCTTCCTTTCTCTTTCTCCATCTAACATTTTATCATAAACATAATTACTTCTAACACTTCTACTGGTTAAAAAAAATTATTAAAACAACACGTCATACATACTTTATCTCTTATGCTGGCAAAACTCCTTGTTCCAGCAGTATGACTTATCTTGAGCTTTTTCCAATTTTTCATATTAATGGCACATCATTTCTGCAATCATATAAATATGAATAATATAACAAAAACTAAATATATAAAGATTGAACTAAAGGACCATCAATGTAAGTACTTTGTTACCTTAGATGATTCGGTATCCCAATATTCAACTAGAAACTTCCATTGATCTTCTATAACTCGGGGATCTCGATTTGCAATTCTTTCCTCACAAGGTAAATGTGGTTTGTAGTAATGTGTTCTCAAATTATATTTGAAACATCTCCAACTTTTTGCTATCAGATCCATAATTACTTTCCCCATATCTTCCTCAAACTCAAATTTACTCTATAAAAATGTAAGTAGTAAGTATATAAATCAACTTTATTAATTGAATGAAGATAAATACCTTCACAAATTCTAGCATCTTTATCTTGTACTCCTCAGGCATCAACCTTCAATCTTTGTATTTTAAGAGCGCCAACTTGCCATTTCTTGCGATGGTTCCCAAAAATGTAGTCAAATCATTTTGAGAATCTCCAATGGGCTGATTAAGGTCATTTTTCTCTATGAAAATCTTTTTTCCTTCTTTGGCATTCCATAATTTGAGGCATATAGTGTGACCTCGTCGCCCTTTAGACTTACTAATATTATCTAAAATCATAGCATGTTACAAATGAAACTTAAAACAATCCAAAAAATATAATATATATAAAATTATGCTCTTTAATCCAAATCTACCTAATCTTAGATGCAAAGTTCAGTTATAAAAAAATTCATACCTTCAGATAATGAATTTTCTTGATCAAGCCACGTAGAAGGAGAATCAGTAACGCTATTAGGGTGTTCTAAAGCTTCAAGATAATAAATAAATATTTACTTTAGCAATAAGCACAGAAAATAAAAATGTAAACACAACTAAATAAAGTAATTTAAATTACACAATGGAAGAAAGAATGTTACCGTCCTCTCCAAGTCCTAATTCAGAATTCCTTGTCAGATTAGGTGATAAAGATGCATATCTTGAAGATCCAACTTCTTCACTATGAGCTCCTAAAGATTGTGGCCTTCTAAGGGAAACTCTTCTGTTTTCATGAGTGTAAGAGTAATCCTTCGTAATGTCATCATTCACAACTTATTTTTCTTTAATAAACCGACTTCTGAAACTTGTTTAATGTCGATCTTGTATCTTAAACCAAGCTTGAAAGATGCATCATTTTGAAGTCGATTTGTCCTTATTTCAGAAATATTCAATGCTCCTATTATTTTTTTATTGATGACCCACTGGAGGAAGCACTCGTGCTGTTGGTTGAAGTCGATGTGCATCTTCTTCACTGAAGTTAGTTATTAAAGATCTAGTAGCTCTTGAAATCCTGCAAATATTAAATAGATGAATTTAAAAGAAAGAAAAATAATTACATGGTCACGGTAATTATAATATAAACTTTCAAAGAACTTTACATCAAATGACATAAAAAACTTAAAGTTAGTTAACTTGAGTACCTTTGAACTTTAAATCTCTTCTTCACTTTCTTCTGTCTCATACACATAATGTTCTTGTTCAAAAAATTCTTTCGTATAAGTTATGCCATCTACATCCGTCCTTATCAAATCAAAGTCAACCACATCACTGTCATTATCATGCGAGCTGAATGGATATGTCTCGTCAATTGCATCATTGTCCAAGAGTTTCTCAGAAACAACATCAATATCATTTTCTTCTAAATCAAATATATCTTGAGGTTTTATTCTAACTACAAAGTACCATTCAATTTGCTTGAGATCTTGTATATAAAACACTTGTCTAGCTTGAGATGCGATAATAAATGGATCATTATTATACCCCAAACGTGCCAACTTAACACGTATTATCCCATACACATCAACCTCCCAATTTCCTTTCGAACAAACATCAACCCATTCACATTGAAACAAAACAATTTTCAATTGCTCAAAATAATTGATTTCAATGATGTCTGTAAGTACACCATAAAAGGATGTAATTCCATTAGATAGATTATCACTAGTATAAGGTGATGAGCAATTTGTATTTGCATCCACACTAACCCCACTGTTTTGTGTCTTTCTACTCCTTTTCTTTTCTTTAGTATGAAATCTATATCCATTTATGATGTATCCACCAAAATGAATCCCAATGTCATGAGGACCACGTGCAAGTACTTTAATATATTCTGAAATTTGTTCCTTCTTTCCTTTCTTTTCAACCTAGATAAAATTCAAAGTATATTAGAGTCTAACAATATAAAAATGTATGTACGATTTGGAGAGGCCTACATTTTTCCTGAACCAATCTAGAAAATTGATGTCATGAAGAATATCCAGTTCCTTTTTTGATGCACGACGATGCACTTTCTTTAGATAATCATAATGCTCCCTACATCAAAATTTTATATCTACATCAATGATTTTAAAACATATAAATAATAATTAAATGATATTAAATATCTTACACTTTATAAGAAGAGTCACTTCATCACAATTCCATATTCGCTCAGGTTCGGCTCGCTAAAAGTTCGATTCAGATTCGGTTCGGAAATAAACGAACCGAACCTGAACACAAGTTTAGGCTCGATTAAATAAATGAACCGAACCTAAAAATCGTAGGTTCGCTCAGGTTCGATTCGTTAAAAGCTCAATAAACATACACACATACATATTTACAAATCCTTATCCATAGAAGTGGACTTATTTTGAGATACGTGATTTTTATCCCAAGGTAAGTGAATTTTGTCTAGAGATAACTAGATATTTACGGGATAACTAGGTTTTATCTTGGTATAAACTATCCAAAAATAAGTAGTCACATCGTGTTTACAACATCTATCATCTATGGTCTAGTATTTTCCCTTCTTTATCTTCAAATCAATAGAACAAGTACAAACATTACTTATCGAATATCTCTGCATTATTCTTATTCCTTATCCCCATCTGAATAGATATAAAATATATTATAATTATACTTTTTCAAAGAGACGAATCCTTATTAATCTATTTTTTTTAAAAGATGAAGATGAGTTAGATAAAAAAAACTAAATGAATATATATTCTAATTGTAAATACACATATATATTTCCATTTCTCTTCTTTTCACTCCCTCTTGTTAGATAATTCTTAAGTTCGATATTCGCTTAGGTTCGATTCGTTTAAAAAGAGGTTCGATTCGGATTCGGTTCGAAAATAAACGAACGGAACCTGAACACAAGTTTAGGCTCGATTAAATAAACGAACCGAACCTAAAAAATATAGGTTCGCTCAGGTTCGGTCCGTTTACACCCCTACCAAAATATATCGATGTGCTTGTTGTAATAAAACAGTATCTAATACCTTCACTGTTTTCTTTCCCAACGCGCGACCCTTTTGTGAGAATATTGACCAAATTTCCTCAGTTACTGGAAAATCATCTGTAGTATTTCTTGGTGGTTGATATGTCCTTCTCTCAACTCCACGAAGATATCTTGAATAAAATATGAGGCATTCATCAGCTAGATATCCCTCCGCAATTGATCCTTCCGGATGACTCCTATTCCTTACATATCTTTTCAAAGTGAGCAAGTACCTAAATGTATTCATATATAACCAATTATAACAAGAATTTGAAAATTTTAAGAATTATATTCATAATAGTAATGCATACCTCTCAATCGGATAAATCCAATGATATTGAACCGGACCGGCTAATCTAACCTCTGTAGCTAAATGTACGAGCAAATGCACCATAATATCAAAAAAGGAAGGTGGAAAGATTGTTTCCATTTGACAAAGTATTATGGCAATCTTTTGCTCCAGTTGCTCTATGTTCATTGGATCAATCTCCTTCGAACAAAGACATCTAAAAAAACTACAAAGATTAATCAATGTATATTTTACCATCTTGTTGGGAACAACAACTCGTACTGCTAAGGAAAGTAATTGTTGCATCACAATATGACAGTCATGGCTCTTTAATCTAGATATGTTACAATCACTTGTATGCATCGAGAAATATTAGATGCATACCCATCTGGAAACTTTATTGAATTTAGAAACTTGCATAACATAGTCTTTTCTTCTTTATTCAGCATAAAACTTGCAGCAGGTAGAATGGTCTTATTTCCAATAATAATTGGATGAAGAGCATGTCTGATATTCATCGTTTGTAGATCTATACGACTTTTCATGTTATCCTTATTTTTCTTCTCCAGTCCAAGCAAAGTTCCCAATAAACTATCGCAAACATTCTTCTCAATATGCATAACGTCAAAATTATGGCATATCAAATGGGTTTTCCAATATAACAACTCAAATAATATACTTCTTTTTATCCAATGAGGTTCAAACTTATTCGACTTATTTCTCGGATGGGTACCAATTATTTTAGGAATCTTCTCCACTTGACAAAAAAAATCTCTGAAGTTGATATTCTTTTCGGTGTTTGCCTCAGTTCTTGCTTCCCATTAAAAGTCTTCGACTCCTTACGAAACTTATGATCCATTTCAAGAAACCGACGATGACCCATGTAGCAAATCTTTCGACTGCCTGATAAATATTGTGATTCTACATGCATATTACATGATGGGCATGCTAAATAGCCTTGGGTCCTCCATCCAGAAATATCAGCATATGCGGGAAAGTCATTAATAGTCCACAATAATGCTGCATGTAATTGAAAGGTTTCATCACGGTCAGCATCATATGTTGGTATGCCACTGACCCACAACTCCTTAAGGTCTTCAATGAGTGGTTGTAAGAATACATCTATATGTGCCTTTGGACTAGATGGTCCCGGTATTAGAACAGACAATATGATATATGGTTGTTTCATACATAACCAAGGAGGAAGATTATAAATCACCAAAACAACTGGCCAAGTACTATGTTTTATACTCGTAGTTCTAAAAGGATTAAATCCATCTGTAGCTAAACTAAGACGAATATTGCGAGAGTCTGAAGAAAATTGAGGATGTAGGGTGTTAAATGTTTTCCACATTTGAGAATCTGTTGGATGTCTGAGAATTCGACCTTTCGTCCTTCATCATGCCACCTCAAATGTGAAGAAGTCTTCTTCGACATAAATAATCTCTGTAACCTTGGCTTTAACGGAAAATACCACATCACTTGAGCTGGAGCCATTTTTACCTTTTTTTAATGGCTGTGAATTATTTCCTTCCTCCACAAGTGCACCTTTTTTCCATCTAGATGTCTGACAAACATAACATGAAGTATCACTTTCTCTTTCTCTCCAATATATCATGCATTTATTTGGACACATGTCAATTTTTTTGTAGTCATATCCAAGCTTAGACATCATTTTTTTGTATGATAATATGACTCGGGAAGTAATTCACCTTCAGGAAATGCCTCTTTTAATAGTTCAAGTAACATAGTAAACGATCTATTACTCCATCCATGTAGACAGTTTAAATGGAAAAGACGAATAACAAATGCTAACTTCGTAAATCTTATACAACCTGGATATAATGCTTGGTTAGCATCTTCAAGTAATTCAAAAAAATCAATAGAACCATCATTTATATCTCTTTTTCTTTTATTAGGTACTCCACCACTTTCATCACATGGATTCTGAATATCAATAAAGGTATCAAATAGTAAATCATGTATATCATCTCGATCTTCTTCTTGACATTTTTGCATGTCATCTATTTCTTCTTCTTCATCACTTTCTAGGCTACTTAAATCTTCTCTATTATCATTCTGCATCTGTGTACCTTCTGATTCAATAGTATCTTCACCATGAAAAATCCAATTAACATATCCAGGTAGGAATCCATTCCATATTAGATGCTTGAATGCATCTTTTCGATTTACTTGAAGTAAATTTACACATCGAGTACATGGACAAAGTATGGTTTCATCTTCACCTATGTGACTACATGCAAAGTTGATAAATTGATTGACGCCATTAAAATGTTTGGAGCTTCTCCTATCTTCATGAATCCAAGTCTTATCCATATTGGCACCTTCAAGGAAAATTGAAATGAAATGTTTTCATGAGGATTCCGAAAATACATGTTTTACATATCTTAATTTGTCATTATATATTATGATGGAAAAATTGCCCCTGGTCTATCGATCTAGAAATTCTCATTGTACGATTGTTATATGCATATGTAAAAACCCTGGCTATAAGCACCAAGGACTGCATCTAAATTTTAAAAAAAATCGATTTACATATATAAGTAAAATTTGCTTTAGATTTCTCTATGGTTATATTCAAGCATGATTCCAACAAAGAATGAAAGTTGATGTGATCTTCTTGAAATACATAATCATACCAATTTATAAAATTTAGGGAGTACACAAATAGACACTCATTTTTATTGTTTCTTAGATAAATGTTTTAGCAGCATTTAGTAACATTCTATAAATCGGCTATATTTGATATGATACAAGCACAAATTTTACACAAAGATAGCCTCTTGTGGGAGTAATTACGTTGTGATGCATCTTTGTGCTAACTGAATTGATAAAAGTCCACTAGTATACGACTTATCTGCAGTTGCATACAATCTCTATCTAGTCTAATGGTTCAAGTGGGAATCATTCTCTATCTAGTTTAATTGTTCAAGTGGGAATCAACTATCAAAATACAACTTGTTTACATCAAAATAATCCACAATCTCAACTTATATACCACAATATACAGTTTTGTTCCGATGGAGATCAACATTTAATGGATATTAGCATATCCATTGCATGAGCTCCAAAGAACCCATGTTCCGATATCGGCAATTCTACAAATGCATCCATTGTATTGGTTGTGTACGGGTTGATACTATGTATATTTTTGCAATGTCGTTGTTATGTTTGACCCATTATCAGTGGATATACAAATAATATAAATCCATGTCCTACATTAATAAATATCCATGATAACAAATCGAAAGAGCCAACATTCTAAACATGTGTTCCCTCTTCAGTACATGATATCGATACCACAACATATATATAACGTATAGCATCTCTCCAATATAATATAAGTTACATGCCAAATAATGTGTTAATAGCATCTCTCCAATATTAAAATATATGTACCAAATATATAGTGCCTCTTTCTGATGTACTAGATTCATGGAAAAAAATCCTTTGACACTAATTATTAAGCAGATGCATTAGCTTGCTAATGTTTATTAGTATTATACCAAGATGGATTAACTTTGCCATTCTACTCTTCTTTTAATATTTATTATGTCAAGAAATACGAACTTTTCCCCTATTGCGACACATGTTCTATATTTTTTCCTTTCGAAATATCAACTTTAACATATTCAATAGAAAATCAAATGAAAAAACAAAATAAAATGGAGATATCTACTTGGTAGAGCAACATAAGATATGTATTTCTGTTAGATTTTAATAGATGCAAAAAAAGTTTAGCTTTTAAGAACTACGACAGGTAAAAATTATTGTATTAAGAGTTAAAATTGCAAAATCATACCAACCTCTAATGCAACAGATGGAATAGATCAGTAATTTCTACTCACGTTGATAGGATAAGCCTGATATCTACACAATCCGGGAAGAAAAGAATGTCTTCAGCCATTTGCGTGAGTTGAATCTATTGATAGGGTCCGTCGAATATCTACACTGGTTGTAAAAAACTGCAGGGTAGCGGGAGGGAGTTTGATTAGCAGGAGAGCGTGGACATGTGAAATAGGGAGTTGTGGTTAGGGCATAGAAGCACAGCTCAGAAGATAAAGAAGATAAATAAATGGGGGTTTTGGCTTGTGGGATCTCGGCGCTAAAATAAAAAACAAGTTCCTTCCCCCGCCAAAAATAGCCAAAACGAGAAGGAATGTAAACAATCTCCCCGCGCTCGGCCAAAAATAGCCAAAGCAAATTCAACATGATGCTAAAAATAGCATTCGTATTAGTGAGTTTAATGTTATAATATATATAATTTTGAATATTCTATAATGGTCTAGTTTCACCTAAGAATGGTAAAGTTACGTATTAAAATACTTCAAAAATCACTAAATTCTAATATGCACAATCTCATCTTAATGAAAAATACCATCTCTTTAACTTATTAATGTTAAATATAATATAAAATAGAATAACTTATATATATGCATCCAAGATCTCCATTTTATTATTCATACTCTAATGTTATATATTACGAGATATTGGAAGATTGTATGTTAAAACTAAAAGAAGAATCAAATTTGTGAGTTCTACTACCAAAAATAGGAGATCAAAATATGTTATGTTGGGAATGTCACAATGCATTTGTGTTGAATCAAAAATCCGTGTGATATTACTTTAGTGACGCATGAAAAGAACGTGTCACTAAATAAAAAAATTGTGACACATAATTGTGTCACTGACGCAATTCGTCAACTAGGACATTTGTTGTAGTGACATTAAATTTATTTTGTTGCTATAGTCAACTATTAGGGACAAATCAATTAATTGTCATTAACATATTTGTTGCTAAATAACATATTTGTTGTAGTGGAAGGATGGAGTGCCATACTCTCTAGTAGACGTTGGATCGAGCCTTCTTACAACCATCGGATCCATCTGATGGTCTAATCTTAGACCACTAAAGGCGAAATAGTATCCGACCATCTAGGCCATTGGATCTGTACAAGGCATGATTCTCGACCATTGCTTAGAGCGTTGGGAGTGGGTAAAATACTTAGTAACCCATTTTATTTTGTAATTTATCATTTGGTATTGGAAATATTTGTGCTAGTTTAAAAACATATGGATATTATATATCTGAAACCTTGAAATTTTTGCTATTTGCTTTTTAGTCCAAGCCACGTTGACTCGTATGCCATCCCACATGATAGTTTTTGGGAATAAATGCACTATTTAAACTGTAGTTTTGGGGGACTTGTTCAAAAATGTTGCGACTATTTTTGGAAATTATAATTTAGTCCCTGCCAATATATATTAAAGTTCTTTTTATTGGGAAATTGCTTGGATGCCCATGGATATTTATTTATTTGCATATATGTCCCTACTGGGCATTTCTATATTGTGAAATTATTGAAAAAATATGCTTAAGTCCGTGGACGTTGCTTATTTGTTAGAAATACATGCTTGAGGTTTTAAAAATTGCATATTAGTTCATGTGCATTTTACTTAGTTGCTTATATTTTTATTATGTTAATTACGAAATTCATTCTAAAATTACTAAGAAAATTATTTTGAATATCTTCTATTATATTGTATCACATACAATTTTATCAAGATACTTATTGTTATTTTCCTAATTAAAAAATGCTGAACTAGATATATTTTACAGTTTTGACTTTGAAAACCCATAAAAATTATAATATAGCACCAGAAATTACAAAAAATTAGTGCAAATGTAGTTTATTGTTTATTATCATAAAAGAAAATTTCATTAAAAATACAAAATAAAATGCTTAAAATGTAAAAAACAAAAAATATTAAAAAATCATAAAAATAAGAAAATATGTTCTAAAGCTTGAAATTTCCTTTATTTTTATCTATATACAAGAAAAATCACTAGGAGCCATTTCTAACTTGATATATATTTTTAAGACCCTTCTAAACTTAATGTATTTTCTATTTCTTTTATTTTGTGTATTTTGATTCTTAAAATCCCATAAAAGCTTAAAAATATCATTAAAAATACCCTAAATAGAGAAAAATAACCCAAAAATATTTTATTTGGTTTGTTTTGAATTTATTTTGTATATTTGAAAAATATAGAGGTACTATTCTTTATATTTCCTTATATATCTCTCACTTATATCTATGTTATTATTGTGTGTTTATTATTATATTCTATTATTAAAAAAAATTTGAAAATTAAAATACATAAAAAATATAATAAGAAAATATAAATAAAAGTAAATTAATTAAAAATCTGAAAAATTACATAAGAACCTAATTGGGTGATGAAATCAACAATTTTGTGCTTGATTCCTTGAGGTGGGTTTTAGTTTTGTAGTTTATCTTTGTTTGCTTCTATGGATGACACTATACTTGCTTTCCCATACATAAATCATGTAGAGTTAAATACATTACATAAATCACACACTTTCATGATCTCCTTATACATACACAGTCGTGGGTTTTGATCATTGATTGGCTTGAGTTGGTTTGAGATCCGAGTACCAAAAGAGGTGCAGATACGTCTACTACCAGACCTGACTTGTTGAACACCTCAGATGCTCCAAGATCAGGTGTTAGTAATTCACTAAACTCTCATATTGACTCTTGGCATTTTATCAGTTGGCATCATTGTCGCGGAGCAATAATTGGGTAGACTAGCATCCTTAGGTACGTTAGGATTGCTTACTTGTTTGTGTATTTACATAGCTTCCAGTATCATTTTCCTAATATTATTTCATAATTATTTCTGACAACATCTCTTATTTACCTTGGTTGTGGAGCGAGGCCTTCTTGGGATAGTCATTGCACCCATGTGAGGAGGAGTTGGTCATTCCTAGCCTACCAGTAGGAGAGAGCCGCAAAAACGATTGAGAGCCCTCATTAGCATTACTCTTAGCTATTTTATTTTCCATTTACGAGGGAGAGAGAGAGAGAGAGATTTATTTGAACTTGTAATAAAACAAGTACATTGGAGATTAAACTTTTTGAGGCTTGTTTTGTCAAGTGCCCGGTGCGCTTGAGGGACCTCACCGTGTTTTAGCAGTTTTGATGGTTTTCATCGCTTTTCTTCTCTTTCCTTATTTTTGCTTTGTTTTTTCACATGATTTGTTTTTTTCTACCTTTCTTTTCTTTGTTTTGTGTGAATAAGCCCATAGAGAATAGGATTTCTTGAGAGTAATCTAGGTTCAAAGCTTATATATTCCATGATCTTATAGGCACTACGATTGGACATAGATTCAAATCAATCTGATGCTTCACATAATAGCAATCTGTGATCTAGGATGATTCCACATTGTTGCATGCATTTAGTGTAATTTCATTTTTTTTTCTAGCATTCCACATGGAGAGTGTTTGTCTAGCATCCCGCATGAAGAGCATTGGGAAGTAAGGTGAGTCTTCCAACTAAGCATACATCATACGACACGCCGATGATTTTTCTAGTACCGTGTTAGCTTGCATTGCTTTTTCATCATCTCTCTCCTTTTTTTTTGGATCACTTAAGAAAAACAAAGGAAATAAAAAAACCATTAGGCCTTTACATAAAAATTATCAAAACAAGTGAAAACCAAAAAAAATTAGAAAAAGGACTACTAGAGAAAAGTTGACCTAATTTTAAAATATATAATGTACTTCATTGTCTTGGGTTCATAAAGCACTCTTGGATTTTAGATACCTTCTAGAAAGAGTGAGGAACGACCCTTAGGAATTAGAGCCCAAATACTAATCTATGGAACCTTGACAATAACTTGGGACGATGAAGTAATGGTTCTTCTATCGTACGTGGACAAGTGAGGCCTAGTCGACGAAAGTGATCCTGTCTTGTGTGGAGCATTGACTTGGTCTAAAGTATTGAGTTTAGATCACGCCCTCACGGGTGTGTCTGTCTCATCGCCTTGCGTCTGAGTACTTTACTTGTGAAGGAAGTAGTGGTTTCACCTATCGGCTTTCCCTTTCTTTTTCTTTGACTGATTAGCCCACCAGGTATGAGATTTAGGACCTCTAATAGTGCAGATCACATGTTATAAAGGAGGTGGAACAAGTACATGACACTCGTTGGATAGTGCACACTCTTAAGGACGAGAAAAAAGATAATTGTTTGAAAATCACCAATAAAATTGAAAAAGGTAATAGTTGAACTCTTACAGCTTCGTTGTGTTTATTTGGTGAATAAAACCTTATTTCAAGGTTTGTTTGGATCAAATCATAACAAGTCAAGATCAAAAATTTCGTGCACCTTGAGCCCTTTCATCTCTACTTCTCTTCTTCCACTTCTTCTTTATCATGCTCGCTACCTTCCATTCTCAATTGCTCTTGAATTCTTCTTCTTTTATCTTGTCTTCTTATTCCGTCATCATCTCAAACCTGTTGCCATCACGATGTCGCATATTGGAGGGTTTTATGCGGTCTCTGTGAACACCTACATTGACTCAATGATGGTGACATCACTGCTTTGTAGGGGCAATCTCAAAGAGTTGTGTTTGGCTTTTGCGAACCTCGTTCTAGGCTTCCCGATCTTCACTTCACCTAGGTTTCAGGATGACTCTCTTCTTGAATCCTCTTTTCTCACCACTCACCTTTCACCAATAAATCCACTGTTCGAGCTTGACTCTAAGCTCAAAATTTCTTTCCAAACTCTATCATTTCTACAGACTAATCATGGCTCGTTTCGTCACGTAGATCACAAGCCCAAACTGGAGTCAGTTAACATCACTAATCTAGAGATGCCTCCTCAGAGATAGGAAAAGGGCCAAGGATAAGACCAATGTGTGTATCAGAATGAGGTTAACTCCCAGATGCTCGTGTCAATTCAGATCATACAATAACAATTAACTGATCAGGCAAATGCCTTGGCTGCTTATAGGAAATGCTTATGGATATAAGGAGGGAACATGAAAACTGAGAAGGTGGTGACCATGGAGGTGAGAATTGTAGCGATAAACTAGGAGGTGCCAATGCTAGAGGTGCCAATGCTGGAGGTGCAAATGGAGGAGCAGGAGGAGCTATAGAGGAAAATCGCAATAACAATTAAATTAATTTAAATTAAATATGTATTAACAAATCAATATAATTTAATCCTAAAATTAAATAAATCAATTTGTAGATAATGGAAAATAGATAGCCTCCTTCCATATAGGTGGAGTGGACGACCACCTTTTCCTCATAGGAATTGGTAGCCATCCCATAGGAAAGGGGAAATCTTCATGTAATATCCAGGATTACATTATTCCTACAACAACAATTGTTGTAAATTATTCTACAAGACTAATTCATAATTATTTTGAGAATATTGAAATCTTGCCATTGGAAATTTGTGAATCACATTCAAAACCCAAAATAAAATGTGATTTACATTTTCAATTAATTATCCAATGTGAATCCAATTCACACCAATAATTATCAACAAATATAAATCATAATAAGTTCTCTCCAGTACATTATAAATTACATTTATAATATATTATGAATAATTTGGATATTACTATCCACATTATTTTCATCCACAATAATTAAATCACATTTAGTTATATTGTATCATCATTCTCATATAAATCAACTTCACATCATTCATGATAATTAAACCGCATTTAATTATCCATTTCTTAGTTCTTAGATATAATTCAACTATGGAATTATTCTTGAACTCATTCCAGAATAATGCACTTTCTCCATAGATACTTGGAGATAAGGACAGGGCGATTGTATGTTCCATGCATAGTGACTTGGATTATTGAGATCACATCTCAAATCCAAATCTCATGGACCTCTCATAGATGTTTGATTAAATCAAGATCGTTAATATAATCTTCTCAGTGTATATGAATCTCATTCAGATCAATGTCCAACACTTGGACCAAGATCTGATTACTTCTCTACTGAGAGGAGTCATTAAAATCCAAACATGTTTGATCACTCCCTCGGAATGGAAGCGTCATGGTTATACAATCGTTTATGATCACATCACCCTCAGGTATTCCTTATACATGTACATCTTGCATAATGGAAAACCTATGATAAACCCAAAGATATAAATCAATTTTACACTGTCATCTTTAGGGCTTTATCATCAAGTTTCTCAATCTTGGTCATTGGGATTCAATATCAATCATATGTTTTCACAAAGCATATATCATACCTTCAAATTCATGTTATGCTTCCAAAACACGATGACCATGCATGCAATTTGATTGTTCCCAATGCCTCATGAGGGAGCTCATGTCTTCCGGTTCACAAGAACATGTATGATCCCTTTGAGATATCGTATTACTTATATACCCTCATGTGCACAACAGCTCGCCGGTGTATAGACCTTGGTTAGGTTATCAATTTATTGGTCCGCCAAATGTACACATTCAGACATATAGTCACACATATGTCTCTGGTCAGATGATGTGTGCCTATATTGTGACAGTTTTCGACATAGGACTTTGGTTATCTCGATCTTGTTAAGTCAACCCTTTGACCTAACTAATCTAACAACTCCAAATCTCTATTCCCATGCAGAGGACCTGCATCAAGATGTTGGGAAGATATCAACCTAATGAGAAAGGATTCTCATCTCCTACTCATGCTGGAGATCATCTCTTAACAATCATTTGACGGTGCTTGATGAGTCCTTAATCTAACTCTTTAGAGATTCATTCAAGCACTAACCTCTATGATTCAATTAATGAATGAACAACTGTATAATTATTAAGACGACTATGGTACATAACCCTAATTGTATAGAGGAAACATATAGTGTATTCATTCATTTAACCTTAGAAAGGGAGTGAAAGAATTAATTACTTTAATTGATAAATCATATAATATAATAACATCTATTGTAGGAACGGTTCGCCTCAGGCTCACATGGATAACAATCTCCCACTAGACCTTAGAACCATGCAGGTACAATCCTTAAATCCATACTCATTACATTATTGTTAAAAATCTTCTGTGCTAGAGCTTTATAAGAGGATCAACAATGTTGTTGGCAGAGGCCGCATTGGTGATGATGATATCACCATGCTTTTGAATCTCCCAAATGATGTAGTATTTTCTTTCCACGTGCTTGCTCTTTTGATGCAGTCTAGGTTCCCTCGCCTCGGTAATGGCTCGCGTGTTATCGCAGAATAACGAGATGTGAGTATTAGAGGAAACTACACCATGTTCCTGGATGAACTTGTACAACCACACTGCCTCCTTTGCAGCATCAGATGCGACAATGTATTCAGCTTCTGTTGTCGAATCTGTTATGGTGTCCTGCTTCTTGCTTCTCCAGCTCACATCACGACTGTTAAACAGGAACACAAACCATGATGTCGACTTTAGATCATCAAGATCTGACTGGAAGTCTGAAACTATATATCCCAAGACTTGGAGATAGCCATATCCATAGACCTAGATGTAATCTTGTGTACATCTTAGATATTTGAAAATGTTCTTCACTGCATTCCAGTGTTGCTCCCCATACCAGGATTGGTAACGACTTACCACTCCAACTGCATGGCAGATATCTTCCCTAGTACACATCATGGTGTACATTAGACTTCCTACAGCTCATGCATAGGGGCATCCGACCATGGCTTTCTTTTCCTCAACACTTTGAGGGCCATTCCTTTAGATAGTTGGATACGATGTCTTAAGTAGAGGAAACCTTTCTTGGAACTATCCATGTAGAAACGTTCAAGAATATTCTTAATGTACCCATGTTGTGATAATCCCAATATCCTCTTTTCTCGTTTTCTGAATAGCTTTAGACCTAAGATGTAAGAGGCTTCTCCATGATCTTTCATCTCAAAGGTATGGGATAGTCAAATCTTCACACTGGTCATTATCCCGATACTATTCCCAATGATAAGGATGTCATCTACGTAAAACACGATTGAATACAATGGCGCACCCACTAAGCTTCTTTTACACACATTGTTCATCAGGATTCTGCACAAAATAATAACTCATTTTGGTTTCATCAAATCTGATGTAGCAGCTATGAGAAGCTTGTTTGAACCCATAGATGGATTTCTTCAGCTTTCACACTTCACCTTCCTCAATTATGAAACCCCAAGGATGCTCCATATAGATATCCTCTTGGAGGTATCCATTGAGGAAAGCCGTCTTGACGTCCATCTGCTAGATGTCGTAGTCAAGAGATGCTGCTCAGTGTCCTGATGGACTTAAGCATAGTCATAAGAGAGAACGTCTCATCGTAGTAGATGTTTTCTCTCTATGTGTAGCCTTTGGCCATGATTCGTGCCTTGAAAGTCTCTACTTTCCCATCTGGTCCCTTCTTTCTCTTGAAGATCCATTTACATCTAAAGGGATTTACCCCTTTAAATGGATCCTCTATGGTCCATACACCATTCTTATGCATGTAGTAATTATCTGACTTCATTGCTAGCATCCATTTATCCCTGTCATTATTCATGAGTGCTTCATCAAATGAAGAAGGATCGTTGTCAGTTTTACATGACACATGTAATCCATACCTTTCAGATGGTGTAACCACCATCGAACTCTTTTGAAGAGTTATGGGGTGTGTCATCTTTATTTATCTCTTCAGTTTCTGATTCAAGAAGCTCTGAATCCTCAAGGGATTCAATGAGTTCCTCTACTTCATTTTTGTCTTGACCTTTAAGTAAGTCATCCTCTAGAAATTTCACATCTATAGAGACGAAAACCTTCTGGGTCTTAGGATCATAAAGCCAGTATCCAATACCATCTTTAATATACTCTATGAAGTAACACTCACGAGAGCAAGATTCTAGCCTACTTGCATCCACAGGATTACATTATTCCTACACGTTCTCTCAAAGCCACTCAATTCAATTCAATGCAGGTTCTTCGATTTGCCTAATGAGTCATCTTTGATGCTTCGTGTTCCTCACAACAAAGCGAGATAGTGGTTAGAGAAACGGACACAAAATAAGGCAAATAAATAAATATGTAATAATAAGCAGGGAAATATTATATACAAGAAAAACATGGGGTCGGACAACTTGGGGGTGAAAAACCTAAAATCAAGATTGTCTAAAAAATTAACCTAAGTCGTGCCTCCTCGGCAAAAGCACCATGTGATAGACCCGAATTTGAACCTTTTATTTATGTTATTTTCAATGCTTTGTAGTCGGATAAATTCATATCAAATAAAAACCACTCAATGAATTTATCAATTAAATGCAAGCAGTTATATTTTTTTACTTGGGCAAGTCCAAGGTCAAACTCAGGGAGGCCACTGTCTCCTTCGGTTTATTTAAAGTCGGTCTGGAGATTAGGTTTTTAATGAAGATTTTTTTAATTTTCGAATTCAATTAAAAACGTCGTGCAAGTTTATCGACGTTAATGGATAAAATGTAAATTATGTTCAAATGGTATCCAAACATTATCAAACATAGCTAGCATGTAAATAATGATGAAATTAGATGACTGTATTTTTTTGGAATTTTTATATGAAAAATGAATTAACTTTAAACAAAATATGCAGACTAGGTGATTTTCGCAAATAGATTTTAATCAATAATAGTTTCACGAAAGTTGTAGATCTCGTCGAGATGAAAAACGTTCATGAAAAAATTTTGATTTGAGGTCATTTGCTATTTTTAGTGATTTTTCATTTAATCGTAACTCCGAATTTTCAGGGAGCGACACGTTACCGCTCCTAGAGCCACCACGTGTCACCTCCTCTCTCTTCACTTAACCTCCTTCATCATGGGCCATTGGATGAACGGGTACTTCATCAACAACCTAGACCTTCTCCCTTATTCTCTCCTCTTCTCTCTCTATCTCTCTCTCTTCTCTCCCCTCCATTGATGTACCCATGCCCGTCCTCAAGCCAGCGACCCGTGCCTAAAGTGCAACCACTTGTACTAGTCTCTCCCTGCTTCGCCCCACGTGCAACTATCGTGCCTTGCCTGCTCCTTGCAGCAACTATCGAGCCTCATGTCCTACTTCCTCCATCTCGCCTCCTTATGTGTCTCCTGCTCATTCCCACACTCACCTCCCACTCCTCCCTCGCCCACTGACCAACCTCCTTCTGAAGGAGCTCCTACGCCCCCCTCGCACATATTCGCCTTCAAGGGAGAGACCCTCCAGCTTTAGGCCCCACTAGTGACAACATGGGTTGTACTTCGACGACGACCATGAGGACCTCCATCTCTCGGAGAGATCCAATTGATCATATCTGCTGCAGCAAACTTCACGCAAAGCTTTGCCAAGCATCATAGCTAATCGCCAAGCTCTTTGAGGTGATAACCGCTGAGCTTTGTCGAGCTCCGCGTTTCCCTGGCGCACCTCCTCATCAACCTTCACGATTCACCTCGACCTTTCATTCCATACTTCTCTACTCGAGTACTTCTATTCTTCTCCTTTAATCTAATTCCAAATCTCATATTAAAATTTTGACCAATCATGCACTTCCTACCACCTCCATCTCATGCTCTCCCCATTGATATTCTATCTCCCACAACCTCTCATTGATCTGTAGCTCTCCCCTTCACATCATCAGAGCTGATCATCTCCTCATTCACCAGCTATTAGTAGATCATCACTTCCTCATTGTGCACCTGTGATGGCGAAGCAGCTCTGCCTTCCACCTCTATAGCAGAACATCCTCTACCTTTGCCTCGGACACACGCTACCATCTTCATCAAGCCTCGCCTCCATCGAGCTTCAGCTCAATAGAGCAGATCTCCTCCATGTTTCCATGCATCCAAGTCCCACAACTAGTGTATCAACCACGCGTGGCTCCTCCACTGATTAGCCATGCACTGATCGATTCCTCGATGACTAGCACCGCCTGTAAATATGCGCCCCCGCCCCGACAACCTTGGTCGTGTGATGGTTGTTGGAGCGACATCAACCCATGACAGACTCAGAAGTAGTAGCTTGGAGCGCCATATCTTGCGAGCAACTCCTTCTTCTCCATGTACGCAGGTGTGTCTTCCAATTGATCCTAGTTGCCCAAGAGCTCATACACCGCCATCCGCAATCCATGGCAACGAAGCCATTTGATTGATCCATGAATCGCCCTTTGTAAAAAGTGTATTTTTGTTTTAGTCAGGCAATTATGAACGATGAAAATTTAACCGCACGCATCGATAAAACAGTGAGTTAATTAATGCGCAATTTTATGTATTTTAACCCTGGGCATGCTCCAGGGTCGACTCAAGATTGCAAAGAAACAAGTTCGGATCAAGTTATATGAATTAGCTCACGTTTTTCCAAGAGGAATCTTTTTGGTATTTTTTTCGAAAGAAATGCAAATCCATAATGTAGATGAATTATGTTATTAAGGAATCAAGTAACTTAACCAAATAAATTTTTATATGAAATTAAGTCAATCTAGCCAAGTTATATTTTTCCCTAAAAACCTAATTTAATTATGAATGCAAAATTTATTTTTTTGAATTTTTTGAGTTTAAGATGCAACGGTGAAAAATGCAATCTTTTTAGAGGTTTTATGTTATTTTTTCATGCAAACAAATTGCAAAAAATTATGAAATTTTTACAAGAAGTGAAACATGATGAAATGAAACTATAACTAATTGTTTTGGAGTTTTCTAAGAACATATGATTTTTTATGAACTTTTTACTAAAAATAGAGTGACTCTGGATTTTTAATTTCTAATAAATCAACAAAATTAGTTTATCTAAAAATAAAATTATCTCAAAAAGTTAATTTAATATGTAATCCAAGAGAGTTGAAATTTCACAAAAATAATATTCATGGACTTAATTAAAAATCAATTACAGACATCACTCAATAATTTATTTTAGATCAAAAACACATCCATTTGCGATGCAGTTTGAAAAGTAACTAAAAAACAGCAAGAGGCATCATCTCTAAATTTTTCACAATTTTTGAAATGATATTTAATTAAATATGAATTTCATATCGTGAATGGGTAAAATATTCAATTTTTACCAAAATAATTTTCGTGAATTACCTAGAGATCACAAAAATCTAATTAACTAACCAAAAGGTAGAGAATTAAAAGTTCTACAATATGCAAGTTTTAGAATTAGAAGATGGTACTAAATGCTGGCTCAAATTAATGTTCAAAATCAGAGGTGTCTTTGCAATACAGAAACTGAAATTAAATGAACTTAAACTTGCGTAGGGGTTCTTTTGCAATTGAAGAGACATGAAGAAAAGAAACTACAGTTTGTACAAAATAAATAAATAAAATAATATAAAGAAACAAGACATTCTCGTGAATCGGGGGTTCCAAAAATGGAACCTACTTTCACTAGGGCTAACGGCGGGCAGTGGGAAGAGGCACGCAGTCGACGTAAGAGGACGGTGCAGCCTGGAGGCACGGAATGTGACCAAAAGGCGAAGGTACGTCGGTGTTCAGCGCTTGAGCAGCAAAGGGCGAGGCACGGATGATGAGCTGGCCACCGTGCGGTGCGAGGCACTGGGGTCGAGGAGGACGGCGGTCGTACGGGGAGATGCGCAAGGCCACGAGGCTGCTGGAGGGCGTGTACAGGCACACTGCCGTGGCACGTCTGGGAACCGCAGTCGCGCGCTGGTGGAGTGAAGGGACGTTGGAGTCCACAGGATAGAAGACGAACGGTGGTGCAACAGGACAGGAGCGGGAGGACTGGCGACCGTGAGGGGATGCGGCGACCTGTCTCATGGTGAAGGCGTTGGCGATAGGTCTCCAATGGCTGGAGGGCATGGACGACGGCAGAGCTTGCTGCAATATTTTGAGATTTTTTTGTGTGATTTTTCTTTTATTTTTTCAAACAGGAGATCAAGATATAGAAATGAAATAAAGAGGTGGTGTTGCTGGTGTATGGTGATGATAATAATGTAAAAAAAAATAAAAAATATTGGTGATGTTGTGATGATGGTGGTAATGTATTTGATGGTGATGAAAATGCAATGAAGATGCACAAGACAAACAAAGGATGTTACATTAAAGAAATGATATGAAAAAGGAGAGGGATATTACCTTGAAAGGTTCATCGGGGTTGTTGGAGTGCGAAGGTCGCTTCTCGTGGTCTTGGCCTCAATCGATGCTCGACGAGACACCGAGAAGATAAAGCTCTTCCAGGAAGGAGGAGTGACGAAGGTTAGGAACCTTCGAATATCGTTGTGAAGCTTGCCTTCACTCGAAGCGGACCTCGGTGAGCTGTCACCTGGGCGAAGGGTGGGGCTAGAGATTCGACTATTGGAAGGTGAATGATTTGTGGGAGGAGCGACGACTTCGTTTTTATAGGCGGTTGGAGCTGCGAGCGTGCAACGCGGGAGACGGTTGAGGGACTGGGAGATTGAGCGGGTCGTGCGTTGCGCAAGGAAAATGGTCGGATCATGTGAGAGCAGGTGCGCAGGGGAGTGTGACGTGAGTGCGGGTGCTTACATGAGAAGGAAGAGAAGGCACTGGGCATGCATGGTTACATGGGGAGAGAGGGAGAGAGAGAAAAGATTAGGGAGAATCGGGAGAGAGAAAGAGTGAGATAATTTAAAGAGAGAGAGAGAAGATGGGGAGTATGTGAGAGGGTAAAAATGGAAGAGAGAGAATGAGAATGAGAGCTGCCACATGGCACAAGGAGGTGCAGCCACGTTGTGAGAAATAATAAAAATAAATCAAGTAATAAAAATAAATAGTAAATAGTAAATAATAATTAAAATAAATTAATTAAAATAATAATTAAGATAAATAATAAGGATTAAAGTAAATAGAATAAATAAATAAATAAAATGAGTGATATGTGGCGGCTTCAAGAGCTGCCACGTGACGTTCCCAGAAAAATCGTAAATTAAATCAAAAGAAAAATAAAAAAGAAATAACAAAATAGGTCAAATAAAAAAGTGCTCAACATGATATTTTCTCATTTGATCTACAACCATCACGAAGGATCGAAAATTGGAAGAAGTCATATGTACAACGTGTACTTTTGGGTTGTATCTTATAGGTATAAAATATTGTATTTTGATGTTTTGTAGTCTTTTTTGTCATTTTTAAATAATAGAAAAATCAAAATAAAATAGAAAAAATAGGAAAGAAATATTTACAACTTAATCTATTTTTTAGTTTTAATATTAAGAAAATTAGAGGATAAAATAATGTGTATTTTGGTCGGTATTTACAATATACAAAAGGGGCCCAAAACCCAAGTTTCACTTACGATATCCGATTTTTATGAAATTGGTCTTGTTTTGAGGATCTTTGAATGTATATAAATTTAAAAGTAAGTAGACAAAATCAGACACTGTATGAGAAAATATGCATGTCTTAAAGTTCTTGATCTCAAACTTGGATTTGGGTTTTATTGGACAATTTCACAAGTCAGAATTTTTTTATATTTTCCCTTTATTAGTGTTAGTAATCTATACACTATAGGGTTGATTTTATTGGATTTGATGTTAGTATAATATAGATATGAATAGATGATTTTATTTTAAATACATATGAATATTTACAAATGAATTTGGCTCCTTATTTAATGCAATTAGGAATGTTAAAATGCAGATATTATTTACATGTGTAGGAGTGCTAATTATGCAATAAAAGTGATGATATGCAGCTAATTACTTGGGAACAAAAGCTCTATTTTCAACTTTTAGAGTGATGAATCACATATTCATTAGCAGGCCAGTATCAGAACATCCCTCCTCCTCGATATCCGTATCAATCATACCCGTCGCATCAGTATCAAAGCATCCAACAACAACCTTACTATTACCTTCCTCAGCAACCTCTTGTTGTTAAACCATCTGAGGTCGCTCCTGTGAATCTCATTCTGGATTGCCTTGCATAATTGGTCAACAATATGAATGAGATGCGCCAAAAGATTGATTACCTCATAGCTGCAAAGACGATCGTAGGTAGAGGCCAACCCTAACAACTTCAACCATAGGGAGCAGGTTGCTTGTAGTGCCCCACCATCCCCCAATTCAAGTATAAATGATTTTATGTTATCTAATGTCATGAATCTCGAGAGCGATAGGAAACTATAGCCATTTTTAGTTGAAAAGGGGAAAATAAAGCTTCTTTGGGGAATCTTGTACATCATCAGCAGAGCCTATCTAAAGCTGTGGATTTGATGCACCTAGAGGAGCCAGATCTAAGTCAACAAAAAACAAAAAAATGAAGAAAATCAAAATTCCAACAATAACAGTAGAAGCTGAGTTGATGTAGCCAAGGAGATGCCAGCACCAACAGAAGATCATGTGCGAGCCGATGAGACCGAATTTCCAGTTTTTACTTCTCCCCTTGTATTGGACGATTGTGTCATTTCTATTTGTCATAATGTACAATTTGATTCCTTTAATGAGAAAAATGTTGCTTTTGATAATATTTATATACCTTTTCCAGAAGAAATAAAAACAAAATAGTGAAAAAAATTGAAAACAACTCTTTCTAATTTGTCTATTGTTGACATGCTTAAGAATATCATTTGGAAATGTCACTATTGCAAGCCATATAATACATGCCAAAGGTCAAAAAGGGTCTAAAGGAGGCATGCACATCTAAGCATCAGCCATGCAAGAACCGAAATAATCAAGTCGAGAAGCATAATCTCACTATGACAACTGTTAGTGAGATCAGCAACCTCCCATAGAAGAAGACTGATAAAGGAGCTCCTTTGATTCAATGTGAGATATTTGATTATATATTTGATCGCACTCTTCTTGACAACAGTTCTTTGATCAATCTCCTACCAACTTCCTTAGCCAAGGAATTTGGGCTCAGTCCGCGTAAACCAACCAAAATGATCATTCATTTTTCTTCATGAAATTATTAGTGGACTTCATTGTCCTGGACATGGATTCCTCGATATCGATACTCCAGACAACGATCATACTTGGTAGGTCATTCCTTCCAACGGCTGAGGTAGTGGTTGATTATGGATATGGGAAGATCACCTTTTGCTCTCACTATGACAAGGTAACCATAGAGGTGCATGCAGAGATAAATAAGCAAAATAGCACATCAAAAGAAAAGGATGCATGTTCATGCAACCGACTGTGATACACTTGAGGAAATCAGATATACAGATGCTTTGTGGACTGAAACAGAGACCAAAGAATTCCTCTTTCCAGATGAAGACCCTGAAATCATAGTCGAATTTCGCTCCATTATCACTGATGAGATAGAATATGAAGAGTTGATCCATTTGTTCTAAGAATATCCATCTCAGATCTAACAATAAGAAATAATTGGAGATATGTTAGGTATCTCATTGTAAGAATTTGGAGTAATCGCGGTGGAACCCAAATCACTAAGTATAATTTCTAAAGTATTTTAGAAGCAAGATCTAATTCCGCTCGAGATGAAGTAGCTTCTAGCAAATCCTAAGTATGCCTTCCTTATGGATGAGCCCGAACAGTATTTGGTCATCATCAGTTTACGACTGACCGTTGATCAAGAATACTGATTGTTAGAGGTTCAAGAGAAAAACCACAAGGCCCTTGGTTGGAATATTAAGAATCTCTGGGGGATAAACCCGACCTTGTGTTCATATCATATCTACTTAGAGGATGATAAAAAGCTGCCTCATGAGTTTCTGCGTAGGCTGAATCCTAATCTCCACGAAGTTGTCATGAAAGAGATAACTAAATGGTGTGAGGCATTATTTATCTATCTCATTTCTGATTCTTAATGAGTCATCCCATTACATGTGGTTCCTAAGAAAGCTATGGTCACGGAGGTCACAAATGAGAAAGGTGAGGACATCTCAACCCGAGTACCTATGTCATGGCATGTCTGCATAGATTTCCGATGCATGAACTTAGAGACCAAGAAAGATCAATTTCCTCTGCCCTTTATTGACTAGGTCATCAAAAGACTGGCAAGGAAAGCATTTTTTGTTTCTTAGATGGGTACTCTGGTTACAAAAAAGTGGTAATCGCCCCCTAACGATCAATAAAAGACTGCATTTACTTGTTCGTTTGGCACCTTCTCCTGTCGACTAATGCCCATTGGATTATGTAATGCTCCTGCTATTCTGAAGGTGTATATTGGTTGTGTTCGCCGACATATTAGGTAATTTAATGGAGGTATTCATGGGCAATTTCTTGGTCTATTGTATTGTTTACAATTCATGTCTGATGCACCTAGACCAAGTGCTTAAGAGATTTTGTGTAGTTAACTCTCTTGGGAAAAGTGTCACTTCATGGTTATAGATGGGGTTGTGTTAGGCCATGTCATCTCCTAAAGAGGTATGGAGGTCGATCCATCCAAGGTGGATGCCACTGCAAATATCGAGCCACCAGGAAATCTAGAGTAGATGAGGTCATTTCTGGGGCATGTCACATTCTACAAGTGATTTATCCGTGACTTCAATAGGATTTCCCGACCTATACCGAGATTCATAGAAAGGATACTAAGTTTATTGTCCATGACAATGTCCTCCTTGATTTTAACACCTTGAAGAAATTGTTAAGTGAAGCACCTATCCTTCAACTTCCTGATTGGTCTCTCCCATTCGAGATCATGACAGACGCTTCAGAGTTTGCCACTGGGATTTGTTGGGTCAGTGCAGGGATGGAGTTCCATTTGCTATACACTATGCCAGTAGAAACCTGGATGATTCCTAGAAAAACTACACAGTAAAAGAGAAAGAACTATTGGCCATTATGTTTGCCCTTGAGATGTTCATATCATATATCTTACGTTCAAAAACCATTGTCTACACTAATCACTCTACTATCTGGTATCTACAAGAATTAAAGGATGCCAAATCACGACTGCTCCGTTGAATCCTTTTGCTTCGGGAATTTGATTTGGAAATAAGACACAAACCTGGAGTTAAGAATGTGGTAGCAGACCATTTGTCTAGAACTGAAAGTTCATAGACTCCCTTGGGCATTGTTCCTATCACTAAGACCTTTCCTAATGAATCACTATTGAGTATCGGTTCTCTCCCATGGTATGTCAAGATTGTAAACTATCTCGTAACCGAGAAAGTTCTGCAAGATTGGGCACTTATCAGGAAGGACAAATTTTGATCCGACATCCATTTTTACTAATGGGAAGACCTGTACCTTTACAGGGAAGGTGCGAAATGCATTTGGAGACAATGAATTCCTTAAGAGTACACTAGTGTCCTCAAGCATTGTCATAAGCTCGAAGCAATAGAACACCATTTTGGGCATCGAACGACATTAAAAGTATTGCAATGTAGCCTCCAGTGACCAACACTATTCATAGATGCAAAACATATGTGAAAGATTGCAAAGAATGTTAGAAATCGAGAGGTACCATTGGTGTCAAGGATTCTATGCCACTCAAGTTCATCCAAATTTCAAACGTATTTGATGCTTGGGGCATTGAATTTATGGTCCCTTTTCCTAACCATCAAGGATTTGAATACATCTTTCTTGCCATTGATAATGTGAGTCGATGGGTGGAGACTATCGTAGCTCATTTTGCTGATAGTCAAACTGTTTGTCACTTTCTCAAGGACAAATTATCTTACAGTTCAGGATTACCAAGATTCTCATTTCAAATGGAGAAAATTATTTCGCGAACAAATAAGTCAGAAAGCTTATGAAGGAGTACAACATTGAATACCGTGTCGCATCTCCTTACAATCAACAATAAAATGGTTTGGCAGAGTTATCAAATAGGGAGATCAAGACCATCCTGCACAAACTTATACGATCGGATAGGAAGAACTAGTCTCAACTCGTTGATTCCATTCTATGAGATTATCCAACCTCCTATAAGACTCCATTGGGTATGTGATGATTCTCGATTCATCATCCTTTATTCTATCATTTTGGCCTTAAAAACCCCAGCAAATGCATGTAAATAGCATCAATTTGTACATAATAGCATTCAATATTTATTGTATCTATTGTACATAGAATAAGGTTTTTAATGCCAAAATTATAGAATAAAGAGAAGAAAAAAAAAGGAATAAAATATTGCAAATATTTTATGACCCTAACCCCGAGACCAAGGACAGCATGGAATTGGTCGACAAGGAATAAAGTAGGGGAGATAAGGGCCAAATATACAATAAATACCTCATTTATTTATTCATTTATTCATGCATTTTTGACACCTATTCTGTATATAATTATTTTTTCATCAAACAAAAATCTTTTGTACACGAAAGTTGTAGATAATAATGTAAATAAAATTACAAAATTTAGATTGTGTAAAAATAATACACAGTGTACATTTTATGTGCAGAATAAAAAGCCAAAATCTCAACTTCACAGACCCATATCTTGCAAATAAAAACTCCAAATCACCCAAACTCACTTTAATTGTATATAGCTTTCCAAGAACTATTTAATAAAATTGGTTTCATAATTTTTGGAGTCCATATGTGAAAGTTAGGTTTTCGGCCCTCATTGTACAGTCTGCCTGATTAAAATATTAAATTTATTCAGTATTCATTATTTGTACGAAATTATATTTTTAAATTTGTAAATAATGTATATAATACATGTACATATTGAAATAAGAAGAAAACCAAAAAGAATTTGAAAAAAAAATTAAATAAGTCTATAGGCTACATAGACAAAAGACCTATGCTACCTATATGTATATAAATAAAAGGGAATTTAATTATTTCATTCTTTATTCATCTATATTTTTATAATAATGTATATATTATATATAACTTATTAAAAATACAAATCCAAAATAAAAACAAATAAAATTCCTTAAATAAATAAAATATATATAATATATAGGTAAAATACCTATAAGTATACCTACATATACATATACTTATTTATTTAAAAATAAAAATAAACTCATAAAAATTGAACAAAAATACCCTCACTCTCACAAAAATAAATTATAAATTTATAAAATAAGATGATAAAATAATAAAATAAAATAAACAAACTAAAAATAAAATACACAAGAATACATGTAAATACATACATATACACATTATTAAAATAAACCCATAATAAAACACTTCAAAAAAATAAACAAAAATCGTAAATAAATACTACATTAATTAATAAACAATTTTTATTTTATAAATAAATTCTAAATAATTCATTTGCTACGTGTAATAAATGGGTCAAGTTTGGTCTGACGTGGGCCAATCAGAGGCAAGGGACTGTTGACCTCTGGTCAACTCCCCCCTGCGCCTCTGACGTCCGACAGAACTGTCGCGTCCCCCGATTTCCGCCATTTTCCCGCTCAACATGATGCTCCGTCACCGTCGATCCCTTCACGGATTTTTCTCCCAGATGCATCATGATCCCCGCCGCATCTCTTGCTCCCTTGTACATACCACCGATTCCTAGATATTAGCCAGTCAATAAGGCCCTCCAGGGATGTCTATAAATAATTTCTTCTTCCTCTTTGGCCGAATTGGGCCAATTTCATCCTCCCAATAAGCTTGAATCAGTTCCTGGAGTAGCCCTCGTGACAGGAGGCGCTTCCCAGCACCTCGGTTCGCCCCAAGGAGGAGGAGAGTTTTGTCGCGGCGGAGCTCCGGCGTCCGTCCTGCTCCATGGAGGCCTCCAGGTCTAAGAGTTGCGCTTTTACTCGTTTTAGATAGGTTTTAGTTTTAGCATTTCATTTCTGTTGTTTAAATAGCTTGAGGCCCTTAGGTGTAGCTTAGATTCGAGCCCCCGTAGTTCGCCGGAGCTCCGCTCCGGCGAACCCCTTCGTGGTGCTCCAAACACCTTCCGACAACGAAACCACCTCCTCTCCCTTCCTTAGCCGTTTCCCCTCGCCCCAGGCACCTTCGTTCAACCAGATCTTCACCAAATCTGGAGATCCGATCTCCTTCCTCCGCCCTTCGTCGGAGATCACCGCCCCGCGCCACCTTCGCCCATTCCACCACCAAAAAGGCCCCCGGAGCCATCTTTTTTGTGCTGTGAACGCTTGTGCAGGCCTCGGAGCGCCAGGAGACTCGTCTTGGCTCGATTCAGATGAAGAACAGGAACCTGGAGCCTGCAGCCTTCATCAACCTCGCCTGAGCTCAAGGAAGCTCCAGGTGCCTCGACAAAGCCATCAGCAGGTGCGGGGTAGCATCGAGAAGATTTAGAGACGTTTGGTGGCGAGGAAGCTGCCCGGAGGAGCATGCATCGACTGATCAATGGTCACCTCAAGCGACCTTCTTCCGAGTTCTTCCAGACCACCCCTGCGCCGTCCGATTGCCCGATTCTCCCATTTGGAAGCTCAGCCGTCGGATCATGGCATGCCCTCACCGTCCGATCGGCCTGGCCAATCTAATCTCCACCATTGATCTGCGAAGCGTCATCAAGCGGCGGGGATGCAACACGTGTCTAAGTGAAGAGGATCCAACCGTCCATCCAGCGCCTTTGGGGGTAAATTGCATATCCAGCGCCCGTCTTTTTTTGTTTTAAATTTTTAGTATTGTAAAATAAATATTGTGTTGTAAATAAATTGTAAATTTTGCTGAAAGGACCTTGAACTTTATAGAATTACCATTAGGTCCTTCCGCGCCTCACGTGCAGTCCCACGTGAGGCGCGTGAAATTTGCACTTCAACCCTGGCGGTTTTTGTATATTGGAAATTAGTCCCTAAAATATAAATAAATGTTTATTATGTTGGTATTTTTGCACCCATGCCCCTGGATGATATTTTATTTGCAAAAATGCCCCTGCCAGGCTGTATTATTTTTGTGTCTTTGATCTATTTATTAAAAATATCTATGAGGCTCCTAAAATTCCACAAAAATTAGGATAGATGTTTCATGCAGTGTTCTTCCACGCCCATATTTTAATTTGTATTTTTTTGCATTTTTCTTAACTATTAAAAATGAAAAGAGAGTCATTTTTGTACTGTTTAAATTAAAAAAATACAAAAAAATTATAAAATGTTTTTGAAAAATTACAAAAAAATTATATATAGTATAAGTATATATATTGAGTCCGATTTTAAAAAACCCTAAAAATAAGAAAAAGAAAAATATAATAATTTCAAGAAGCTCCAAAATCCTAAAAAAATATAAAAACCCTTCAAAAATACCAAAAACATGTTTTTTCTATTTTATAATTATCTATATATTGTTATTAATGTATTAAAAGTAATTTGGGTAATTTTGACACTTACTATATAATTTTAAAACCCAAATTATTTGCGGCCAATTTAATTAGTCCCTTATTAGGGACATTTTTGAATTGAAAATACATAAAAATTAGTAAAATTCCAAAAAAAATAATAACATAAAAACTAGAAAAATACAAAAAGCCTAAAAAATATTATTGAGTATATATATATATATATGTCTACATATCATATACTATATTTCTCTCTCTCTCTTCTTATATATCTATTTCTATATATATATTATATAATTAAAAGTATAAAAACAAAAAAAGTACAAAATATAAAAACAAAATAAAAATCATAAAACCAAAAATAAAATAAAATAATAGAAAATTAAAAACCCACAAAAACAATAAAAATTAGACATGATCATTGAATTGAATAACTGCGCAACCAATTTCACACTCAACCTTTCGCCTCCCAGTGATCGACCTCTACTTGTGCTTACACCTATACACATTTGCATGTAGAGTTATAATAAATTTTAACTCCACATTTTTGGATATTCATTGCATACATTTATTGTGGGTTAATTGTTGATTGAACTGGGTATTTTGGAGCGGTCGACTCAACGACTGGATCTCTCGCCTTGTGAGACATCTAGACCCTCTGAAAAACTCGATCATCAAATGGCGCCGTTGTCGGGGAGGCAACGGATTTTGTATGGTTGATTATTTATTTATTTAATCCTTTGCTCATGTCCAATATTCATTTCTTTTATTTGACTGTTTTGACCCATCTCTTTTGTTTGTCTTTGATGCGAGGGACCGCCAAGCAAAGGAGGACCTCCTAGGAGGACCAATGCACCCAAGCAAGGCGGAGTTGGCTCTTCTACACCAGCCAACAGGAGAGAGCAACAACGGCAGATGAAGGAGAATTTTTGAAGACAATCTCTATTTTTATGCATTCTATTTATTTTATTATGTATATTTATGTGAGAGAGCGACACTTGACATGTAATAATTCAGGACACTCAGACACTCCGACTCACGAGGTCCATTGCCCGAGGGATTGTTCCCTTGGGGGCCTTGACGATTTTGACGCTTTTTTTCTTTTTATTTTCTTTTTATTATTTTGTGTGAATGAGCCCTAGTTTAGGAATTGCTTGCCAATAGATTAAGGTCCAAAGCCCCTAATATAATTGCATGTACCTATAGTGCGTTTTGGATCTAGTCAAATTTAAACATTATTTATTTCTTAACCCTTGTGCCGTGAGCGAGCCCCATCAAGCGCTACTCCTGAACTCGAGTGTGTCGAGAAGAGGATGGGTAAGCCAAGACCGGACTCTTAGGTTAAGGATCGATGACCGACTTGTGGTGCTTCACGATAATAGCAGTTACTATCCTAGGGCGATTTCTTTGGCTTGCATTTGCATAGGTTTCAATTCATTATGCATCCCGCATGGAGAGAGCTGGGAAGCACTGTAAGTCTTCTTACTTAGCATGCATCATCGATTTCTGACTTGCATGGCTTTTCCGACCTTCTCCCTCTGTTTTTGCCAACCTAGGATGCTTAATGGAAGTTGGAATCTCCATAGGCATGTGCATTGAAAATAACTAAAAAAGTGATAACTAAAATAAAATCGGGACTGCTAACTCTATTGGACCTAAAAATAAAACCTAATGGACTTCCTTGTCTTGGGGAGAACAACCCCCTCATTGTATGCGTTTTAAGTGCTCACGAACACACTAAGGAGTAGAGCCCAAATCCCATCAAGCCTCCTAAGTGTTTGTACAACTTTGAGATTCTCACCTCACTCTAAAACTGAAAAGAAAAATGACCGTCACCTGACGGTCTTCACTGTGTTGAGTAGGTGAATTGGGGGTTTGCCTTGTGTCTTGATTGTGACTTGGAGTCCTTTGTGCTTTTCTTTCATTAGAGTAGTAGTTCCCATCCATATGAGTCATGCATTTTTTGAGTCTCTCTACCTCTCTTATATATATATACCTCTTCATTTGCATTGAGTCGTGATATTGGCGCTTGAGCTCAATCATTTCTTCGCCAAGTCCATTCGTTCCCGACATCTTCTTCACCATCTTCTTCGTATCCTCCGTGCCATCTCCTCTGTCCCCATCTTCACCGGTTCAAGGAAAGCATGCTCTTTGGACCACCATTTTAACGGTGTTCTCGCCCTGTGTGGAACACCCAATTTTGTCTGTGTCTCGATCTTCTCGCCCGCCCTCCTCGTACCCTCTGTATCACTCTTCTACCACCCACGATATTGGCACGCACGCTCAATCAGCTTCTCCACCCCATTGTGTACCCTTCTTATCCATCTTCCTCGTGTATCCCGTATCATCCCTCCCTTCACCCGGGAATGTTGTGCATATTGATAAGGCCCGCATCGAGGATTAGGTCTACAGATTATTTGTGTAAGTCGGGCCAATGATGTTGAGGATGCTGAGATTGATTTGGTGGATTTTACTTTTGGATACATGCATTTAAGCTTATTGAGGATTTTTGATGATGCATAGAGCGTAGGTGTGATTCCTTATTGAGGATTTAGTTCTCGCACACCGGATTAAGGATGTGATATGATGCGATGATTTGATGAAGATTTCATGAGTATTGAGTGATCTATCTTTCTTGAGGTTCCAGCCATCGTGATTTTGAGGATTGACTGATTATTCTAATTTGGACTTCCTAATAAAGGTGTGCGGCTCCTACATGATCTTTCATCTTCCTGATTGACCCACCCTTGATCTCCTGACTCTCTAATCCACCCTGGCACTTAGAGGATTCCTGACTATTTTTTGTGCCATCTCAGCTGACTGGATTGACTCAAGGGATGTTTGGTGAATGACATGATTATTTGCTTCCTTGCTTGATCTTATACCCTCCGGATGATTGAATGATTGAATGCTTTTGAGGACCTGAGATGACCTTCCAGCATTCCCACGATCTATATTGATATAGCTCGCATTCCTCCCCGAGGACTATCTGCTGGAGAATGCGACAATTTCTAGGACTATGGTTTCATCCACTGCTTGGGTCACCATTATGATGGGACCCGGAACCAAGCCAGATGATATGCTTGATTGGCTTCCATCTTGTGTACTTGACCTGTCAGTAAATGAGGCCAATGTACTAGACTCATCTGAGTCTGCTCTCCTTGACGGTCTTCGTAAGGCAGAGCTCTACTTTTCTGATTACTCCATGCCTAGTTCATAACTCTCCGAGGGTTATCTGCGAGAGGCTATGACACATTATTGCAATGATGGTCTCTTCTGCTGGTAGATGGTCTGCCGTCTATCGAGACTATGTTTTCTGTGGATCCGTCTGATGGGTCCGGCTCCTTCGAGCCATTCTCTCTCCTTGACAACCCTCGTAAGGACGAGAGGTACTCTGATTATTCATTGTGTAGCTCACATCACTTCCCGAGGAATATCTGCGGAAGGATGTGACATTTTCTTTACGATCGGCTTCACTCACTTCTGGTACCTCCATTTGTTGGGGCATGAAGTCGGTTCGTCTGATATAGACACTCGGTCTCCCTTTTTGATTATGCGCCTAATCTGTTTGGGCATGAGACCGACTTGTTCAGCCTCATTTGAGTCCGCTCTCCTTGACAGTCCTCGCAAGGATGAGTTCTTTTCTGATTATTCCTTGACTAGCTCGTAGCTCCCAAAGGGTTATCTGCAGGAGACTACGACATAATTCCGATCTGATTGGTCTCCTCTGTTGGTAGCCGACGTGTCGACTACTGAGGCCACTATGTAGGTCCGTCTGATGGATCCGGCTCCTTTGAGCCTTCTCTCTCCTTGATGACCCTCGCAAGGTAGAGACACATTCTGACTATTCCTTTCCTAGATCGCAGTACTCTCCGAGGACTATCTGCGGGAGACTGTGACACTCTCTTTACGCTCGGTTCCCACTGCTGACTGTGTCTCCAATCTGCGGAGCACGGAATCGAGTCGTCTGATACACTTGATTTTTGGTCCCATCTTGAGTTGCCAATCCAATCGGTGGATCATGGGACCCATCTGATTACACTCCTTCGAGTTTGCTCACCTTGACGGTCCTCACAAGGTTGAGCTTCTGATATCTACTATTTTCATGCCTAGCTGGCAGCACGTTCCCTGAGGTTAATCTGCGGGACGCTGCCACACTTTCCTGATTTGACGGTCTCTTCTGCTGGTAGTCGACCTATCGCCTATCGAGGCCATTTCTATGATCCGTCGGATGGATCAGGCTTCTTTGAGCCCGCTCACCTTGACGACCCTTGCAAGGGTGGGCTAGTATTCTGATTATTTATTGACTAACATGTACTACTCCCCAAGGGTTATCTGCGGGAGAGTACATCATTTTCTAGGTACTCGGCTTCATTTCTGGTGTCTCCTATCTATTGGAACATGAAACCGAGTCTTCTGAGCTTTTTACTCGATCTCCTTCTGATTGTGTCTCCGATCTGCGGGGTAAGGAGCCGATTTTCCTGATATGTACTTGGTCCCCCATATGATTGTGTATCCGATCTGCGGATCACTGGACCGAGTCTTCTGAGTGGTATGATCTCTGGCTCCTTTGAGCCTGCTCACCTTGACAACCCTCGCAGGGTTGAGCCATGTCTTGCGGCATTAGGTGTGTTTCTCCTACGATCTTCTGACCTCATGACCACCGCATGCCACGACGTCTCTTGCTCTTTACCTTTCCATATCTTACTGAGACTCTAATTGACCGGAGGAGTCTGTACTGCTCTCTCGTCCTCCCGATCTTACTGTATCGGCTTTGTTTCCTCATGTTGAACCTATGAGCCGATTGACTGCTTCATGCTACCGTATCCGATATCTTTACTTTCTGATCTACTTGTCCCTGGTAGCCGACACCCACCTGACTGCATATCCGGGTGTCTATTCACCGTCTGAGTGCATCACCGTTCTCACAGGGAGACGATGACGCAAGTACGGTATTCAATTGTCAGATACCGTCCTGTACTTCACCAGTTCTTCACCGCTTGTATATATGCGTTTGTATATTCCGTTTTCCCACATGTTATGTGTGCCCTAGATCTATCGCCATATCTTTGTGCCTATACTTAGGACGTACTTTGTCCTAAGTACAGGGGGGTACACACCGCGTTGTTCTTTCCTCGTTCAGTTTCACCACTCCTGTTGTTGCCTATACTTAGGGATATCTCACCCTAAGTATAGGGGGAGTGATGTGTATATTCTCCACGATCTTTTCATCTATCTGTATATATCTATTGTTTCTTTTTTTCTTCTTCTCTTCTTTTCCTTTTATATCTTCTGTATCTAAATAAAAGGTGTCGCCCCTTGTAGACAGTTTTCTGTACTTAGGACATACTTTGTCCTAAGTATAGGGGGGCGCACCCCTGATTTGTTAATTCTTTGAACTGTTTATTCCCACCCATGGCCCTCCCTGCCTTGTGTACAGTCTGCTATACTTAGGATTATCTGATCCTAAGTATAGGGGGGACGGTCATTTTCTTATTCATTTATCTCGTTATTCTTTCATTTATTTTTCTTTTAGTCGTCGTAGTATAGACTTTTCTATACTCAGTACGAGTTATGTCTTCTCTTTCTCTTTTCCGATCTATGAGGACATAGCTCAAGCTAAGTATAGGGGGGTCGTATATACTATGTATATACTTCATCCATAACTCGTAGTTTCGTATAAATTTAATAAATATAGCTAAAAATAAGATATAATTCATTGAAAATTAATTAATAAGACTTCTTATTCCTCAGATTCTTTTTGTATATACTGATTAATAAATCAGGTTAAAAATATTTTTGCAAAATGATTTGAAAAATGGTGTGAACTTTTTGGAAAACTTTTTGTGAAATATTTTCAACCTTTGTAAAAATATTTTGATTGCAAAAATTCTTTTATTTGTGTGAAATAAAGGATTTGAAAAATCTATGTGCAAATGATTGTGAAAACATTTTTGTAAAAATATTTTGAAAATGTATATATATTATTTGCAAAATCTTTGCAAAATGGCTTTCAAATGTTTGTAAATATTTGCAAAAAATATTTTGTACTATAGTTTTCAAAATGATTTCTCGAATAAATTTGAGGAATAAAAGCATCATAATAAATAAATAAAATAAAATAAAATAAATCACAAATAAAATATATTAAATTCTTTATCAGTTGTGTATACACCTAAATAAATCACTTTGTTAAAACCCGTAAATTTTCTAAGCCCTATAAAATAACGCGGCACGCCCGTGTAAATAGTTGTACATATTTTATACTTTGAGTGCCAAAATTCTTTTATTTACAAAAAAATTCTTTGTGTAAAAACTCCGCTCTTGTTTTCAAATTCTTCAAAAAATTGCATTATTCTTTGCATATTTGAAAATAGCATTTGCATAGCATTTATATTCTTTGATTGAGTATTGATGATTGAACTAGTCCAACAAAGTCGAAGATTGGAGCTTTGTTGGACCTTACTGCACCTAACTGCACTGGAACCTTGTGGGAACTAGGTTTAAGGTACTTCAGGTCTATTCAGACTTAATTCTTTGAGAAAGAAGGGCTGGGTTCAAATCACCTCAGTGGACTAACTAGAACTTTTCGAAACACACGCATGACTCTTGTCGGCCGTGACCTAACTTGGACACTTGCACCTTTCACTTGGCTCAACTCAGTTGGAGTGGTGAGGGGGTTGGATTTTCCAGTCTGAGACGCACACGGGTGGAAACATTCGTCCTTGTCTAGGGAGGGAAGTGCACCCCAACCTGGTCCAGTTACAATGAAGTCGAATGACAGGAGAGTGTGGGTTGCAATAAAGCTTCAAAAGAGGGATAGTCTTCTGGCTCAAGAGGAAAAAGTCCTTATGTAAATGCTGCTGTAAATAGTATGTTGAAAAAAAATCTCCAAAAAAGTGGACAGGCTTGAAAATAAAATAAAGTGCCTGCCGGAGAATGTATATATGTTGTATAGAAACTAAGCAAGCTTGAGCATCAAAGTTATACCATGTGAGCCTGCAGCTGGATGACTTGACTACACTGGTCTTGCATCCCAGGATAGGTAGCTACACTGGCTACCGTCCCTTCTTCTTTTCTCCACCTCCTCCTCTTGAGTCGGATGCCACTTGAACTTAGAAGGGAATACCCCGCTCCTTGACGGTAGAGGGCTGGATTGGGGAATCATTGGGTTGTCATTCTGGAGAAGTTAGTTCCTTTGTCATTTCAGTTGGGGAGAGCCACCATCACTTACACCGTACAAGTCAGCTTCATAGTCATAAGGGTTTGCGTATGATGTAGGCTAGTTCTGACCTGGCTATTGAGGTGATTTGAACCGAGTTCTGTGACTCTCGAAGGCTGTTGGGTTTTAAATTTGGTTCCCAACCAGGTTCCACACACATTTTCACACCAAGGTCTAACCTGAGCTCCAAACTTTGATTTTGTACAGATGAGTTTAATAATCATGATCAAATCAATTTATTCTTTAAATTCTTTCTTTTTGCTTTTTCTTTTCTTCTTATTCTTTGTTCTTTTTACACTTATTGCATAAGTATTTGCTAGGGACTAGCAAAGGCAAGTATAGGGGGGTGATGAATCTCGATTCATCATCCTTTATTCTATCATTTTGGCCTTAAAAACCCCAGCAAATGCATGTAAATAGCATCAATTTGTATATAATAGCATTCAATATTTATTGTATTTATTGTACATAGAATAAGGTTTTTAATGCCAAAATTATAGAATAAAGAGAAGAAAAGAAAAAGGAATAAAATATTGCAAATATTTTATGACCCTAACCCCGAGACCAAGGACAGGATGGAATTGGTCGACAAGGAATAAAGTAGGGGGAGATAAGGGCCAAATATACAATAAATACCTCATTTATTTATTCATTTCTTCATGCATTTTTGACACCTATTCTGTATATAATTATTTGTTCATCAAACAAAAATCTTTTGTACACGAAAATTGTAGATAATAATGTAAATAAAATTACAAAATTTAGTTTGTGTAAAAATAATACACAGTGTACATTTTATGCCCAGAATAAAAAGCCAAAATCTCATCTTCACAGACCCATATCTTGCAAATAAAAACTCCAAATCACCCAACCTCACTTTAATTGTATATAGCTTTCCAAGAACTATT
Source organism: Ottelia alismoides (assembly GCA_037367405.1). Lineage (NCBI taxonomy): Eukaryota > Viridiplantae > Streptophyta > Magnoliopsida > Alismatales > Hydrocharitaceae > Ottelia > Ottelia alismoides. The sequence continues at coordinate 658,078 of JAZKJV010010768.1, read as the reverse complement.
TAATAAAATTGGTTTCATAATTTTTGGAGTCCATATGTGAAAGTTAGGTTTTCGGCCCTCATTGTACAGTCTTCCTGATTAAAATATTAAATTTATTCAGTATTCATTATTTGTACGAAATTATATTTTTAAATTTGTAAATAATGTGTATAATACTTGTACATATTGAAATAAGAAGAAAACCAAAAATAATTTGAAAAAAAATAAATAAGTCTATAGGCTACATAGACAAAAGACATATGCTACCTATATGTATATAAATAAAAGGGAATTTAATTATTTTATTCTTTATTCATCTATATTTTTATAATAATGTATATATTATATATAACTTATTAAAAATACAAATCCAAAATAAAAACAAATAAAATTCCTTAAATAAATAATATATATAATATATAGGTAAAATACCTATAAGTATAACTACATATACATATACTTATTTATTTAAAAATAAAAATAAACTCATAAAAATTAAACAAAAATACCCTCACACTCACAAAAATAAATTATAAATTTATAAAATAAGACAATAAAATAATAAAATAAAATAAACAAATTAAAAATAAAATACCCAAGAATACATGTAAATACATACATATACACATTATTAAAATAAACCCGTAATAAAACACTTCAAAAAAATAAATAAAAATAGTAAATAAATACTACATTAATTAATAAACAATTTTTATTTTATAAATAAGTTCCAATTAATTCATTTGCTACGTGTAATAAATGGGTCAAGTTTGGTCTGACGTGGTCCAATCAGAGGCCAGGGACTGTTGACCTCTGGTCAACTCCCCGCTGCGCCTCTGACGTCCGACAGAACTGTCGCGTCCCCCGACTTCCGCCATTTTTCCCGCTCAACATGATGCTCCATCACCGTCGATCCCTTCACGGATTTTTCTCCCAGATGCATCATGATCCCCGCCGCATCTCTTGCTCCCTTGTACATACCACCGATTCCTAGATATTAGCCAGTCAATAAGGCCCTCCAGGGATGTCTATAAATAATTTCTTCTTCCTCTTTGGCCGAATTGGGCCAATTTCATCTCCCAATAAGCTTGAATCAGTTCCTGGAGTATCCCTCGTGACAGGAGGCGCTTCCCAGCACCTCGGTTCTAGCCAAGGAGGAGGAGAGTTTTGTCGCGGCGGAGCTCCAGCGTCCGTCCTGCTCCCTGGAGGCCCCTAGGTCTAAGAGATGCGCTTTTACTCGTTTTAGATAGGTTTTAGTTTTAGCATTTCATTTCTGTTGTTTAAATACCTTTAGGCCCTTAGGTGTAGCTTAGATTCGAGCCCCCGTAGTTCGCCGGAGCTCCGCTCCGGCGAACCCCTTCGTGGTGCTCCAAACATCTTCCGACAACCAAACCACCTCCTCTCCCTTCCTTAGCCGTTTCCCCTCGCCCCATGCACCTTTGTTCAACCAGATCTTCACTAGATCTGGAGATCTGATCTCCTTCCTCCGGCCTTCGCCGGAGATCACCGCCTCGCTCCACCTTCGCCCATTCCACCACCAAAAAGGCCCCAGGAGCCATCTATTTTGTGCTGTGAATGCTTGTGCAGGCCCCGGAGCGCCAGGAGACTCGTCTTGGCTCGATTCAGATGAATAACAGGTACCTGGAGCGCGCAACCTTCATCAACCTCGCCTAAGCTCAGGGAAGTTCCAGGTGCGACAAAGCCATCAGCAGGTGTGGGGTAGCATCGGGAAGCTTTAGAGACGTTTGGCGACGAGGAAGCTGCCCGGAGGAGCATGCATCGACTGATCAAAGGTCGCCTCAAGCGACCTTCTTCCCAGTTCTTCCAGACCACCCCTGCGCCGTACGATTGCCCGATTCTCCCAGTTGGAAGCTCAGCCGTCGGATCATGGCATACCCTTACCGTCCGATCGGCCTGGCCGATCTAATCTCCACCATTGATCCGCAAAGCGTCATCAAGAGGTGGGGATGCGACACGTGTCTAAGTGAAGAGGATCCAACCATCCATCCAGCGCCTTTGGGGGTAAATTGCATATCCAGCCCCCGTCTTTTTTTGTATTTAATTTTTAGTATTGTAAAATAAATATTGTGTTGTAAATAAATTGTAAATTTTTCTGAAAGGACCCTGAACTTTATAGAATTACCATTAGGTCCTTCCGCGCCTCACGTGCAGTCCCACGTGAGGCGTGTGAAATTTGCACTTCAACCCTGGAGGTTTTTGTACATTGGAAATTAGTCCCTAAAACATAAATAAATGTTTATTCTGTAGGTATTTTTTCACCCATGCCCCTGGATGATATTTTATTTGCAAAAGTGCCCCTGCCAGGCTGTATTATTTTTGTGTCTTTGATCTATTTATTAAAAATACCTATGAGGCTCCTAAAATTCCACAAAAATAAGGATAGATGTTTCAAGCAGTGTTCTTCCACGCCCATATTTTAATTTGCATTTTTTGCATTTTTCCTAACTATTAAAAATGAAAAGAGAGCCATTTTTGTACTGTTAAAATTAAAAAATACAAAAAAATTATAAAATGTTTTGAAAAATTACAAAAAAAATATATAGTATAGGTATATATATTGAGTCCAGAAATTGAAAAACCCTAAAAATAAGAAAAAGAGAAATATAAAAATTTCAAGAAGCTCTAAAATCCTAAAAAATATAAAAACCCTTCAAAAATACCAAAAACATGTTTTTTCTATTTTATAATTATCTATATATTATTAGTAATGTATTAAAAGTAATCTTTGTAATTTTAACGGTTACTATATAATTTTAAAACCCAAATTATTTGCGGCCTATTTAATTAGTCCCTTATTACGGACATTTTTGAATTGAAAATACATAAAATTAGCAAAATTCCAAAAAAAATAATAATATAAAAACTAGAAAAATACAAAAATCCTAAAAAATATTATTGAGTATATATATATATATGTCTACATATCATATACTATATTTCTCTCTCTTCTTATATATCTATTTCTATATATATATATATTATATTATTAAAAGTATAAAAACAAAAAAAGTACAAAATATAAAAACAAAATAAAAATCATAAAACCAAAAATAAAATAAAAAAATAGAAAATTAAAACCCACAAAAACCATAAAAATTGGACATGATCATTGAATTGAATAACTGCGCAACCAATTTCACACTCAATCTTTCACCTCCCAATGTTCGACCTCTACTTGTGCTTACACCTATACACATTTGCATGAAGAGTTATAATAAATTTTAACTCCACATTTTTGGATATTCATTGCATACATTTATTGTGGATTAATTGTTGATTGAACTGGGTATTTTGGAGCGGTCGACTCAACGACTGGATCTCTCGCCTTGTGAGACATCTAGACCCTCTGAAAAGCTCGGTCATCAGTATGTCTCTCTATTGGCTTCTTTATGGAAAGCCACTCCATTTGTCGGTTGAGGTAATTCATAAATCACTTTAGCCAGTTAACATATGTAACTCAGACTCACATCTCATTGGTTGGAATCACAAGATTGATCTGAATAGACTCTTAGAATTCATAGATTATGCATACAACAATAACTTGATGTACAAGGAGAAAGTCAAGAGATGGCATGACAAGCATATCAGGAGAAAGACTTTTGATCCAAGTCAAGAGGTTTAGTTGTTTGATTCTAACTTAAACCTTTTCCCGAGCAAATCAAAAAGCAAGTGGAAATCAAAAGTCAAGTGGACAAGGCCATTTCTGGTAGAGTCTATGCGTGAGAACAACAACATTCTCAAATCTGAGTTGCCATCTGGCGCACAGTCGTTCGTAGTCAACGGATGGCTGGTGAAGCCATACATAGATCATGATACATTATTGTCTATTGGTTACTTAGTTGAAGTGATATTTCAGGAAGATAATGTACAATCAGAGGATTCAGATACTTGAGCTAGAAAATATTCTTTCATTTATGTTCTTTTTCTTTTCATTTTCCTTTCATTCCTTCTTCCATTTATTCACTTGCCCTTTTCGTCAAATGTTATGCTGAGAATGCCTTTATCCTAAGTATGGGGGGGTGAGTCTGTCGAGTGTTCATTCTTTTTCTCCTAACTTGTTTATATTTTGTCTACAGTTAGGGGAATTTCACCAAAATTAGTGTGGGAGACAAGTTAAGTTGTAAATTTCCAATCTAAACCTTGCCCATCCTTGCTTGTTGTATAGTTTGCTTTACGTAGGATTAATTGATCCTTAGTATAGGGGGGATGGTTGACTTCTTATTCTATGATTCGTTAGTCACTGTAGTATAGGATTTTCTACACATAGTAGGAGTTATGGCTTCCTTTTCTCCTCGATCTATGAGGACATAGCTTAAGCTAAGTATAAGGGGTCGTCTATACATTGTCTATACTTTAGCCATAACTCGTTCTTTTGTATATTTTTAACTAACATTGCTAATAATAATAACTGTATAAAACCCTTTAAAAATTCTTTGTATATACTAATTAATAAATCAAGTTAGAAATGTTTTGTAAAATCTTTGAAAAATAGTTAGAAAATAGTTTGAAAATTCTTTTGAAAACCATTTACATAACATTTGCAAAATGTTTTCAAGCCTTTATAAAAATATTTTGTTTGTAAAAATTTCTTTAAATTTTTTTAATAAAATATTTTGAAAATCTATTTGCAAATTATAGAAAAATGGTTCAAAAATATTTTGAAAAATCTATACATACTGTTTGAAAAATCTTTGCAAAATATTTCTCAAATTGTTGTAAATATTTATAAAAATTATTTGTCAAATTATTCGTAAACTAAGTTTTCAAAGTATTTGTAAAATGTTTGTAAAAACTCTTTCAAATTATTTTGAGGGCTTTGTGAAGATTGTGCAAATAATACTTCAAATAAAATTCTTATATTCAATTTGTATGAATGTAATTATAAATTAATTTATTAATATACAACAAACTCTTGTAAATACTAATACACTTATGTGTACATAAATGCACATTTATCTTACACTAACCAAATTTAAAATATCATAAAAAAATGCAAAAGCCTTTAAAAACCTTTAAATCATATGCAGAACTTTTTCATAAACCCATAAAAAGTTCAAAATTAGAGAATGTTTTACAAAAACATTATTCCTGCATTGTACATGGCATTTGAATTTGCATTTTTTTAATGATATGGACAATTGAACTATTCTAAGAGAAATATGAAGATTGGAGCTTGATTATGACCTTAATACAATTAAATTTATAAGAACCTTATAGGAACTATTGGAGGATTCTCATGTCGGCTTGACTTAAATCTTTAAGAACATAATAATATGTTCACATGTCATCTTGGTATGCCTAAATAGAATATTTAGAGAAACACGCATGACTTTTTATACAATAACCTAACTTGTACACTTGCACCCTACACCTTGCTCAACTCAGTTGAAGTGTTAGAAGACTAGATTTGCTGGCATGAGGCAGAAGCCAATGGAAACATCAGAAGCCACAATCTGTGGCCATTATACCCCATTATAATCCAGTAGAGACGAGGTCTAAAGAAAGAATGTTGTGTGTTGCAGTAAAGCATCAAAGGAGGGATAGTCTATATGCTCAAGAGGAAAAAGTCCATATGTAAATGTTGTTGTATATAGCATTAAAAAAAGAAAAACCAAAAACTACAAAAAGAATGGTTGGAAAAATTCAAAGAAAAATCAAATCTCATCGGAGAATGTAAATATGTATCCCATAAGCAAGATTATACTTTAAAGTCACATGTGAGATTGTAGTCGGATAACTTGGTTATAGTCGAGCATCCCAGGATAGGTAGCTACATTGGCTACTATCCATTCTCTTCTCCACCTCCTCTTCTTGAGCTTGTCGCACTTTAACTTAGAAGGGAATAGACTGCCTCAAGAGGAAAGAGTTGCTGGATTGTGGAATTAGGGTCACCATGTTGAAGAAGACTTCCTTTTACCACTTCAATAGAGAGGAGTTACATATCACTGACACTATACAAGAAAGATTCATAGTCATAAGAGTTTGTGTATGAAGAGATTTGTTCTGATTTAGCTATTGGGGAGAACAAAACATACGATTGTGGTTTTTAAGGGTTGTTACGTTTTTAATCCTATTTCTATTATGTTTTTGACAAACTAATAATCCAGAGGTCTAAATATGCTCCAAACTTTGATTTTATGATAAAAAGTTTAAGAGTGATTGTTATTCTATGTTCTCGTTTTTCTTTTCTTTTCTTTTCATGCACTTATTATCATAAGTGTTTTCTACGGACTAGCAAAGCTAGGAAAAGGGTTGTGATGAATTGCCATTCATGCACATTTTTTCATTCATTTTAGGTTTAAATCCCTAGATACATGCAAAAGAATATTAATAACACTCATGAATTAACACACACATATATATTGTATATAAATACATGTATTAAATCATCAAAATGAAGGAATAAATAAAGGAAAGAAAATAAAGGAAGTGTCCTACACATTGACTGACCTTGACCCCTGAGACCAAGTCAAACACTGACTTAGTCGACGAGGAATAAGGTAGGAGGAGACAAGGCAGAAAACCACATAAAAATATGTAATAAAAACCCTAATTCTTTTGTCAATATATTGATTTTGGGACACATTTTATTATTTGTTATTTATACATTAAATCAATAAACTTTGAGTATGAACTTGTAAATAAAATATAAATAAAAATACAAAATTTGATTCATGTAAAAATAATGCACAGTGTGCCTGGGATACACAGAATAAAAAATCACAATGAAAACTTCTCAAACTTGTATCTTCTCCATATAGTCTCAAAATACATAAAAATCATATTTAATTGTATATAATTTTTAATAAGATAATTAATGAAGGTATTTTCATTTAATTTGGAGATAAGATGCATAAGTTGGCTTTTGGTCCTTCATTGTGCAATATACTTATACATTGTATTCTTTATATAAGTTCTTTTTTTTAACATTCTTTTATTTTTCTATTTTTTTAAAAACTTTAAATAGTTTACACAATAAAATTAAAATAAAATCTTAAAAAAACACTAAAATAAATAATGTAATTAACTAAATAGGTAAATATACATATAAAGTACCTATAATATATGTATATTTATTTATTTAAATACATAAATAACTTCATAAAAATAAAAGAAAATTTGTATAATGTATTTAATTATAGTTTAAGTATAATAAATATGTACATTAAATAATAAATTATAAATCATCAAAATAAAAATAAAATAGGGTTTATTCAAAACTCAACAAATAACTTTATAAAAATAAATAAAAATCACCAAAAAAATATCTTAATAATTATGTAACATATTTTATGTCTTATGTTTTTCAAAATAAAATCATTTTATCTTTTTATTTCATTATTCTTTTGTATTTTGGATGATTTTGTCGTAGAGTGCATATGTGGTGCAAATGTAGCCCAATCCTAGGCCGTGGACTGTTGACCTTGGGTCAACAACTCCCTCCCTTCTGTGGCTTGTCTGACTTTTGTCGGGCAGCTGACTTCTCCGATTTTCTTGTGATCTTCATCACTTTTGTTGGCCATATTCATTTTTGAAACTTGTCCCTCCTGCTCGTGGATCTTTTGGTGTTAATTTTTGTCGAGCGTGCAAGCCAGAAACCTCATTTCTTTTGCCTACTTTTATGTAGCCTATAAATAAGTCTCCTTCGATCTGTTTATCACACTTTTCTTCCATAACACCCGCTGAAATCGTGGAGCGCTTCACATTGGTGACAGGAAGGCTAGATGCTAGTTCTTGGGCACATACAAAGGAGGAGGGCGTGCATCCACCCTTCGTTGGATCTCTTGTCAGTGAAGCTCTTCTCCCATGTTTCCAACCTCGGTGAGCTATTTATTCTTGCTTACTTTTATTCCTTATCATAGTTATAACCTAGGCTTCCTTCCAATTCATTATATTTTGCATGAATATAACTAAAATAAAAAAAGATCTTCATCGGAGCTCACTGCTCTGACACTTATCTCTGCTCATACACACCCTCAACCACTGCTTCTGCCCCCATCAGATTCCCCTCATGCTTCTCCGTCTATCTGACCACTCCATGCATCCTAATTCCTAGTGAATCAGGCTGACTAGCCTTTTGCTCCACCTCTCATCAGAGGTCATATGACTCACTCCATTACATGTTCTCTCTGCATCTTTTTGGTCTCTGAGGCTTTGATTTTGAGCCCCCATGCTAACTGTGCACGTAGCGAGCGAAAAGGACCCCATATGGGGGTTTTATATTCAGATGAATGTGCTCAAGATCTGTCATTCTTCTCCAACCTCCAGGACACCATCTCTGGGTCCTGGACCAAGTCGTAATCATTTGCAGTTGCGCCTCTGTCCCAACCATCTTCTTTGACCGTCAACAGGCTGGATGGACTTCAGAGCTACCCAGGAGAAAGGATTGAAGCTTGTCATGCCATAGTTCTTCCCTGGTCCTTCTTTCTCACTTCTCTATCGTTGGATGAACAGAATGCCAAACTCTCCAGTAGCCATTGGTCGATCCTTACTACAACCATCAATTCCATTAGAGTATCCCATCTTACCTGATCAAAGGTGATATGGTATCCGGCCATCTAGGATGTTGTATCTGGACAAGGCATACATCTAGACATTTTCTTAGCATGCAAGGAGTGAGTAAAATACTTTGTAACTCATTTTATTTTGTAATTTATCAATTTGTCCAGAAAATATTTATGCTAGTTGAAAACTTGTGTATATTTTGCATCTAGAAACCTCGAATGTTTTTGCTATTTGCTTTTTAGTGCAAGCCACGTCACCTCACATGCCGTCCCATGTGAGGGTTCTTTGAGGTAAATTTCACTATATGTCTTGTGGGTTTGGTGGACTTGTTCAGAAATGTTGAAACTATTTTTTAGAAAATGCAAAGTCCATATAGTATATATTAGTTATATTTTATTTTAAAAATTGCTTGGATTCCTCTGGATGTCTATTTATTTACAAATATGTCCTTGCCATACATTTCTATATTGCGAAATTAATTGGAAAAATTTTACTTAAGCCCTTGGACTTTTCTTACTTGTTACAAATTCATGGTTGAGGTTTTAAAAACTGCATATTAGTACATGTGTGTTATATTTAATTTTTTGTTTTTGTTTTTATTATATTAATTACCTAATTAACTTAAAAAATATTAGGAAAATTATTTGAATACCTTATATTGTATTGTATCACACAAATTTTTATCAAGGTATTTATTAGTATTTCCTAATTAGAAAATGCTAAACTAGCAATATTTTACTATTTTGACTTAGAAAAATCATAAAAATTAAAATATAGCTCTAAAAAATACAAAAAATTAGAGTAGGTGTATTCTACTGCCTGCTATCACATATCCAAAATTCTGAAAAAATACAAAATAGAAATATTAAAAATTTAAAAATACAGAAAATCTTAAAAAGTCATAAAAAGTTGTAGAAAAATAAGAAAAATATGATCTAAAGCTTGAAATTTTTTATTTCATTATCTATACTTGAAAAATAACTTGAGCACTTTATGACCAGATAGATATTTTTAGACCTTTTTGATGTTTCTGTATTTTTTGTTTCTTTTATTTTATGCCTTTTTATTTTTAAAGTCCATAAAAAGCATAAAAATATAATAAGAAATAGCCTAAACAAAGAAAAATGTATAAAAAACCCAATAATATTTATTTGGTTTCTTTTGACTTCATTTGGTATATTTGAAAAATAAAAAAGACTCTTATTTACGTCTCTTTATATATCTCTCACGTATATATATTATTATTAAATATTTATTATTGTATTCTATTAATTAGAAAACATTTGCAAATTTAAAATCCATAAAAAATATAAATAAAAAATCATAAGGGAAATTAATTAAAAACCCACAGAAAATATTTAAGAACCTAATTATATTGTGAAACCAAGATTTTTTGCTTGATTCCTTGAGTTGGGTTTCAATTTTGTAGTTTATCCATGTTTGCTCCCGTGGACGACAATCTACCTACTTCTTCGTATACAATTCATGCAGTGCTAAATAAATTCCATAACTCACACACTTACAAGATCTCCTTATACATATACACATGTGGGTTTTGATCATTGATTGGCATTAATTGGTTTGAGATCCAAGCACCGAGAGAGGCACTGATATAATGATTGTTGAACCCGACTTGTCAGGCACTACAGGATCTCCAAGATCAGGCGTTAGGAATTCACTACACTCTCATATCGACTCTTGAATTTTATCACATAGTTATTGAAAAACTTGGGGAGATATATGAAAATGAAGACCGACTGCATGTATGTCCATCTCAGCCCCGAGAGTTTCCAGTTCTAACATATAACCAAAAATTTTGATTACATGTTCACGATCGGGAGTCCCTTCCTGCATTTTGCACCAAATAAGATCTTTCATAACATTATAACGCTGAGTACGGTTGACATTACCGAACACCTTTTTCATATTTATCAATATATCTTGGAAAGAATCCATTTACACATGTTGCTTCTAAAGTACATTAGATAATGTTCCCATAATATAACATCGAGCCAATATATGATCTTCATCATATTTTTCATTAAAATTTATTTTTTTCCGAATTTTTAGGGTTTGTGTACTTCTTCTTGGATAAAACATAATTAATGTGATTCGCAGGAATAATAAGATCCAAACTATAAATCCAATCCAAGTAATTTGGCATGGTCAACTGGTTCACCCCAAGAAGTTTGTCGAGTATGTTCATGGATTTCATTGTCTGAAACTAAGAATGCACTATATTAGTACATATAAATAGTTATATATTTAAATTTAAATCTTTGATTAAATATTTTAAATCAATTTTTTCTTTCCTTTTCAACATTGAAAGTTCATTCCCTTATGCACTTTTCAAAGCAAGAGATATACTTACTGATATATCTTTAGTAAGATCTGGGATTTCCTTTTAGCATTTGTTACATCCCAATAATATGAGAAACTGTAACTCGGATTAAAAAATAGGAACTCATTTAGCCATGCAAGTCAAACTTGCATTTCCCAAATTAGTCATTAACACCCGAGCCCACTACCCATAAGGAGTTGTTGACTTGTTGTTAATTGAATAAACTGTCTATAGGAATAGCAATTGTTACGTGAAATACAATATTGCCCCAACTATATGAGGAACCGTTATTAGGGTCACTACACATACGACATTACTCTTCCAAGAAGCAAAGAGCCCAATTCATGTGTGCTTTTATGTAGGAGCTGTCTCTTTGGACATGTGTCGCTTGAACAGAATCCATGGTGACAGAACCCTTGCCTTCACGATAGACATTGGACGTCATTTATATGATCCTCCACATACCATTAAAATTTTAATTAATTATTATGAATTATATTTACATAATTAATTCTTATATGGGAACTACAACTTTATTTGTAATGGAATGTTTATTTTAATTGGATATAATTAGTTTAACCTTATTAAATTAATTATCAATCCAATTCAACCGACATACATTTAGGGTTTGCTTGATATTACTATACACTATATACCCTCACAAGTACACATTATTTTGTATTTTAATAATTAGAGTACAACTTGACTTAGTCATATTATTCTTTCCTAAAAAATGATCTGACCTGTGCATTCAAGCTATGTTGGCATGGAGTATTTCATTGACAAGAAAAGAAAATAATGCCAATGTACTTGTGGTTTTATTGATCAACTTTGATGACCGACACTATTCTATATAACAATTACTCAAAAGTCTTAGGAATCTTTAAATATTTTTAATATCCTAAATTTTTAAGCAATCAAGAAACTATGTTTTGCATGTAAAAGTTGTCCAACTATTGTAGGATAAACTAAGGTTTTGTCATGAAACATACATTCAATCCATAGATGTTTAACCAATTATTTTCATAAATATTAAGCATAAACTTTAATTATTGAAAATTCACAATTTCCATGACTTTCATTAAATGTAAAATACATTAAGCAAGAAGGTCTGATGATCCAATCATCATTCGACCCATATCCACTAAATATGGAATATCTATGGCAAATAGAGTTGGAATCACGCAAAATAAATTCGAATAATTTTCTGGTTTGATTTTATACTAAATACAGATGTTTATTTTATGTTTCATGATTAAAAATATTAAATAAAAAATAATTTCCTACAAATCTGTGAATACATACAAAAACAATTTTGTAGAAAGAACTTTTCAAAGTTTATTCATTTACTTTTCGTGCCAACAATTGGATGCTATTTTTTGGATATAATTATACATTATAAATATATTTTAATAACCGGAAAGACACACCCAAACATTGCATAAATAATATGTTTTTGTGAAAAACCAATTCAAAACGTGTATCTCATGCAAAACAATGAGTCCTCATGCATCTCAAATACAAAATCTTGTTCACCTATGATTTTGGATCATATGCAAGACCTAAACTTGGCTCTGATACCAATTGAAGGCTATGTGAATAGCCCTAAGCATAGAATGGAAGCATGAAGAACACATCCAATGCAATCTAGAGCGACCAGTCATACTAGTTGCTCGGAGCGACAGAATTTAAAATTTTCAAAAGATGAAATCATGTGATTCAAGAATTCTTCTTGAATCATTTCATCGTAACCACAAATAATATATATGAACACCTCTTGAAGCGTGGTTGTGATCAATGTCTCTAAAGGAAGAGACAACATGTATCAATTCCTACCAGACAGAGTAGATGCTTAAGAGCGCGTTGATGAGATGCATGCCTCTCGTACTCCAAGATGAATATGCAATCAATGAATCTCCTAATTTCATCTATGAAATCTAAGTCTTCTTCATGAGCAAGGAGCACTGAAGAAGATGGAGATCCAAGATCTATCGATGTGGCGGCACAAAGTTAAGGGCTGGACGGACACACTTGAGAGAGAGGGGGTGTGATGAGAATGAGACGAAGAAAGAGCCTTGCAATGTTTGTATAAAAGAAGAAGAAGGTGTGCCTATTCTTTTATAGTATTTTGGAAACCCATGGATGACAATCCATGTGCATCACAAAATCAATGGTTGAGATTGATTTGTGTTTTTATTCAATGGCCATGATTTTGTTGCATAAATATGCAACAAAAAATAATTTAAATCAACTTAAATATATTAAATAATCATCAATATAATTAATTCAATTAAATCAATATGCAAGGAAGGATAATGAAGGAGATTAGCTACCTTCCATATATGAAGGGGACGACCACCTTTAATTAGTCAAGGGTGGTCATCCACCCTCTATGTTAGGAAGGTGCCCCCTCATCCAATTATGTGAGATTTTATATCTCACATAATATTTCATTTATTTTCAACAAATTTTGTTGCAAATTAATTCATAAAAAATAATTCTAAATCATTTTTTGGATATTTAATTATTCCATCGAAAAGATGCAAATCAAATTCGTGCATCCAAAATAAAATGCAAATTGTATTTTCAATATATTATCCAATGCCAATCCTATTTACATTAACAATTAATTTCTCATACTATTTGCAATTATCTCTATATATCTTTAATATATTGTAAATCAAATCTATAATATAAATGATTAATATAGATAGCAATATCCACATTATTCATATCCTTCATATTTAAATCATATTTAATTATCTTAGATCTCTATTTTCATGCATCCAAATAACATGAATCATTTTAATATTAAGCATGATGTTTAAATCACATTTAATTATCATTTTCTCAATGCTCATATATTAATCATTAGAATTATTCTTAAGTTCTTTCAAGAATAATGCGATTTCTCCGCGGATACAAGGAGATAAGGATATGGCAATTATATGTTCCATGTACAGTGACTTGGATATTGAGATCATGTCTCAAATCCAGATCTCGAGACCTCTTAAAGATATTTGATTAAATCAAAACCCTAAATCTAATCTTCTCATTGCATCTAAATCATATTCACATCAACATACAACATTTGGACTAAGATTAGATTACTTCTCTACCGGGAAGAATTACTAAAATCCGTACTTGTTTCATCACTCGCTCGAAAATGGAAGCATCATGGTTATACAATTATATGTGATCTCATCACACTATCAAGTATTCCTAATACACATACATCTTTCATACTGGAAAGATCACTTTTAGATTGTTTTCTTCAGGGTTTTGTCATTAAGTTTCTCATTCATTAATTGGGAGTTGGTATCGATCATATTCTTTTAAAAAACATATATCATACCTACAAATTCTTGTCATTCTTTCAAACCAAGACGACGAAGCATGGAAATTGATCAGTTTCAATACCACATGACCGAGCTCCTGTCTTTCAGTTTAATAGTGGACATGTATGATCCCTTTGAGAGATCGCATTACTCATATGCCCTCATATAGACAACATCTCATTGGTGTATAGACCTTGAATTGGTCATTAGCCTATCGGTTTGCTAAATGTGCATACTCAGACATATAGCAACACATATGTCTCCAATCAGAGGTTGCATGTCTATATCCTAATAGTATATGACATAGGTCTTGGTTATCTTGATCTTGTTAAGTCAACTCTTTAACCTAACTTTCTCTAAATCTCTATTCTTATGCAGAGCACTTGCATCAAGAGATCAGTCATATATCAACCTTTAGAGAAGGATTGTCATCTCTTTCTCAACTTGGAGGTCATCTCTTAAAAATCATTTGATGGTACTTGATGAGTCCTCAATCTAACTCTTTAGATATCAACCAAGCACCTGCCTCAATGATTCAACCATTGAATCAACAACTCTATGATTATTAATATGGTCATGATACATAACCCTAATTGAACAAAGGGACATTATAAGTGCATTCATTCAATTAATCTTAGATAGAGAGTGAAATAAATTAATAACTTTTATCAATATATAAAAGATTACAAGAACATTTATTGTACAAATAGTTTGCCTCGGGTTCACATGGCTAACAATCATTGCGAAGCACCATGAATACAATGACACTATTACAAAGCTTCTTGTACACACGTGGTTCATCCGGATTTTGAAAAAAATCATAACTCTTTATGGTTTCGTCAGATATGATGTTCCAACTATGAGAATCTTGTTTAGTCCCATAGATGGATTTCTCCGGCTTGCAACCTTTACCTTCCTCTGTTATGAAGCCATGGAGTTGCTACATGTAGATATCTTCTTAGGTATCCATTGATTAATGTTGTCTTGACGTTCATTTACCAGATGATGTAGTCAAGATACGCTGCCAAGATGGATTTAAGCATAGACACATGAGAGAAGGTGTCATCGTAGTCGATGCCTTCTCTCTATGTGTAGCCCTTGGCTAGGAGTTGTACCTTGAAGGTCTCTACCTTCCCACCGGGTTCCCTCATTCTCGTGAAGATCTATTTACACCCAATGGGGTTTACCCCTCTAGGTGGATCCTCTAGGGTCCATACACCATTCTTGTACGTGGAGTCTATTTCAGACTTCATTGCCAACAATCCATCTATCCATGTCATAATCAGCAG
Source organism: Ottelia alismoides (assembly GCA_037367405.1). NCBI lineage: Eukaryota > Viridiplantae > Streptophyta > Magnoliopsida > Alismatales > Hydrocharitaceae > Ottelia > Ottelia alismoides. The sequence goes on along the minus strand of JAZKJV010010768.1, from coordinate 642,605 downwards.
GTGCTTCATCAAATGAAGTTAGATCAATGTCAGTTTCACCTGACAAATGGAATCCATACAATTCAAGTTGTGCAACCGCCCTCGAACTTCCTCAAAGATGTACAGGTCTTTTATCTTTATTCACATCTTTTATTTTTGGTTCAGGAAGCTCAATAATCTCAGGGGATCCAATAAGCTCCTTTACTTCTTTTTTGTCTAGAATCTTATGGAAATCATCCTTTAAATATTTCACATCTCTTGAGATGATAATATTTTGAGCCTGAGGGTCATAATGTAGTATACAATATCGTCCTTTACATAACCAATGAAGTAACACTCTCTAGTTGAGATTCTAGCTTGCTTACGTCCATGTTCATTGCATGGACTAGGCAACCCCAAATCCTCAAGTGTCAAACACTTGGCTTGGTTCTAAACCAAAGCTCATGAGGAATTTTGGGTATGGATTTGCAAGGAATCTTATTAAGGATATATATATATATATATATTAAAGTCTCTACAACATATCCCCATAAAATTAGGTAAATGTGCTTTGCTCATCATTGAACGGACCATGTCCATGATGAACCTGTTGCATCTATCAACAACACTGTTTAGTTGGGGAGTTTCAGGAGGAATGAGATTGGATACAGTTCCTTTCTCTTGGAGGTATTCTTAATTTCATCTAAGAGGTACTCTCCACCTCAGTCAGATTGGATCTATTTAATCTTCCTATCGATTTGATTCTCAACCAAAGCCATGAACTTTTTTGAACTTTTCAAAGGTTTCAAATTTATAATGTAAAAGGAGGATAAATTTGAATCGTCAGTGGTCATCAATAAATGTAAAATAATATCAATGCCCATTTCAAGTCGTAATATTGAATGGACCACAGACATCGGCATGTATTAGGTAAAGAATACCCTCGCATTAATATTAGCTAGTACTATTGTTGTTACAAAATGTTGCTTTAGTCATTTTACCTTGAATGCAAAGTTCATAGATAGGTGAAGTTTGGACCTACAAACATATAAGGGTCAATCCTTTATCAATGTATTGTTCCTATCAATAGATATATGATGAAGAATTTGATTCCAAATCATATTATAATGATTTCCATTCTCTTTAGTTCTCTTAGGTTTTTTATTAGTAAATGTTGCATTCATGATAGATTCATCAACACACAATTCATGGAGTCCACTAGAAGTTAGAATACTACTTGAAATATATTTATCATAACATCTTATGATAAACTTCTCACATAACAAGACTTAATATCCATTTCTAACTAACTTAGATATAGATAATAAGTTCCTTCTAACATCTAGATCATAGAGACACTCTCTAGGTAATAGGACTCTCCTACAAGATAACGATAATCTGCATGCCCCAATGTCGACTACTGCAATAGTTGCATCGGATCCCATCTACATAACTATCTCCCCTGCATTAATATTTCTAGTCTCCTGAAATGAATGGAACAGATTGCGTACATGAATAGAAGCACAAGAATCTACGACCCAACTACCTTTTTATCCTATGATAAAATTATTTTCAATGATGAAAGTAGATTTTATACATGTTCCATGGTATTATCTTTACCCTTCTTTAAGGTTTTCTGATAATTTGGACAATCTCTTTTCTACTACCCTAGGCTTTTGTAATGATGACAAGCATATGCTTTATTGGATATCAGATGTGTCGAAACTTGAGAGGATGAGTCAACACTTTTACACTTCTTATTCTTCACTTGTTGTGCCAGACTCTTCTAGAACCCATGCTCCCGAATGTGCTCTATGCAGTTCACATCACGAAACATTTCCTTTAGATTCAACATTATATCAAGGGCATTATTTATGTTCATATGATTCTTACAAAGCGCATTAGATAGAGACCCCATAATATAATATAGAATCAGTGAGTGGTCCTTATTAATGTTTTGATTAAATTTTAATTCATTCATTGATATAGGGTTTGTATGCTTATTCTCTGTGAGAACATAACCGTTGCACTCCACATATAGAACAATCTCCAAATTACGGATCCAATTTGAATAATTTTGTCCGATTACTTTTGACACCCAGAAGCCTACTGAGTGAGTTCATGGATTTCATATAAGAGATTAAGAATGCACAATATTAGAACATACAAAAAATATATATTTATATTCAAATTTAAAATCTTTAATTCAGAAATTTCAATCAAATTTATCATGCCTTTTAAACTTTGAAAGTCCATTCCCTTGTTAAACTTTCAAAGCAAGACATATACTTACTACTATATCTCTAGAAAGAACTGGGATCTCCTTTTTACCTTTGCTACATCCCAATAATTTGAGAAATTTCAACTCGTATAAAAAGAAGCAGAAACCCATTCTGTCTTGCAACTCCAACTTGCACTTTCAAATTCGATCTTTAACACACATGGACCTACCACTCATAAGATGATGCTGACCTAATCTTAAATTTAATCAACCATCAATAAGAATAGAACTCCCTATGCATAATACAATACAACCTCAATTATATGAGGAGTAATATTTGGGTCACTATGAGTACATCCTTACTCTTTCGAGAAGCAAAGAGCCCAATCCATGTGCTCTTGTATGTAGGGGCTATCACTTCAGATAGGTGTCTCTAGTATTATATCCATGATGATGGAACCCTTTTCTTTAATGAGAGACCATGTATGTTATTTACATGATCCTCCATATCTCATTCAAATTTTCATTAAGTATTATGAATCATATTAACAAAATTAATTCTTCCAAGTAAATCACATATATATACATAATAGAGTGTTTATTTTAACTGGATCTTAATTAATTTAATCATATTAAATTAGTTAACAATCAAATTCAACTAACAAATAATTAAGGTTTGCTTCATATTGCTATATAATATACACCTTCATATTATACAATTGTATTATTCTAATTAGTTGTTTAAAGTACGCAAAAACTACTCATGTTATCCATCCTTGAAACAAATCAAGCCAGGCTGGACAAATAATGCTAACAGGGAGCTTCCATTGTGGTGCAGGGTGCCAGTTAAGTAACATATTAATATAACAACCGCCTAGACAATATCACCGAATCAATTGAAGAGAACACAATTGATAAAAATTGTACCGAGACATTTTATCGGTCACATGCTTTTGGTGATCGGTATGAACATATATACTAATCATTTAGAAATCTTAGGCATCTTAAAATATTTTTAAAGATCCATAATTTCAAGTCACATCAAGCAAACATATTTTGCATGTAAAAATTGACCTACAACTATTATAGGTTAAACTAGGGTTTTGTCATGAAACAATCATTCAATGATGATTGATGCTTAATCAAATATTTTTCATAATATAAATATAATTTTAATCGTGGAAAATCCATAATTTTCCTGATTTACATTGAATGATAAATATATTAAAAAAGTAATCTTGATGATCCAATCATCATCCGACCCATCTCCTCTAAATATGGAATATATAAGGCAAAGGGAGTCAAAATCATGTGAAATAAATTCGAGTGGTTATCTTAATGATATACTTAATTAAAGTATTTATTTCATATTTTATTGTGGGAAAACAATAACAAAAATTAATTTGTTACAGATACGTGAATACATGCAAAAGCAATGTCACCTCGGGAACATTTCGAATTTTACTTTATATACCTTTGGTGCCAACAACTGGCTATAGATTTGGGGATATATTTATACATTCTAAATATATATTATTATCCAAAAAAAATTTCAAACATTGCATAAACAATAGCTTTTCATTTCAGTGAAAAATAATTAGAAACATGCATCTTATGCATAACCTACGAGTCCCCACGCATCCGATATACAAAACTTTGTTCCCTTAAGATTTGTATCATATACAAAGACTTTAACCAAGGCTCTGATACCACTTGAAGGCTAGGGTTTGTGCCTTAGAAAATCACAGAAGCACGAAGATCGCATTACATGCGATCCGAAGCGACTACCTGTACTAGTTGCTCAGGGGAGTGGAAATTAAAATTTCTACATATATGAAACCACATGATATGTGAACCATTCTCCTATCTTTCATTAAGATCACAAATGAGTAATAGAATTATATGTTAAATCATGTTTGTTACTGCATATGTCTCTATGGAAAGAGATCTCCCGTCTCAAGTTTGATCCAACGAAGGACGCACTTACTTGAGCGTGGATGAGACATGTGCTTCCCACAATCCAAGTTGAAGATCCGAGTGCGGAGTATCCTAATTTAGTCGTAAGAAATTGATGGCCTTCTGATGAAACCCCATTCATCACTCTTTATTCCTTTGTTTTAGCTAGAAACCTTGGCAAAATATCATGTAAATACCTATAAATACAATAATTTGCCAACATGCATGCATCATGCAAATAGATATAATTAGCATGTTTTTGCACAAAAATAAAGGAGTAAAGAAACAAAAGAAAAAGAGGGAAATATTTAGAATAAATGTTGAGTGACCTAATCCCAAGGGAGGGCCAAGCCTTGGCCTGACCGCAAAAGAAACTAAGTAGAGGGAGATAGGGTCAATCATGCTTGTACATATACCTATATACATAAATAATTTTATTTTCTTCAAAATAAAAATGAAAATATGTTTTTAACACCTTGTACATATTTATAAAAATAAAATAAAAATTAGAAAATTAGAAAAATAATAAAATTCATTTCCCACCTTGTGTATATACCATGTACATAAGTATATAGGTCTATTTATTTAACTAATGTAAACAAATCATAAAAATAAAAATAAAAATATATTTTTACTCCAAATTTTGTGCTGTAAATAAATAAAATATAAAATAAGAATAATTATACGAAAATAAACAATTTAAAATAAAAATAAAAAATGCATTTATACATATACCTATATATAATAATAATATAATGTAAATACATTATTTATTTTTCAAAAAAATAAAAATCACAAAAAAATAATTTGAAAAATAATGAACATTTTTCATGTTTAAACTTTTTTAAAATAAAATCATTTACTAATTTTAATGAATTTACAAATAATTAAGCAATGGAATTTTTCCATTAGTCCACGGGGGATTGTTGACCCCCGGTCAACTCTCCCCTGCGGATCTCTTCCAGGCGGATCGGGTTTTTGACCCGACTTCTCCAAATTCTCCCACCTTGATCCGCCTCCCATTTCCTAAAACCCCAGGCACCATTTGTAACTCAATGATCCGAGACCTTCGCCCGACCTTCATTCTAGGGGTCCGTGCATCGACGAGCGTGCCCGACTCCCATCTTCCCGGACCCCTAGCACTATAAAGTCTCAGCTCCACCGCACATTTCACGCATCTTTGCCATCACCTTCGTCTCCTGGGACCTCCGTTCTTCTTCCTAGAGTGACAGCTAGCGAGGGAGAGTGTTGCAGCGAGGGTTCGAGGTCTGCAGCCACTGATCCGGCGAGCTTCGCTGTCGTGCTCTGCCTGAAGGAGCTCGAGCCTCTGGACCCGTCGTTCCATCGAGGCGAAGACCCCCGAAGGTCCCCGACCTTCAGCACAGACAATCTCGATCATCAGGTACCCTTGATACCCCTTAGGTTAGCCTAATTTCCGATTTTCCCAATTTACACCGCTGGCCTTCACCGGCCGATTCACTTAGCTTCGATCACCCATTTGATCATCCGACCCCCGATTCACCTTCACGAGACCTCACTCCACATTCTACGTACCTCCGATCACCCAGACTCACCCCGGAGCAGGATCTTAGGTCTCCTCCGTCGTCGCCTCACCGGAGACCCAAGACGCGCCTTATTTCGTCATTCCCTTCGTTCGCTGACGGTCGAGGCACTTTGCCCTCGACCCAGGTTTCGTTCTGTGCAGCTTGCAGGTCAAAGCGACCCCGTCTGGGGGTCCAAACATTCGGGCACAGCAGCTCCAAGCCACCATCGCCGCCGGGACTCTCCAAGGTCTCCCGGTCCCATCGGAGCCGATCACCTGCAGTGGACGACGTCCAGCTTCATTCCGCCCATCAGAGCAGCGTCGGAAGAGGTCTAGCGCGCACGGATTGGGCCGGCAAAGAGTTCCTCCAGGACCCTCTTACACCGTCAGATAGAGCCTCCCGCCCCAGTTTAGATCCTCACCGTCCATTTGCGGGAGGCCTCCAACCGTTGATCCATCTGGGGGTTGTGAACAACCATTGTATCGAGCTCAGGATCCCATCTGCAGCGTCGATCATCGAAGGGGCATCCAATACTCTCAATCGTCCGATCAACACGTGGACATCCCTCGTCCGTCGATCATAATAATAGGGGTAATTTCACTTAGGCCCCTCTCCTTTTGGCATTCATAGTTTAATCATGTAAATATTTTTCGTCGTTGTTTTTATTTTGGGAAAATTTGCACTTTTTACCCTATGCTTATTTTATTTGCATTTTAGTCCCTACCTGTGTGAGGCACGTGCTTCGACACGTGAGTTTTTGGACAAATTGCTTGTGTGCGCATGGGTTTTATGCCATGTTATGAAATGAAGTTTTAGTTTTAATATTTGCATTTATACCCCTGTGTATGGATTTAATTGAACATGTGCTGATTGTATGTGAAATTTACACTTTAAACCTTAAGGTTTTCGCACGTGTTACAATTTAGCCCTCCAAACTATGTTTTCTTGCAAATAGGTTCATGTGTGTTGTAGCTCTCTTATTGGTTAAATAAAATATCAAGTAAACTCCATATCGAGTGAAATTTGGATACGTGACTCATGCCACTGTGTAAAAATTTCACTACTTTTTTGCGATATTTTCCTTGCTTTTTACTATTCCAAAATTCAAAAACACATATTTTTGCCACTGTTTGAAAAAGAAAATAAACAAAAAATATAAAAACTTTTCTAAAAATTCTAAAAAATTAGGGATTGTTTATTTTGTTGTGTTAAAATTTTTATCCAATTTTTGTGTCATTTGGATTTATAAAACCCCTAAAAATCAAAAACCCTAAAAACTTATAAAAATTCTTAAAATTATACAAAATTCAAAAAATTATAAACTCTTTTTCTGTAGCTTATTTTTTGTATATATTTTTCATAAAATTTACCATCAGATTTTTAGAGGCTAATTAGTTATTTTTAATTAGCCTATCAAGTCTGACTGTACATTTTATCATTGTTTTCCCTTTTCTCGATTTTTATAAAATCAACCAAAAATCATAAGATTCCCAGAAAATCACTAAAAAAACTTAAAAACATAAAAAACACAAAAATAATTTTATTTCAATTTTCTGAGCATTTTTTAGTGTTTAAATAAATTGTTGAATTTGCTCTTCTACACATTTTCTTATATTTTCTTATATAATTAAAAACAAAAAAATAAAAACATTTAAAATCCACCAAAAATATTTTCTCTCATTTTTTTTATCTTTTTGACTACTTTGTAGGCTGTAAGGCCAACCATGCTCCTTGTGTTCGACCCTGGTCGCTATACCACGTTAATAAAATGGCGAAGACCGCTATTCGTGTTTCATTGTTTTATCTCTGATTTGGTGGCCTTGGTTTTTCTTGTTTAGTCCGATTCTCCGAGATCCGGGTCGCAACGAACCTAGATTGATTTCTACCTTACCTGGATTTAGGAAAGGATTTTTCGGCTCATTAGAATGGCGTCGTTGCCGGGGAGCACGGCTTAGTAGTCTTGTTAGATTTTTCGCGGTTTTTCGCGGCTTATTGTTCATAGATGTAGATATTTTTCTCTCTGATATTATTTGCTTATTTTTATAATAATTTGGTATGACACACTTTTGTTTCTCTTTCTTGCGAGGGCCCGAGAACCGAGGCAGCTTTCTTAGAAGCCGAAGCAACCGTGGGATTCGGAGGCGGCTCCCTTCTGTACGGAGCCGTAGGAGAGCGCGAGGAGGAGAATCGAAGTGCGGGAGCCACGGAATAGCCGCGGAGATAGCCATAGTTTAGATTAGATTAGCTTAGATTTACTTTCAGCAAACATTTATTTGTAATAATACAGGAACTCAGAGAATTTGACTGTGGTGATTTATCGGGGTCTGTTTCGCCGAGCACCGGTGTGCTCGGGGGAGCTCACCGTGATTTTTCACCGGTTTTGTTTTCCCATCTTTTATTATTGCTTCTTTGATTTGCGCAAATTTAGCCTTAGCTTAGGATTTTATTGATTGTGATGTAATTAATTAAGGCCCAATCCTTAATTATCTGTCTGTACCTCTAGATCGATAATTGAACTTAATTAATTAAAGCACAAGAAAAAGTTGGATTACTTAGGCTCTAGTCCATAAGCCTTGAGGAGTCACATACAACGCGTGCAGGATCCGTTGTGGCGGACAACGAGTGGCTCCCAAGATAGGACTCCAGACTTATGCTTGAGTACCCAGCTACTGTGCTTACATGTAGAAATTGCTTCGTCTAGGGTCGAATTCTCGTGCATCATATAGGTAGTTTGCTTTCAGTCTTTATTTTATGCACGGATCATTTTGCATGTAGACTATTGGAGTCAGGTACGCATTTCTTACTCTGTATGCATCATTGATTTTATCGCACATCGGCTTTTTCATCTTATCCTCCTGTTTTTGGACTTAAATAACTAGGAGAACCGAAAAAATCGTTAGGCGTTGTTTGCTTGAAAATCATTTAAAAATATAAACTATAAAATTGGGACTGCTAAACACACTTGACCCTAAAAGACACCTCACTTAAAAATCTGTCTTGGGGAGAGCAACCCCCTCATTGTCTGGTTTGATTGAGCGAGAGAGCGACCCGTAGGCTAGAGCCATATCTGTGCCCCGATCAGACTACCGGCCTTTTATACGAGATAGTTTGGTAGGCGGATTGGATTCCTATCGGCTCGCGTAACCGCTCTGATATCCTGACATTATCACCTAAATAAAATTGACAAGGTAATCGACTGATCTCTTACGATCTTCAACTCAGCGTTGAGTAAGTGAACTCGGGGTTTGTTTGCTCATCTTGTGTGTTTCCAGATCTCATCTATCCAACTCACCAGATCAAGATGATGGGCAGGAGGTCTCTTAGGCAGCCTCTGTCTGCACTGATTTTTAGCACTCCAACCCGTTCATCTAGGTTGGTTCACGAGAGCCGAGACCCGCTCTCCGAACCCGAGTTCGATTCTGCCCTGTTCTCCCTTGACCACCCTTCTACCATCTTGAGATATCATTGCCAGATGCGATTTAGCAGACAGATGATTTAACAGTACCTGAGTTTGGGTCTTTTGCCTTTATAGAGACCAAGGCCAGCAGCGAGGAGCGCACCGAGGGTCAGAGGCTAGAGATGACCACTTACGTACTGGACCAGGGTACGATCAATACAACCATGTTAGCTTCCCTCGAGGCCATGCAGAGACAGATACGTGATCAGAGAGCTTTCATGGTGGAGATAAGAAGAGAGATGGAGAGGATGAGGACCGCACGAGAGCAGCCGAGAGCCGAGGGACGGAGGGGCCCAGATCAGCCAGAGGAGCCAAACCAGCCGGCCGAGCCACTGAGACCGATGCGGAAGTTGCACAACCCTGGATCGAAACTGACACACTGGTGGGTGGTTCTTCCAACGATCGTGGGGGACTTCAAGTTCCACCTGCAGACACTACATATTCTCTCCCGCTTCCACGGGCTCGTTACTAAGGAGCCCCATCTACATCTTCAGGAGTTCGAGATGATCTGCAGTACGGTCCACGATCGGTAGGTGGACGAGGACACCATCAGGATGATTGCCTTCCCCATTCTCCCTTGCAGACAGAGCAGCCAACTGGCTGAAGCACTTAGGGAGATTCGTTTACACTTGGGAGCAGCTTCGCACCGAGTACTTGAACAAGTATTATCCACTCGGGCAGACCAATGCAGCAAGGGCCCTGATCAGCAACTTCTCCATGCTCCCTAATGATCAGTTTCACGAGGCATGGGAGAGGTTCAGAGAGCTGACCGACAGATGCCCGCACCACGACATCACGAAGCCGAACCTAGTTCAGGGCTTCATTTGCGGGCTGACACCAGAGCTGCAGTGCCTGTTGAATTCTTCTTGTGGCGCTTCCAACTTCGCCAAGGATGAGGATCAGGTCTGGACTAGGGTTGGGCATTGGGCTGGGCCGGCCCGACCCGGCCCAAAACCCGACCCGTATAACCCGACCCAAACCCGAACCCAAAATTTAATGGGCGGGCCGTGGGCCCTAAAATGAGCCCATATTGATTAACGGGCCGAGTTTGGGCCTTAGAAGTCCCAAACCCGTTAGCCCGATAGCCCGATCCATTCTAAAGCAAGTATATTTATATCCAGTACGGTATAATTATATCAATTATATTCATGTTCATTCCAAATACCATGTTCTAACTTTACTATCCTTATTCAAGTGTAGAATAAATGCTTAGATACATTAATAATCATATCCAATAGTGGATTGAGGATATTATTACATTAATATACAAGATTATTACATTAATATGCAATAATGGAATCTGTGTCCTCAAGTGTTACAGCATGTACATCTGTAAGTAACCAATTTGTATTGGGTCATAGTGCCCGCATCTACAATAGAATATGTAATGGTGAATTGAATGGTGGTTTAAGTCGCCATATTTTTACCACATTTGTATTTCCAACATACAACTAATGTTAAAATCACAAATTAGTTAGCATACTTTATAGTTTTAAACATGCACACATGCATAAGAAACAACCACACAAATGCAAGAAGAATGGGATACATGATATTCGTATACATAGGTGTTAAATTGGGCCGGCCCGACCCGAACCCGACCCATTTTATTTGGGCCGGGTTTGGGCTTGGGCCTAATTTTTGAAAATAAAATGGGCCTAGGCCCGACCCGTTAGCCCATATTCTAAAATGGGCTTGGGCCGGGCCAAGGCGAACCCGGCCCGAGCCCGGCCCATGCCCAACCCTAGACTGGACCATCTACGAGGAGATGGCCGAGAACTATACAGTGATGTCCCAGACCCGACTCTACACTCAGGGACGCCCCCAACCATAGACCGTGCAGAACCAGAGGATAGCACGGGTCGATGCCGGTCCCTCCACTTCATCCGCAGCAGCCGCACAGGCCGAGTCCACAGCTGTAGACACGGGCATCATCAGCAAGAAGCTAGACCGGATCGAGTTGATTGAGAAGAAGCAGTGCCAGGGCATCACGTAGATGGATCATATGGCATAGACGTTGAGTGACCTGAAGAGATAGCTCATGTGTCTCCAGGAGGCACAGACGGCTTCTCAACCCTGTCTTCGGTCACGAGGAGATCCGAGCAGCAGTGGTAGCTCGTCCTAGCACTCCAGTCAACCTAGACAGGTTCACCTTGTAAAAGCGGAGTCGTACCAGCAGCCACAGCCGTACTACCAGTCACCACCATCCCTAGACACTCAGATGGTAGTCTACCAGCTGGATCAGCCCCTGGCAGTACTCCCTCCACCCACCTACGAGCTGGAGTTGTTGATGGATGTCAACGAGATTTGGTATGAACGACCCCAGCCTGGTATCCGACGAGACCATCCCGGATTCCGCTGGTCAGCCGAAGGCACCAGTTCCCAACAGCAGCCTTCAGTTCAGGGTGGCCAGTATGTCCATCAGCGTGAGCAGCACCAACAACCTCCAGTACCCCAGCCACAATAGTCATCCCAGCCACAGCAGTACAGTCCTCGTCCCTAATAGTAGGGACAACCTTGGAGGCGAGAGCAGCATCAGTAGTATCATCAGAAGTATCCCTCCCACCCGTACCAGCAGCAGCAGCCTCACTACCAGTGAGGCCACCCATCAGGTTCTCATGGGCCGACCTATGAGAACCATGCCCTGGATGATCTAGCACGCCTCATGACCGAGCAGCATGCTACTTTTCGACGGGAGATGGATGAGTTTCGCCAGGAGATGCAGGAGATTGTGAGAGGGAAGGCCGCCATCCCTGCCCAGATCGAGCCGAACCCGAACAACCTCAAGAGGAAATCTGACCAGGTAGAGTTCACTGAGATTACCACTCCTAGTGCTTTACTTGGTGATATATCTGCATACATGTTTGATGATGATTTTGTTATACTTAGGAGCAGTAGGATGCCACCAGGCGGCGCCTCGTCTGAGAGATGACCCCACACCACTCCAGGAGTGCCATATGAGGAGGAGCGTGATATTGATGCCGTGAGAGACGATGATGGTGGTGCTGACGCCACCATGGATGTTGATCCCATCGACGGTACTGAGGCCTTCTCTTCACCAGTTGGAGGAGGTGGTACTAACGCCACCGTTGCAGTTGCTGAGCTAGAGCACGGTATTGATGCCACGAGTCCAGATGCCAAGGGTGAAACTGAGGCCACCATTTCTAGTTCTGCTAGTCCTGTTGTTTTTCCTTCTATACATGTATCTCAGGATATTTCTGCAAATAAAGGAAAGGGTTTGTTATTTTCGGATCCGCAGTGTTACTTTATGATGTTTGTAAGGATTCTGTTGTTCATGAGCATGCCATGCCCTCTCCTTATCCTTCATCTGAGAAGGACCATGTAGTCCCCTTTCCTAGAGCACTCCATCTGGGTAAGGGGCAGAAAAGAGAAAATCAGAAAAAGAATCATCAGATAGAGTTCATCCATCAGATGATAGATAGATTCTACATACAGCTGACTCTACAGGAGGCCTTGGAGCACATCCCTCTACTCTAGAGATCACTCAGAGTCAGGACCACAGTTAGGAGGAAGAGGCAAAACCATCAGTCAGAGATCCATGTGCTTACTCGTGCCACTTGTTTCGCAATTCAGAACCGTCTGCCAGCCAAGAGGCCAAATGCAGGAGCCCTATATGTCAGATGCCACAACCCTGAGTAGAGGTTCGACCGCACTGTATTAGACAGCGGTTCTTCGATCAACCTACTTCCGGCAGCCCTTCTCGACTGCTTCGAGTTGGGCACTCTCCGACAAAGCAGGACGATCCTTCAGTTTGCTGATCGATCTGTCAAGAGGCTGAAGGGGTTGCTGAAGGACGTTGTCGTCACGATTCAGGGCCTGAAATTCCCCATGGACTTCGTTGTGTTGGACATGGAGATCTCTGAGTCTGTGACCGATGCCCCGATCATTCTAGGATGCCCGTTCTTGGCCACAGACAAGGTAGTGTCCAACCATGATAGCGGGAAGGTGTACTTTCGCTTCATGGGTGAGAGTATACAAATAGAGACGGTCGAGGAGACTAGAGCCAGAGATTCAGCTTGCTCAGAGCCGACCACAGATTCAGAGCAGATGATAGAGGCAGGGCGAGACATCCACCAGGACTGCGATTTTGAGATTACAAATGACGAGGCAGTTTGGGCAGATCCAGTCGCACAGGCCATCCTCTCACCTTCAGAGTTCGCTGATGCAGAGATGCCAACATTGGAGAGCTTAGAGAGCGCATTCCTGGTTCAGGATACATCTCAGACAGCAAACCCAGTTCCCGACCGCGAGATAGAGTTTTGTGAATCGGACACAGATCCCTCAGAGTCAGATGTGGGTCGGGCAGAGTTCGATGATACGATACCATGTATGACTTCCACTGAGCCTACAGCTAGGGAGGAGGTTGATTCCGTGCAGAGCAGAGACAGTCCAGCAGAGCAGCCTTCTCCAGATCCAGATTATGAGCGGGAGTTCTCATTCTCCCATGCAGATTTGGCAGCATTCACTCAGACTTTTCAGAGGCCAGATCCGCCAGCACCTACTTGTCCAGAGCTGAAGTTGCTACCGTCGTCGCTGAAGTATAGGTTCTTTGCGGGTGAAATTGAGATGTACCCAGTCATTATCTCCGCTGATTTGACTGGAGAGCAGGAATCCCGTCTGATGGGGGTTCTTGAAAAGAACCACAAGGAGATAGGATGGAGTGTAGCCGATCTCTAGGGGATAAGTCCGGCTCTGTGCTGCCACCATATCTATCTTGAGGAGGAGGCAAAGCCATCGCGTGAGTTCCAGCGGCGGCTGAACCCGAATCTTCAAGAGGTTGTCATGAAGGAGATCTAGAAATGGTGGAGCGCTGATTTTATATACCTCATCTCCGACTCCAAGTGGGTCAGTCCATTGCATGTGTTGCCCAAGAAGACGGGCATCACCATAGTTGTTAGTGAGTCTGGAGAGGAGATTGCTACCCGGGCACCCACTTCTTGGCGGGTCTGTGTGGACTACAGACGATTGAACCTGGCCACCAAGAAGGATCATTTCCCCCTGCCCTTTATTGATCAGATCATTGAGAGGCTGGAAGGGAAGAGCCATTATTGTTTCTTGGATGGGTACTCCGGATATAATCAGGTGGCCATCGCGCCCAAGGACCAGGACAAGACTACCTTCACCTGTCCCTTCGGGACATATGCTTTCAGACGCATGCCATTTAGATTGTGCAACGCTCCGACGACATTCCAGAGATGCATGCTGTCCATCTTTTCGGACACGGTGGGGGAGTGCTTGGAGGTCTTCATGGATGATTTCTCGGTCTACGACGATGGATTCGATTCTTGTCTTGACTACCTAGACCGAGTCCTTCAGCGATGCATTGAGGTTCAACTCGTGTTGTCTTGGGAGAAGAGTCACTTCATGGTAACTCAGGGGACGGTGCTTGGCCATATCATCTCCAGCAGGGGCATGGAGGTTGATCCGACCAAGGTGGATGTCATTAAAAAACTCAATCCACCGTCCAACTTGCGGCAGTTACGGTCTTTTCCGGGGCATGTCGGTTTCTACAGGCGCTTCATTCATGATTTTAGTAGGATTTCCTGACCGTTAGTGATCTGCTGATGAAAGACATCGAGTTCCTCATTGATGATAAGTGTCTATCGTCTTTTGAGACTCTCAAGAGTCATGTTGTAGAGGCTCCTATTCTCTGGCCACCTGATTGGTCTCTCCCATTGGAGATAATGACGGACGCCTCCAATTTTACCGTGGGGGTTGTGCTGGGACAGAGGAGGGATGGTGTCCTATTTGCTATTCATTATGCTAGTCGTACATTGGATGCTGCCCAACAGAACTATGCAGTCATTGAGAAGGAGATGCTAGCCGTAGTTTTCGCCCTAGATAAGTTCAGATCTTACATCATCGGATCTAGAGTGACCATCTCTACCGATCATACCGCCATTAGGTACCTCATGGAAAAGAAGGATGCCAAAGCTAGATTAAACAGATGGATCCTTCTACTCCAGGAGTTTGATGTAGAGATTAAGGATAAGCTTGGAGTCAAGAATGTGGTGACGAATCATCTCTCCCGATTGGAGTATCTTGAGGATTCTGAGAAGATTGAGCCTATTTGTGAGACCTTCCCATACGAGGTGATCCTTGCTATCGCCTCTCTCCCATGGTATGCCGATATTATGAACTATCTTGTCGCCAAGAAAGTTCCACAAGATTGACCTAGGCAGAAACTTGAGACCTTCCTTGCGAAGGCAAGGTTTTACCATTAGGAGGATCCCGTCCTTTATCATGAGGGACGGGATAGTATCTGGCGTCAGTGCATTCCTTAGGAGGAGCACCACAGCGTCCTTACTTACTGCCACAAGCTTGAGGCAGGAGGACATCACCCTAGGAGGAGAACGACACAGAAAGTGCTCCAATCCGATCAATGTTGGCCTACTCTCTTCAAGGACTCTGATGATTTCGTGAAGAGATGTACTGACTGTCAGAGGATGGGCACTTTTGGACAGCATGATATGATGCCGATGCAGCCCATACACTTCTGTAAGGTTTTTGACGCATGGGGAATCGATTTCATGGGTCCATTCCCTAGGAGTCAGGGATTTGAGTACACTCTGTTGGCCGTGGATTATGTGAGTCGTTGGGTTGAGGCCATCCCCGCCCGAACCACAGATGCTAGGACTGTTTGCAGATTTTTGAGGAAGAATATCATTTCACGGTTCGGGGTACCTCGAGTGTTGATATCTGACGGGGGGTCTCATTTCGTCAACGACAAGGTAAAGACCCTTCCTAGCGAGTTTAGTGTAGGCCATCGAGTTGCCACTCCATATCACCCTCAGACGATGGTCTTGTTGAAGTGTCGAATAGGGAGATCAAGACTATATTGCAGAAGGTCATCCGCCCTGACCGAAAGGATTGGTCACATCTTTTGGACTCGATCTTGTGGTCATATAGGATGTCTTTCAAGATGCCTTTGGGTACATCTCCCTTTCACCTCGTTTATGGCAAGCCCTGCAATTTACCTGTTGAGCTGAGACATAGGTCACTTTGGGTTGTTACCGATATACTTATGGATCCAGAGAGTGTAGGAGACCAGAGGAGGGCAGAGTTAGCAGCCCTGGAGGAGCTTCGTGATACTGCCTTTTCAAACAGCCTACATTATAAGGAGAGAGTGAAAGAGTGGCATGATTCTCATATCAGCCACAAGCAGTTTGAGCCAGGATAGAGAGTATGGTTGTCTGATGCTAGGCTTTGTCTATTTCCAGGGTAGCTACAGAGCAAATGGAAGGGACCCTATTTGGTTAGAAAGGTACATGACAATGGGAGTATTGATATATCTGAGTTGTCTTCTGATGTAACCTTTCGTATAAACGGCCAGTGATGAATACCCATTCATCACTCTTTATTCTATTATTTTAGCTACAAAAACCTTTGCAAATACATGTAGATATGTGTAAATACAAATAATTACCAAAAGCATGCATTGTGTAAAAACCTATAATTAGCATGTTTTTGTGCACAAAATAAAAGAATAAAGAGCAAAAAGAAAAAGAGGGAAATATTTAGAATAAATATTGAGCAACCTAACCCAAGGGAGGGCTCAGCATGGGCCTGACCGCATAAAAGCCAAAGTAGAGGGAGATAGGGCTCACATGTGTATATACTTCTGTAAATAAAATTAGATATTTTCCTCACCCAAAAATAGGTTGTAAATATTTGTATATATTTTGCAAAAGCTATTAAAAACAAAATAAAAAGATGAAAAGCAAAAAGATCAAAAATACCCTTCCTTCACCATGTGCATAAACCACACCATTGTATTTATTTAACCTTGTAAATAAATTCAATTATTTTCTAAACTTTTTGTAAATATTCTATGTTATATTCTGTAAATAAAATAAATAAAAAGAAACAAAACAAAAATCAAATAAAAATTACAAAATTAAAATACAAAAATACATTGTATAAATACCATGTATATAAATGTATATATCTATTTATTTCACCCTTGTATATAAGTGATAAAAATAAAATAAAAATATTCTTTTATTCCTCATTTCATGTTGTAAATAAATAAAATACAAAATGAGTATAAAAATACATAAAAATAACAAATAAAAAAAATCAAAAATAAAAATCCATATAGTGTACATATACCTATATATAGAGCTACCCTATTTTTATTTCCAAAAATTAAATAAAAATCACCAAAAAATAGAAAAAAATAAAAGAAAAATATTTCATGTTTTGAGTTTTCTTTAATTCGGCCTATTTCTGCCCTAAAATAAATAAACAAAATTCGAGCACACGTGGCCACTCCTGATTGGTCCACGGGGGAATGTTGACCCCGGTCAACTCCCCCGCGGACTCCTTCCTTTTCTGGAAGATGCGTGCCGCGCCTCCTTCGCCGATTTATCCACGCTTCTCCAGGCTGTCACCCACTCAACCCCCGTGCTCGGATTCTTCGCCAATCATCCCTCATCCTCGCCGGAT
>JAZKJV010010768.1:0-20000 GCA_037367405.1 Ottelia alismoides | reverse complement strand
ATATATAGAGAGAGAGAGAGAGAGAAATTGGTATGCTCCTCGCTGCCCCTATCTCATTTTTCTGCCACTTTTTTATTTTTTGAAAAATATCGTCATTTAATTTCATCATAATATCCTTCTAACATGTCATTCCAATATCTTCAAAGCAGAGACTCATATCCCCTCCATAAAAATTATCAAACTATAATGATATTAGAATTGATGTAATCTGCCTACTCTGGATGGAGGCCATAAGAGTATTTGTTTCTGATGAGATCAAAATAACATATTAGAGGACATAGTGATGAAAAAATTGACAGTATTTTTCAAAAAATAAAAAAGCACAAAAAAATGGGCGGGAGCGGCCCGTTGTCTGCCCCCAAGGAGCAGCCTCATTTTTCTTTTATATATATAATAATATGTATGTGTGTGCGTACATATACACACATACAGACACACACACACAGACATGTGTGTGTATGCATACATATAAATACATGCACGTATATGCACACATTCACATATGCACACACGCATACACACATGGAAATTATCCAATGAACCCTAAGCTCATTTAGAATACAATGAGCATACTTATTTTTATTAATATTTTCTATCATTTTGAATATAATATTTATTTATTATACAAATGTTATACATATTCTTACTAGTAAAAGTTATTTTCACAAAAAAATATTAAAATAATATGCAATTATTATATCTTTATTTGCATCTCAGAAGTCTTCTTATTCTTAACGACCATTTCATATCAAATCACGGTTTGTCTTTTGTGAAAATGATTACTAATATTGAGAGTGTGATATAATACTTATAAACCAATAAGTATTTAGGTCAACATGATAGAAAAATATTAGTAAAAATAAGTACTCGTATTACAATCTTAATAGACTCAAAGTTCATTGGATACGACAACTGTTTTGGGTAAGTCCATAATGCATAGACACGTCTTTTCAAAAAATCAGAGTAAGTTTACTAACGTAACTGTATGTGTGTATGTATAGAGATAGTGTGTTACTTTTTAGGAACCTAACAAGATAAGTATTATTATTATTGTTGTTATTATTATCAAATCTCTAACTTATTATTTGGAGAGTATTTGTGATTTTAATAAAATAACAATACTTCACATTCTATATTTAAGTTAAGTAGTTAAGTTAAAAAAGGATTGGTGTCGTTTACAGATGAAATTATAATGTCGATAAATATACTATCACTTAGAACGGTTAGATAACATAGGAAAGAAAATACTGTGCACGTAACAGATAAGATAGCATCATGAAAACGAAATACTGTGCACGATTTTATTTATTTTTAAGTAATATGTAATGATTACGAGAAAAAAAATTATTATTAGATGAGTAGCAACTCCCCTTCTTCTATCCAGTGTTCGAGTATATTATAAAGTATAATGATGCAAAATCAAATCATCCTTAAGAACTCCATTCTTAAATTTCTAACTAATCAACATACATCACATAACAAAAAATAACATATTATCTTTTTAGATTTAGCAGAACGAAGAAGTCACTGGTTTCGGGCCGGGCCAACAGGTCTATTGGGCTGGGCTGACCAGAGCCCAAGTCCGGCCTAAAAAATGGGCCTACAAATGAGCCCAAGTTGTATCCGGATTTGAGTGGGATCGGACTATGCAGGTCGAGCTTCTGGGTCCCTAGCATATGCCCTTATTTTTGAACCATTCCCACTTAGGGGTTATGGGTAAGGAGAGTTGCAAGTCTTTCTCCGAATCTTATCCTTGATCACCAGAAAATGATGGTAATTCAGTGGTGGTTGTGGTGGTTGCAGGTAAGGTGCATGATCATTCACTCGAGCGAGGGAGATGAGGGAGCAAATGCCTAAGGTGGCCAAGAAGCACAATAGGAAGAATCCCCTAGACAGGACCCATAAGGTCATGCAATACAACCACATATTTGTGAACATCGTACTCTGCTTGATCCGTACATTTAGACCCTAAGCTCAGGGGTACATGTTAGTAAATACAGGTTGGATAGCCACTATCTCATGACCCTTGCTCCATCCAAAAAAATCTATGTGGAATAGCGGATATCCGTAACTACCCGAGTGGAAGTTTTCACTTATCCATTGATTCAAAAGAATAGAAAAAGTTAAATATGGTGTATAGTTGTTGCGTTATGGATGTCTATTTAAACATAAGTGTAAATGTCCCTCCATATCGGCACATGAAGTGTCTTTTTGGCATTCTCTACAATTCCATCAAGCGAAGCAAGCAAGATAAAGAAAGGGAGTGGTGTAGTCCGGATCAACACTGGTGATTTAATCTGCATGCAATAGCATGCCCAAGCTTCCACGACCTCACCAGTGTGTCGAGTCAATGACCCGAGACCTCCAACCCTAGTAGATTTCCTTCCTAATCGTCTCATGTTCATATATTTTTAGGTTACTTTAATTTTCAATTAAGTTTTTGGTACCAATTACGTTTGATTTGCTCAAAATTTTCCGTTCGCGATCCATTATATGAATCCCTATTATTCATTGTTTCCTTATCATATACCCCACTTCAATTCATTGTCATCTAGTTTCACTGAATTAGGTATGTAATCCATTGTTGTTTCGTTCCCTTCTAACTATCAAAAAAATTCAAAGTCGGGGCTCTGAATTATCCAAAATTTCAAAGTCTTGCACGATCTAGCCCGAAACCAGGTTAGCTCGACCTGACTCATATCCCCATATTAGTTACTATATAATTTGTATTAAATAAGAAATGACATTAAATTAGTATTTAAACAACAACTTACTATATTAAATAATAGAGTCCATGATGTTTATTAAAACTATTGCATCTCCATCACATCTTCAATATTTATAAAAAATTAGAGTAATACAAAAATATGATGATTGATGTTATAAATAACTTGATTGACTTAATAGTATATTAGTCTTATAAAATGTAAATAGATTGATGATGTGGGGATCATTTTTTCTTATAAGAGATATTCTGCGGGTACCCGCAAGTACCTGCAGGTACCTGTTACCCATTCAAATCAATCGAGTAACCATAGATACCAATACCAATTGGAACAGATGGGATTGACTCGTAACCTGTAATAATGAGGCGGGCCAAGTCAATGAGCAAACGGATCTGAGTACCCACCCCGTGAATACCCCCTTTCCGCATGTACCCATCTCCTCTTTTTTGTTATAAGTTTTGGAGACATGTTCTTTAGTTTCTTCTAATTGCTGATGTCTTCGAAGTTAGAAACATAATGTCACAAACTAACTTTAAAGCTAAACATAACGCAACAAATTAAATATGCAGCTTAACTGACACTTTTTTAAAACAATACTAAGACATGACGGGTGTTAGGGTAAAATGTTTGAAATTTAAGAGGTGAAATATCATAATTGTTTAAATTTGCTAGCAAGGCTGCAAACATCCTATATATAGAATTGGTTTTCGTAATCATTCGTTTCTATTTTATAATCGAGAGGTCGTAATTGGCTTTTCTACATCTGTACACTAAAAAGAGGGAAGATCATAAGGTTAACACAATCTTCTAATGTCAAAAGTAAATGACTTGAACTGAGGTGGTTTTTTTGAGATACATGTGAAGATGCCTAACCACTCTCTTTTGTAGATGTTTAAACCCATTCATGTTCCTCTCGTATATGCAAAAAAAAATGTTGTTTTCTTTCTCTAAGTACTCCAATCATGTATTTCATTGCATCCATAATATTTGTCATTGAATTTAAATTATTGTATCTTCTATAGTAAGTTCAAGAGGGTTGGCGATGCGAGAGTCGAGGATTTCAGAATGTGTGGGTATGGTAGACAGAGGTCCATGTGCTTATTCATTCTAAAATATAAAAGGCACTTGAATGCTGATACAAAAGGACATATACAAATGCATGCACGGGTGTTATCATATACATATCCATTTTCAATATGGATATTGATACGTATATCATACAAATATGAAAAATATTATCATATCCTTGAAAAAGGATACAAATCTTCAATAATGTAATAGCTATGAATAGTTTGAATATAACCTAAATAAAAAATGTCAAAAATAACAAAGAGGGAGAGTGAGTGATGGTTCTAGAGAGAAGGACGAAGAGGATGCGAGGGTTGGGTTATTGAGATTAGGGTATGGAAGTTGATTGATGGTGATGCATCCATAACCCAAGATGAGAAGTAGTTCGTTATTTTTTTCTTTTTCGATATGCTTGTATTTTTAAATCAAGTTGAAAGGGCGTATTTTTTGTGTAATAATACTCCTTTTGGTCCAAATGTTGCGCCTCTTGAAAACTAGGATTAGCTCTATAAAAAGGCAACTATGCATATGTGGAAGAGAAGTTTGAATGAATTTGAGTTTGATTTAACCACTGGATTTATGTCTCTTGTCTAATTGATTTGTATTCCCCTAATTAAACCCCCGATTCAAACCCCACCAAATCTCTCATAGCTCATTCCTATCTCCTCCCTCCTACGAAATCCCTCTTATATTCTTCCTCCCCTTTATTGCCCCTCCTTACAACACCATCACTCTCGAACTCTACCTCTCCCCTTCTCCTTTCTGTCCTATTTCCCATCTCTCTTTTCTGATCTCTCATTTCCCCTTTCTTTACCGTTGTTGGGATAATTGAGAGTTGTGTAGGATTTGTATTTAGTCCTAGACTCCTACATTAGTTAGAGTTAGGATTTGGTTGTCTTTGTGGGACTACACAAACAATCCCACTGTGGATGTGTATATATTGAGAAAGCAAATAGCATTATCTGGCCCTTCCTACTTTTCTCTAGGGATGAAAACAAATACAAATATATTCATAACCTTTCGTATATGTATTAGTCAAATAGAGGATATTGATTTCATTGACTCATATTTGGCAATCACAATGCGAATACGAACAAATGTTCAACATTCGCTGAATATGAATATGAATATGACTAAAATATCCTCAATTTTGATTACGAATGTTCAAATTTTAAGGATATGAATACAAATACCTATTTTTGAAGGATACGACTATGAATACAAATATGAATACGAATATTCAAATTATGAATGATACACTTATATGGTACACAAAGAAGTAAGTTTAGTAAGCTTTCTTTTATAATTTAGTTATATTATTGGGTTTTTTTATTATTTAGTTGTTTTTATGCACATATTTATTATTAAAATATTTAATATACTTTTATATATTGGAAATTGTTACAAATCGAAATTGTCTATAGCTTTTAAGTAAATTTGGACATGTATAATATTCGTATAATAATTCATATTCTTTTGTAAAATATATGTATCTGTATTATCAATATTTTTTGCATTCGTATTCGTATTTTGAGGATATCATTTTACATTTTATACATTCGTGTGATATTTGTATTCATATTTGCATCCGGATTTATAAATGATAAAGATATGATAACATCTATATTCATGTCAATATCTGGCTGTTTTTCTCCCTAATCTTCTCCCATGGATTAGAGCGGTTCTTCAGGAATGTTCCAAAACATCACTACGCTAGTGCATGCCTTCGTCTACATTTAGAAATTGCCGACGAAGGCCTAAAACCAACGAGGACGGTTCAGACAAACTACCAAGAAAAATCATGCCATCAAATTCATTATCGGTGATTGACTTTATTATCAACGTTTGTTTTATCCCTTGAGATTTGTTGTTATTGTCGATAATAGTACCAACTAGTGTATGATCTCCTGTTTCGTTGCAGGTTGGAATGAATACAACCATTTGTATATCTCTAAAATTATAGAAATTAAGCAAGATTTCAAATCAAATAATGAGGGGTGTCTAAAACATGGGCGTTAAATTTTTTACATTATATCAAAACCTCATATGGTCGCGCCTACGCTATACTATGGCCCAATGATTAGCTACATTGAGGTGGTAGACAATATAAGGAAAAACATAAGAAAATAATACAAACATATTCTGGAAAAATATGGATACTTGAAAAATTATGGACAAATTATATTGATCAGATTTTACATTAGAATATAAAATAGAGTATTTTAAAAAGGAAATGGATAAATTATATGAGTGAAAAGATTAAATCGTTTACAACATTAAAAAACAAATCAACTTCAATATATCAAAATACATACATGCATCTAACAAATATATGGAATCATGAAAGTATATAAAGGTGATAATATAAACCGACACAACATTAAATGGGATAGGAAATCCAACATCAAGGTAGAATAGTGGAAGAAGGTGATGAATCCCCATTTCATCACCTTTATTTTATCATTTTGGCCTTAAAAATCCTAGCTAATGCATGTAAATACCTCTAATTGGTAGAAATTAGCATTCATTCTTTGTTGTATAAATATTGTATAAAATATTGTTTTTAATGCCAAAATTATAGAATAAAGAAAATAAAATAAAAATGATAAAATATCAAAGGTATTTTATGTCCCTAAAGCCTAAGACCTACGTATCTTGATGACTAAGTCGATAACGAATAAAGTAGGGGGAGATAATGACCAAATAATACAATAAAAATCCCATTTATTTATTTATTATTAACTCATTTTTTAGACCTACTTTATTTTCTACTTTTTTACCTCAAATAAGGAAACTTTGTACATGAATGTTGTAGATAATAATATATAGATAAAAAACAAAAATGATTTCAAACAAAAATAATTTACAACGTAAAAGTTATACTCTGAATAAGATTCCAAAATCCTAACTTCACATACCCATATATCTCAAATAAAAACTCAAAACATATTAAGATAACCTTTAATTGTATATAACATTTAATAAGCTATATAATGAAGGTGGTTTCATATTTTTTGGAGTTAAGGTATGAAAGTTTGGTTTTGGACCCCTTTGTACAATATACTCGAATAAAATATTCATTTTATTTATTCTTTATTATTTTTATATTTTTATATTTTTTATATTTTTATAATTTTTAAATATTATTTATAACCTATTTACGTATTTAAAATAAAATAAAAACATAAATAAATCATTAAAATAAAAATAACTAAATAAATTACATAGATGAATATACAATACATATACATATAAAATATACACCTATATTTATTTAAGTATAATTACTATTTCATTAAAATATAATAAAACTAATTTATAAATATATAAAATAATAAAATCAAAATTACAAAATAAAAATAAAAGACCAAAAACATAAGTAAATATACCTATAAATTAAACCCTAAAAACTAACTTGTAATTAATAACATCTAAAAAATAAATAAAAATCAGAATAAAATACTATATAAAATAATAAACATTTTTTTATTTTAAATTTTAATTTAGTAAAATCATTTATTATTTATTACATAATTTCTAAATATTTTTCAGGTTGGTTTTCCCTGGTTGGTCCACGTGGACCAACCAGGTGGCTCTATCAGTTGACCTCGGTCAACTGACTGGTCTACACATGTGCCTCTAACACACGTCATTTTGATGCATTTTTCTTGATTTTCTTCACACTGATTCTTTCGCCAATTGGCTTTTATTCCTGTTGCACATTTGTGTCTCGATCATTGACCATTCACACCGGCTCGATTTCTTGGTCTTTGGACCACTGAATCGAGTCGTTCTCCTTGATTGGGTAACCATCCCAGTCACAATGTACATAAACACCTCATATCTTCCATTTGATTTTTGGAATCTCTTTGGCCCACTTTATCTCCCACTTTTGTGTGCACTGGATTGATGTTATTGATATGGATGCCTCCAGCCCATCAACGGTGAAGAAGAGCATGGATGAGGAGCTCTTCCACCCACCTCTGGCGGAGCTCCACCATGAGGTAGCATCTCATCAGCCTAGTCGATTTGAGGTATTTATTTTTCACTTTTCTAGCTTAAATTAACCCCTAGGTTCTATTCTTCACTTTGTTTTATGCATTAATCACGTATTTAGCCTTAAAATTTGCTTCGGCGAACCACACTGCTTGTTTCCCAACCATTTCTGGCCACGCTACCACCCTCACCTTCTTTACCTTTGCCTATTCTACAACCCACCTCCCTCCACTCACCCATATACTTGTTGGATCTGGCGTTCAGTGCCTTCAATCAACCGCTTGCCTAAGGCACCTCTGCCCATACCATCTCGCCTCCATTCCACCCATCAGGAACCCCCGGACCAACATTTTCTTGTATGAGATTTTATTGAAGCTCCTGTTGGCCAAAGGGCTTGCCTGGGGTCGATTTTGTAGAGATTCGATGCACCTGGAGCCTCTATTCTTCCTCCACTCCATCTAATCACATCGGAACTCCAGGTGCTCATCAGGGACCATTGACCGATGCATCAAAGCCCATGCTCCATTTTTCATCATATTAGAGCCTCCTAGGAGGCCTGACGAGGGAGAGGAGGTTGATCAAAGTTTGGGCGAGGAGTGTTCTTGCCTTGGTCTTCCATCGAACCTCTATACCGTTTGATCATAAAACAGCACCAGTTCTCACCAGCACCGTTGGATTAGCCCCACTCCAGATCATCAGATTTGGGGGGTGATCAGATCTCGATCGTTAATCGTTGAACTGTCGTCGCCGCATCTGTTGGCAACACGTGTCAAGAAAGTTGCGCCCAGCCATTGGATCGCACCCATTTGCTAGGTATTTTGCAAACTTAACCCAAAAGTTTTTTTAATTTGATTTTAAAATTCAAACATTTATCTATCGTGTTAAATAGTTATAATATTTGTTGACCCACCCTCGTAGTTTATCATATTTGCATTTTGACCCATGCTAACGAAGCGCATGTGCTTGTGCATGTGGGCTTAGCTATTTTGTGGCCGGGCCCTCACATGTTTTATTATTTAACATTTGGCCCTAAACAAATTCACCCCAATATAATATTTTGTGAAAATTGTAGTTTGGACCTTGTACTTTATTTTAATTACAATTATGCCACTGCTAGAACATGAATTTTGGTGTGTTTGTTGCATTTCTTTAAAATAGTTATTGTCCTCTAAAAGTAAAAAAAAAATTGTAGGTTCCTCATTGCACACACTTCCATGCGATGATTTTATTTTTGTAATTTAGATGTTATTTATTTATTAAAAAATATTTAGAGCGTAAAAAATCCCTATAGTATAAAATACCAAAAAATATAAAATCTTTTTCAAAAATTCCAAATAAAATATATTTTCATTTATTTATTTTTTTCTAACTTTAGAAACTAAAAATACTAAAAATATAAAAAGAATATATATAGAAATAAAAAATCTCCAAAATACACTATAAAAATATTAAAAATCCTAAAAATCCCAAAAAATATGTATTTTTCTTTCCTATAATTTTATCTATATTGTTATATATCTAGTACATTTATTTGAATATTTTTGGACCTATTTTGTTTTTTTAATCTTTATTTGAATTCCATATATTTATTAAATCCCTGATATGAAATATTTTGACTTGAAAAATACATAAAAATTGGCAAAATTATCCAAAAAATATAAAACAGTAGAAAAATATATTAAACCCCTAAAAAAATTTATTTCTTGAATTTTGAATATTTTTCTTAGTATTTATAATTAAATTACTTACATTGTATATATACTCTTATATATTCTATATTACTTATTTAATATAAAAAGAAATATAAAACTTTGAAAATATCAGAAAAAATATGCAAATATAAATTTAAAATAAAATACAAAAATATAAAATAAAATTAAAATTAAAAATATAAAATTAAAAACCCACACAAAAAGATAGATAAGAATCACACAGTCATTTTGTGCATTAATTTGCCCAATCTATGCTTTTCTACTCCTTGTGTTCGACACTCTACACGTACTTACACCTATACGAATATTTGTAGAGTTAACAAATTTCAACTCCACAATTTATTTTGCATCGCTTTATATTTATTTATGGATTAATTGTTGATTAATTGAGGTTTCGTAAAAGGTCAATGCACCGACTGTGGTTTCGCCTTTTTGAAACCGTTCAGCCCTCGAAAATTATCTGTTCATCACAAGGTAGGCTGTGAAAACAATCAATGAGGTCACTTGATAAACCTTAATTCAAACATGATGTTCAAATATATAGAAATGATAAGCATGATATGTACACAATGAAATACGAATACATGTATTTTAAGTAAAGTTCAATAAAGAAATACCTGACATAATCTTTAGAAATAAAATTTTGAAAAATATGATAAAATAAATATACGATATCTACATAGATTTCATTTCATGCATGGCATTGAAGAGCTAAAAATTCAATGGATTAAGAGGGAATAATAATCTCAGGCCGTTGTTTTCAGCCAATCAGTTCGATCAACGAGAAAAATATGTACAACCACTTAAGAGAAATCAACAATATGTAATGTAAGCGGTCTTCACAATTCAATTTACTTAGTATACCGACCAGGGTCGAACACAATGAGCACGATTAAAGAACTCATTGGTCAAATTTATAAAATAAAGGATTTTTAGTAATTTTTATTTTTATTTTTTTATTTTCAAATAAGAAATAATATACACAATAAAAGAAATACACACACCACACTCTTTTTGTATTTTATCAAAATATTAAAAAAATACTCAAAAAATTGAAGAAAATGTATTTTTGGGTTTCAAAGGTTTTTAAATATTTTTGATAATTTTTCCAAGTTTTTCTAATATTTTTGTGATTTTATAAAAATCAAACAATGTCAAAAATGAAAAACAGTGCACAACCTGGAATAATTTGCAACTTACAAATATTTTAAGTACCCAAAACTCTTGGAGAATATTTTTATGCTAAAAATATAAATAAATATTTACACACATGAACTGAAATAACTATTTTGGATTTTTCTAGAAATGTCTATGATTTTCTATGATTTATTGTATTTTTCATTTTTTTTGAATTTTGAAAATAATTTATGCGTGAAATTTGGAAAGAAAAAAAGACAATAAAATACACCTAATCAAATTTTCTTGGAATGTTTAGAGCAATATTCGAATTTTTATGATAACTTTAAGCGGAGAAAAAGATACTGTTTTTGATTTTTTATAATACCAAATGAATTTAATATGTAATAAAAATTTCAC
This sequence comes from Ottelia alismoides, assembly GCA_037367405.1. Taxonomy (NCBI): domain Eukaryota; kingdom Viridiplantae; phylum Streptophyta; class Magnoliopsida; order Alismatales; family Hydrocharitaceae; genus Ottelia; species Ottelia alismoides. The sequence goes on along the minus strand of JAZKJV010010768.1, from coordinate 8,962 downwards.
GCTATAAAGGAATACACGTAGCATAACATGAATTTTCAAGAATTTATTGACCATCTATAACATTTATTTCCATATGAAAGACATGCAATTTAGTGGTCTGGATAACAGGGATTAAAATGCAATTATTCAGAGTTTTTGAATGAAACTTAATAGGAAATAAGAGTGGAAAAGATAATGCAATTTACCTACAAAAAACATGCGCTAAACGTGACTTGGCTCTGGCCGGAGTCTTTGCACAGTTTTTAAAACTTCCAATGGCATGTCTACAATTTTGCCAAATTTTATAAAATTTCAAAAACCCCTAGGGTTTACTATTGCATATCTTCTTCAAGGCTTAAAAGGTAGGGATGAGCATTGGGATGGGTCGGCCCGGCCCAGCTCGAAGCCCGTCCCAAAAAGCCCGGCCCGGCCCAAGCCCAAACAAACATTAGGCTGGGCTTGGGCCTAATTTTTAGGCCCGAAATTTTTTTGGGCTGGGCTTGGGCCTAATTTTTAGGCCCGGAAATTTTTTTGGCTGGGCTCGGGCTTGGCTTGGCCCAACCCGACCCGGCACACGGGCCCGACCCGAAGAGGGCTTGAACCCTTCCCATATCCTACACGTATGGAAACTCTCACCTGTCATGCACACTCTATTCATGTATCCTATCTTCATACAATGTTTATAAATCAAGAAAGCCAGGTGTGTGACATATGAATTGATGATCATTGTATTTGATTTCAGAATTAATTTTTCTTAATTAGTCTATGTCTTAGATTATGGTGGTTGTTCTTGAATTTTTTAGTCTTTATTTTTTTCCATTAGAATATTTTCTATTATTTAAACTTTACCCAATACGAGCATTATGCCCATTTTTTTAACATGTAGTGCCCGGTGCACCTATTGTTGTTAATTGTGTAAACTTGGTTCACTCTTTCAATTTCTGTAACGAGAGATGTTTATGGCATATAACATTGATTGGACTAGTATAAAATGAGAAATCATCTCCAGAAGAATTGAGTTTGAGTTGTTTCACAAGTATTATGGCATATGTTTTAAACAATTTTAGCTCGTTTAACTTGAATTGAGATTGACTTTAAACACAAACTCAAAGTTAATAATATATAATGGGTTAAGATGGGACAACCCGGCCCAAGCCCGGCCCATAGGAATTGGGTTGGGCTTGGGCTTGGGCCGAACCAAAAAAAATTGCGGGCCTAGGCCCAGCTCAAGGCCCGAAGTTTTTAAGTGGGCTTGGGCATGGGCCCTTCAGGGCCCAACCCAACCCGGCCCATGCTCATCCCTATTAAAAGGGGACTGCTGCCCCTACTTTCTCCTCAAGTTGGCGACGTCGATCTCGTAGAGGCGGAGAGCAGTGCTTGGTAGCGCGTATGCGGTGAAAGGCTTCGTGGAGGAGATGGCATTGCGGGCGACGTGTGGGGGGTTCGTGCACTGCGCACGCGGTTGAAGACAGTGGAGGCATCGCTGGACGGAGCCACGGTGGTTGGTCGCGACCAGACAACGTCGCTAGGCGAAGGTGGACCAAGCAGGCGACGCGTCGGGGACTTCACGCTGGATAGAGCTTCCTGGATTGGTGGAGATAGTGTATTGGCGGGCCTCGTAGAGGATGACAATGGGATGGAGGTGACTAGCAGACGATTGCATGACGGGCCTCGGCGGAGCCGGATGTCGGGCAACTCGGGGAGATGGCCGACGACAGCAGCTAGGCGGTGCCGTTGGGCGGAGGGCACTTGGAGTTTATATATATATATATATATATATTATCTTATTTTCAATTGTAAAAATAAAAATTAAATAAAAATGTTTTTTTTATTTTGTATCCTGCAAAACAAATGTTAGGAAGAAAAACAATATATATATACACACACACACACACACACATACATACAAACAAACACATGAGGACACGAGCACGATGGATCGGTCAACAATTATTGGACGGAAGATGTGAATGGAAACACATATATGTCGAGATGGGAGAAAGATTCGGAGATCCAACCACTGTATGTGATCGGATGTGAGAGTCGTGAGATATAGAACGTGAAATGTAGGGGTCTTGATGTGACTGAAAAATCGGATTGGAATAAAATATGATGAGGACAATTAACTGTGATTAAAATCTATAAATTAAAATTGAGAAAATGACAACAAAATTAAACTACAAAATACACTACGATTAACCTAGATTAAAAATGAGAAATAAAATTAATCTCAATAATGGAAGCAGATGAATGTCGTGATGGCCTCGACGAGGGTCGACTCGCTGTCACTGGTCGGCTCAGAGGCTAGGCACCTCTCTACGACAAGAACGCTCTTGGAGAATAGGCTCCTCTTCCAAAGGATTGATCAAGAGTAAATGAGGGAGGAGGAACCCAATAAAAAGAGAAGGAAAAATTAAAAAGGAAATATGTACAAAGAAGAAATATTTTTATTGGTTATTTAATTAATTTATTAAAAATGAAATTCGAAATAAAATAAAATAATTAAAATAATTAATTTACAAAAATTAGTTAGCCACCTTAATAGTGGTTATTTAAGGCATAAAATCAAATCGTTATATACAAGGTAGGTTTTCAAATTAAATAAATGACTTAACTAAATAATTAAAATTAATTTTCCTTATTATATTAATTTAATGAATTAATTTTAGATATTAAATTTTTTGGTGATTTTTATGTAAGGAAATTAGTTGTATACAAATATTATATACATTTAGTACAATATACGCATGTACAAATAAGGAAATTATTTTTAAATAATTATTTTTAAATTATTTTTTTACTTTAATTTTATTTTTAATAATGAAGATAATATTTATAATTATGTACATTATGTATAAAAATAAATATGAACAAATATATAATAAGTATGTGATGAAACTGCACAAACCACCCTAGAAAACCAACTTTTCAACCGTAACTCTAAAAATTATGAAACCAATCCATTTTAAAGATAATTTAATTTTGAGTACAATGGAAGTGAGTTTGATTTGATTTGAGTTCATATGGAGTCGGAATTGATCGTTCAATTGTCGCTTTATGGCTTATTCTGAGTGTGATTATTTGCAATCTGTACATTATTTTATTTTGCATTTTTTTATTATCTACTTATTTAGAAAAATATTTTACTTGAGATCAATTTTTATACAAATAAATTATTGTAAGTTTTGTACAAATATACAGGGAAAAATATTTATAAATTATTTTTGGATTAAGGACCCTATCTTCTCCTACTTTATTCCTTGTCGATCGGGTCAAGTCTTGACCTTCTCTCGGGGTTTGGGTCAGTCTGCATTTATTTCATAAATACATCATTTATTTTTATTTTCTTTTTTTCTTCTTTATTCTTTTATTTGAGTATAAAAAGTGGTAAAATGCATATTTAACAAAGGCATGCAAAATGATAATTTCATGAAATTAGTGGGTATTTATAGGTATTTGACTAAGTAAATAAAGCTAAAATAAAAGAATAAAGATGATGGATCGTGGATGCATCATTCCCCTATACTTTACCATTGCTAGTCCCTTAGCAAACACTTATTTGGAAAATAAGTGAAAAAAAATAAATAAAAGAAAAAAGAAAGAAGTTAGAACAATGTTGACTTTTAAACTTATCTTCATAAAAATTGTAGTATGGAGCTCTCTCGAACCTTTGGATTTTTAGTGTGGCGGAACCTTAATGGGAAATGGATTTACAACCTAACAGCCTCTAAGTTCCACAAGACTCTTATTCAGGTCTCCTCAACAGTCAAATCAGAACAAGTCTATATACACAAATTCTTATGATTATGAATCTTTACTTGTACAGTGTAGGTGAGATATAGCTCCTCATCTCAAAAGTAGAAAGGAAACAACCTCTCTCAACAAGGTAACTCTAGTCCCCCAGTTTAGCAACTCTTTCCACGAGGAGTGAGGATATTCCCTGCTAAGTTCAAGTACAACTAGCTCAAGAAGAGTGGATGGGGAAGAGAATGGACGGTAACTAGTGTAGCTACCTATCCTTGGATGCATGACCAGTGTAGCCAAGTCATCCTCTACAAGCTTACAAACATTTGACTTTGAAGCTCTCATTATTTTTTTCCACTTGTATATACACTCCGACATGCACTTTACTTTTCAATCAAGCATGCCCACTTTTGGAGATTCTGCATTTTTTTAAAAAATATACAAGGTGCAGCATGTTCATAAGGAGTTTTTCCTCTTGAGCCAGTAGATTATCCTTCTTTTAAAGCATTATTGCAACCCCATAGAATCCTGTCTTTAGACCTCAACATCGCCAAGCCAGGTTGAGACGCACTTCCCTCCCTAGACGAGGATGAGAGGTTCCGCCTAGATGTACTACCCTCGAATGCTACCCCAAGCCAAAAGATTCTACCCCCTCACTACCTCCTCCATGAAGAGTTACATGTATAGGGCTTGTCCAAGGTAAGCCACGGTCTGAAAAAATCATACATGTGTTGTTAAATATTCTACTTAGACTTATCAAGATGACATGTGAACATAGTCTTATGGACTCGAAGAATTAAGTCACTAGGATCTGAAAAGTCTTAACTCCAGTTCTTATAAGGTTCATCTGAAATTAAGTGGATTAAGGTCCAACTAAGATCCATTCTTCAATTTTATTATAGACTTATTTAAATGTCAATATTATCCTGAAAAATGCACATGCAAATGCAAGAAATATGTACAATACAAATAAAAGAATGTAAAATTTTTTTGTGAAATAGTTTTTCTAATTTTGAGCTTTTTATGGATTTTTGAAAAATGACGCACATGTAAAAAGAGATTTTTTAATAAACAAATAGTTAGTAATATATACAAGTATATACATTTTTTAATAAGGGTTAGGGATGAGATTCACATATCAACATAGGAGTGAGTGAATTAGTTATAAGAATCAGGTGAAAGGATTTACAACTTGAGTAATTTATATAGGTATATATACATATAGTTAGATTTTTTGTGATGCATATATTCCTCAAACTTATTTAAAAATAATTTTACAAATAGTGACTATAGTTCAAAATAATTTTTCAAACAATTTTATAATCATTTACAAATATTTGAAAACAATTTTTGCAAACATTTTGCAAATAGTATATATAGATTTTCAAAATAATTTTTAACCATTTTTAGAACATTTATAAATAGTTTTACAAAATAATTTTATTTCACACAAATAAAAGAATTTTTTTTACAAGCCAAACTATTTTTACAAAGGTTGAAAATATTTTTCAAATATTTTTCAAATAGTTTTCAAAATATTTTTGAAAATATTTTAACCTAACTTATTAATTAGTATATACCAAAAAGAATTTTGAGGAAATATCTGCATCTTTTTATTAGTTAATTTTACTGAATTTTACAAGTATTTATACAGTATTTTAACCATATAAAAAATATGAAAGTATGAGTTATGGCTAAAGTATATATACAATATATATGACACCCCCCTATATTTAGCTCGAACTATGACCTCATAGTGATCAGAGAGCTGCAAAGGAAGACATAACTCGTGTTGAGTATTGGGAAGTGAAAAGAATACTATATTATAACAACGAATAAAAGAATAAAATGAATAGAAGTCAGTGATCCCCCTATACTTAGGATCAAGAAATCCTAAGTATAGAAGACTGTACATAAGGGGAAAACCGAGGAATATGATGTACAAATACTACCTCCCCTATATTTAGGGTGAAATATCCCTAACTATAGGTAGCAAAACAAAGGTAATATAATCAAATAGATAATCACAAGTCTGACATCCCTTATACTTAGGTAAAGTACACCCTAAGTATAGCATAATCATGAGATGAAGATGGGGTGTTTAGACAGAAAGAATGAATGATACGTACATATTGGATCTATACAACTATGAACAATGTTGAGGTTCCTCTCAATAAGCGCTAGAGTTTACGCCCCTAGCTGGGTGCAAAGGCTAGGATAATGTTGTATCGAGGTTCAGGACGGTATCTGTGAGGAGAATACCATATTGTCGTCGTAGTCTCGGTGGGAGAACAACAATGAGGATAACAATGTAAACTATGACACCCAAATAAACAACCAGGCAGGTGTCTGCTACTGAGTAAAGATATAGGAAGATGAAATCGAGCTCCGGTAGCACAAAATAAATCATCAGCTCAAGGTCTACATGGAGTGAGTGGATAGAGCAGAAGAAATCGAACGTGGAGAAGGAAGGATCTGTCAGGGAATCCTCCACGTTAATCATTGTCTCAAGAAGGTATGGAAAGTCATGGTCAGGAGATCACTATAAATGCTTATATCCGATGTATGTAATGTAGAGAAATCAGTAAAGTCGTCGAATACCTCAAAGATCGGCTCATCCCTGTGAGGGTCGTCAAGGTGAGAAAACTCAGACTCGGCAAGATGAGAAGTATCAGATAACTCGGTCTCGTGATCCGACAGATCAGATACACTCTCAGATAGTGAAACTGAGTACTCAGGGTACGTGGCATCCTCCCGCAGGTAACCCTTGCGGAGTAATGCATAATCATCAGTAGGGAAAGCAGAATCAGAATCGAAATGGGGATCTATACTTCCAAATATCAGGTCCTCCAAAAAAGTATCGACCTCAACAAAAGGGAGGACACACGACTCAAAGACGGGACTAGCCAGGTCCGTTAAATCAAAATGGTGTCTGTCATCAAGCTCTCTATGCTGAGATGGATCCCAGTATGTATCTAAATCTGAGAAGATCTTCTGAAGACATGACACTGAATCAACTGGACATGGATACTGAAATGACTGAAAGGATGGTTGAGATGTAGGCTCCACCTCTATTTCTTGGGATACTAATAGATCTAGGATCCAAGAATCTTCGACGTAAAATTGCGGAACTGGCTTAAAATCTGGCTATAAAACCAACGGGAACTCGGCCAATGTCCTGCTCTGGGAACTCACGATATTAGTTAACATGTCCATCATATGAAATGTAGTAGCATCCATATCATCTGACTGGTGTGTGCTGTCTGAATCGACATGAAGTGCAACACACTCAACTGGTGTCATATTTCGCCCATGTGTTGTCCGGAATAAATCATTTGATGAATATGGAATGTCTGAAAGTGCTCTCAAGATGGTCTCAAATAAATCTATGTCGAGACTGTGATGTGACGAGGTAATGACTAATGCAATCTGCTCTGCAATCATCCCCCTCATAGGGATATGAACAAGGTCAGATCTCGAGATTTCATGATATGGAAATCTCCTCAATAGGTCAACAAATCTAAGCCATGTATCTCTCAATGGCTCCTGGGGGTTAACTGAAAAATCTCAAATACAAGACCGCATAAACTTTGCTCTACGATGGGGGTAAAATCTCTGCAAAGACAACATCCGAAGGTTATCCCATGTATCAATCTTCCTCCCAACTCTCTATGCCATCTCAAAGCTCTAGTCTGAAGTGAGAAAGGGAAGTTCATCAGCATCAGCTCCTCAGAAGTGATATCTAGGTACGCTCGTGATCCACAACAATCCACAAACTCAGATATATGAATATATGGCTCCTCATGTACTCCCCTTGAAAACTTTGGCAGTAGATTAATGAACTCTAAATCTAGAATGAAGGAACTCAATGTAGAAGCGGACTGTGCTTCTTGATTTGGGTGCTCATCCATCATTCCAGGATAGAGGTCATCTTAAACTTGTAACTGCTCCATGTCATCTCCTATGGAATGCACTCACATCTCAGCAAGGTGATCGCATGGTCTCGCATGTGGTCAATCTCGTCTTCAAGGGTGTCAAGCACAACATGCCCAGTAGAAAGAGGGAATGGGGATGGGGCAGAAAGAGAAGGATACGAGAAGTCGATCAGGGTCCCGACCTCCCTAAGAAGGTGATCGAAGATGAAGGGAATGAAGATAATAAGCTGCAAAATCCGGCTGACATGGAGTATGGCCCATCATGAAGAGAGGGAAATGAAGGGAGGGAGGGAGGGTTAGTGGAGACGGAATGAAGGTAAAAAGGTGACTACTAATGATCCAGAGAAGATGAATGTAACCAACTCACACCAAATACATCCAAACACAAAGCAAACCCTTAGTTCACCAACTCAACACAAATCAGACCAATGAGATTTCAATCTTTATCTTTTCAATTTTAGAGTTTAGTGATCATACAAAAGTTGTACAAGCACTTAGGAGGCTTAGTTGGATTTAGGCACTACTCTGTAGTGTGTACGTGAGAAATTGAAAGCGCAAACAATGAGGGTTTCTCTCCCAAAACAATGAGGAATCAGTTACGTTTAATTTTAATAGTCAAGTTCGATTTGCAATCCCAATTTTTTATTTTTATTTTTTTGTATATTTCAAAAATAACGCCTGATGAGTGTTCCAATTCCCTGTTTGAATTATGTGAGTGAAATCAAGGGAAGAAATTGGAAAAGCCAATGCATGATGAAATCCAATGATGCATGCAGAGATAGAAAATGTGTACCTATCTCCAGCACTCTACATGCTATATGATTCGTGCATAAAATTAACTATTGAAAGTAAACTAACTATATGATGCATGAGGAAATCGACCTTTGACGAGCAACTTCTATTGATCGTGAAGAACAATAGCTAGCTAATCGAATCGAGTCCGGAGTCCAATCTTGGGAGTCACTCGGTGCCCACCACAATGGGTCCTACTAGTGTTGTATGTGAGTTATCACGACATGTGGTCTCAAATACAATTAAGCTAACTTTTTCAATTTATTTTTAGCTATCTCCAATTACGTTCTATAGGTACATGCAAGCAATTAGGTATTGGACCTTAGCTGATTACGTCACAATCAATCAAAATCCTACGCTTAGGGGCCAAATCCTCGAGAATCAAATAGAAAGTACGCCGGTGATATAAAAAAACACAAAAACAACAGTGAGGTCCCCCAAGTGCACCAGCACTTGACGAAACAGAGCCAGAAAAATGTCCAATTCCAACAAGTGTCTAAGTTATTACAATA